>JAWDEX010000006.1:8364191-8403925 GCA_035221805.1 Trichilia hirta | reverse complement strand
GTCCATACTTGCCTCCAAGTCTTGTCTTTTGTATGATCTGCCAGCAAGAGTGAAATCCCTTTCCCATAAATACTGTTCTGGGTTATACTCAGCCCTGTATGTTAGGCACAGCAATTAGCAAAGAAGATTAGCAACACACACACAGACACACAAAGAGAGAGAGAGAGCATAAATGATACAGAATAAGACCAGCAAAATATGGCAACCTAGTTTGAAAAGCATGTCACACTAAAGGTACGAAACAGTTTTTTTTTTTTTTTACAACAGGACAAGCAGGAGTCCATGAGATTATTGACCTATTATAGAATACAACTTCCAGCACCATGAATTAGTGATGGGGCGGTAAGTGAAAGGCACATTTAGGAACATCTCATGACAATAACTACATTGCAACATGATAGCTGAACAAGATTACATTTAATATCAAGAGAAGAAAAAGTCAGACATCAAAGTATTGTTACGCCATGTGAAATGATTACGTGCTACAATGGCCGGGACAAAGGGTTACAATCCCACGAGATTGAGCTAACTCAGGTACAAGAGAAAGAGCCAATGCCCCAGTCAGGTATCTCGATTGAAATACCCATATAGGGTACGTTAACCTCATAAAATATCTCTCTGAATTCGATAACCACGCAAAGAAAAGGGAGAATTAAGCGAAAGCCCTAAACCCCTAGCAGCAAGAATGCTCAGAAAACAATCCGCAAAAATGATTCACAGAGAAATACAAACTGAAGTATGAATCATTAAGTAACTGTTTAAAACTCCAATAAACAGAAATCAGACAGCATAAATGAAGCATAGTAGTAAAAAGAGTTGAAGAAAAAACAAAACCTTGGAGGCCGAATAACGAAATTGATAAACTGCTCAATCATCTTGCCTCTAAATATCCTTCAAACCTCCTCCGCTTCATCAGACAACATCAATATCAAAACCGTCTAACAACCTCAAACTTTCTTCTCCTCCATTATACTCAAATTTTTTTCTTAAAAAAAAAAAAAATTCATCCCCGCCTCACTTCCTTCCTTCTTCGGATGAATTTCCTACACCGTCAATAGCTATGAACCTTTTAATTGTCTAATTCATAATTTCCCGAAATTTCAAAGCTAAGTCTGAAACTGAAAACGGAGACAATTTAGCTCGAGCTGAAGGTTGCTAAGCCTGCATCATGTAAACATGACAGCTCCACCTGAGCAAAAACGAAAAAAGAAAAAACAAATTAACAAAGTTTACAGATCTCAAGCAGGCAAAATTACTCAAAATTACATCTACAAGAAGATAAAGAAAACATAAATTAATTACAAATGCTACGGAAATTAGGGTTTCTAAAAAGAAAAGCAAGAAACAGCTCTTAAAGCTTTGAATTTCAGATCTCGAATGAAAGGAAAAGGGAGAACAAAGGAAAGAAGAGGAGAAGAGAAGAGAAAAAAAAAAAATAATTCAATAGAAAAACAAATAAAGCTGAATTATATAAACTAGACGTTTTGTTTTCTTTCTTTTTTTCTTACAGGGTGGTGGAAATGGAAGCGAGACGCCGAGACAGAAGGCACAGCTCAGCGACAGAAAGGGAGAAGATGAAAGGAGAAAAGTCGTACCTTTTTCTTCTTTCTTTTTAATTTTTTTTAAATCACTATTAATATTATAATAATTAATTGAAAAAATTGAAAAAAAAAAAAAATGGGTATTCTGTGCCGTTGGATTTTTTAAGATTTAAGATGAGTAAATAATTCTTACTGTCAATTCTTGTTCGGTTTAGCTATATTCCAGTACATTTTAGTTATTTAATCCGTACATCCACATGACCTTTTCGTATGGACGAAATTGTCCTCATATCCCATTTTAAATTACAATTTTGTCCACATAATAAACGATATTATGAATCATTGTTATCCGAATTTGTGGGATTAATTTTAATTTTAATTTAAATTGATACCGATATTAATTTGATCCGTGAATTATTTTGACATAAAACTTCACAATTTTGTAAATAGAAATTAAAAATATTAAATAAAATATTATTTTAATTTGAAATTTTATTTTTAAAATTAAATGAAACTCAAGAATATCAAACATAGCCATGAGCATATTGAAACAATATTTTCACCTGGAAGAGAGTAAAATTGTACTGCCACCAAGTAGTAGAAATTATTCTTGATGGGGATAGCATATTCATTGGAACATTTTCCATAAGTCATATACATTAAAGAAATTAATAGCCTATGTAATTAACAGAATTGCATGTAATCATCTCTTTCATTGGATGCTACCAAAACTAAGCTTTTGCACGGAGAACCATAGCTTTGTCATTCAACTTTGGCACGTTGCCATTATAAAATCTTGGCAAAGATTTCCACTCTAGCAAGTAGGAGCGGCTTCTGCTGCGAATACAAGGATTAGTTATAGTCTTTTGTTAACTTTCTTCGGGCGTAGATTTCATGGACGATGCAGAAAAGATCCTAGGCACGTATCCCTTCGCTTCTCTTTCTTTGAGGGTTAGGTAGTTGAGATGGTGGAGATTGGGTATTGGAGTTGCAGCTACCATTTTCCGGAAACAAAATTCTATGGGCTAGCAGCTGGTGTCACGATGCCCTGAAGCTTCCACCCTCCAAGTCCGGTAATAGCAAATGCCTGAAATTGCAATATACTGGGTTAGATAAAGATCAAAGAAAGTGGGGCAAAAGAAAGTTCAAAGAAAATGTGATCGGGGTTTTCTCTTATAAAAATTGTTAAATTCAAAGACAACTTACTAATTAATAATCATATAATGGAAAGTACATAAACCACTATTTCTTTCTGAAAATTTTACTCTTCTGAATTTTGACCAACATAACACATTAACACATAGGAATGGTTTCCCATTCTGCACCATGTTTTCCCACTAGAAAAAACTTCCCTTTTGCAAACTTGAATTCTCAATTGGCATTGCAACAGAGAATCTCTTCTTAAAACAAACACTTTGAGTAGTCATTCAAGAACACTAAAGCATTTCTCTACCATGCATAACAGTCATCTCCCAAGGACAAATTGGCTTAAAGTACTAAACATTATCAATCTGTTACCATGCAAGCACAAATTCGGATACTAACTAGCTAAACTCACCACGCCACAGCCTATCCCCTTAGAAATGGCAAGTACAAGGGGACAGTTTGAAATGCTATAGGCATATTAAAGAAAAGTAGTTTAGATTCAAGGTTTTGTAATGTCAAATATACACGAATTTATGATAATTCACATAACATAAATGACATCAAAATCAAGGTTACTTGACCACTAAATTGTTCGTGAAAGGATAAAAAAGACCAACCTCTTCCCAAGATTTTCCAGTGGCTTCAAGCAAAGCAGCGTTGCATGTCTTAAGTTCTATGAAGGCACCTGCAAACATTGAGGCTGCCTCCTCCCATCCTCTATTATGTCCCATGCACCTGTAAAATTTCTCACCATCAAACATATATTCAGGGCGTTGTCACTGAAAATTAAAGATAGCCAGCAACCTAAACTATAAAATGGAGCCATCAGCAAAGGCGATTGCTAACCAAAAGTTTTAATGCCCAACAAAACACAAAGGAATATTTTTCCTTCCGTGGGGTACTCAACGGACCAAATACTACAATTATAATACCAATGACCACAAGCCATAGCCCATAAGGCAATAAAGTTTAGTGAAACTTACATGACTGTCAATGTCTCATCCGTAGAATATTTGCATATAGTCTTTTGAAGATGCTCTGCGGTTTGCCCATCCATTGCCGCAACAGAATAAAAGCTTGAAATGAAATGAACCTCAGCTTCCAAGAAACCTTGCACGTGTTGCTGCATTATCTTAAGTGTCTCCCTTGTTCTCAGAGCATCGCTACAATATAACCCAATTAAGATTCTCAGAATCAACATTGCGCACATGATTCACCAAAACTGTTGAGAAATGAGCTCCAAAAATTCACAATCATATCAATAAAAATAGAAAAAACCTGGATAAAATAAGTTTAGGAATCCAGCCTAACTCTTCGAGCTTCTGCGAAACTTTGATAGCATCAGCTTCTCCAGCTTTACTGAGCGGTCGATCATGATCTAACAGAGAATAGAAAGAAAAAAAAATAATAATTACAATGAAGAAAAAAATATAAACAAATTCTAGTAAAAATTTTTCTCATAACAACTGTCAAGATTCTTCTTTTTCTCTTTAATTCAAGTACAGTAACGAAATTCTCTTTACAATTAGCCGATTGAAGTGTTTGCCTTTACGAGGAAACGAAGAATTTAGTTAAGCGAATACCTCGAAGCGAAGGGTCATCCCAGGAGCTCTTAGCATGCCGAAGAAGAATGAGGCGACGTGTTACTGACTGCGACCCAGAGACTTCGTCCTCCGCTGTGTCCGTGACGCTTGACTCTACTGCCAAAGATTGACTACGCAAACGGCCACCGACACGGCCACGCACGCCAACTGTTATTCTGAGTAGTGAATTTTTGTTGGTAATGCGAGTAAGTGGATAATTACAGTTACGCATTAAGAAATATGGGATTTTGCTGCTCAGACTGAGAGCCATAGCCATAACCATGGCCAGTACTGTATTGTATTATTTCGTTCTCGCTCTCGCAGCCGCCGATGCAGCTAATGGATAAAATGGATAATAACATCAACCTCCCTCAAGGTTTTCAATTTTTACAAATAATATCATAGTTTTTTTCAATCCTTATTAAAATTGCTGTATCAGTAGTAAAATATTGTGTGTTATTACCTTTTTTCTAAAAGCTCAATTTATTGAATTTTTGCTTATTCCAAATAATTAAACTTATTTATTTTTATATAATATACTTGTTTCAATTTTTTGATTTAATAAAAAATAATTTTTCTGAATTTTAAAATTCTATCCTGTGCACACCCGGTAGTAGGAATGATTTAATTACAAACATTTAAAAGAATATTATTATTTAATTAATTTATTTATATTTTCATTGTAATATCTACATTGTTTATTTGAAAAGCAAGCAGGCCACGTGACAAGATCTTAAGCAAAGAAAAAAGAAAAAAAAATTAATTAGATTAAATTAAAAAATGGGATTGTGAATTACTTCTATTTGGTGTCTATCATATGCATTTTATTTTATTTTTTTTTTGGATGACGAGAAAATTTTCACAATCATCATTACGATGATCAGTCATATAAAGGACCAGACACTTATTTCTTTAAGGTACATATTTACAAATCACATAACACCGACTTAAAGTCGATTAAGACTATATATAGAAATTACACTACAGTAATATCAAATACAGTACAAACCTCTAACTTGACCCTCTTGGCTCTTCAGCAAAAAAAAATCTTAAAGTAAAAATTAAATCTGAAATCAAGAGATTTATAAGTACAACCCTCACCACCACCAAACCACTCCTGGGGTGTTTGACTATTATATAAATACGTATATATAATAAATAAATTAGATTTTTTTATTTTGTTTATTTAATTGAAGCTAAAAGAAACAGTTGGAAAAAGAAAAAATAAAAAAATAACTATAAAAAAATTTGGAGCAGTTAAATAAATATAAGTAATAGTATTTATAAAGTTAAAACAATTCTTTTTCAGATTTTGTATTATGTGCCAGTAATTTTAATGGTTAACTTATGAATGCTATATTTCTATTTTATGATTAATTATAAATGAAATTTTATTAACAAATATTTTCAAAGAAATTATTAAAATTTTTATAAATAAAGAAAATTCACATAGTTTCAAAAATATTTGACTCGCGTAATTGTGAACATATATTTTTGTATACGCTATTTGTTTATAATTCAGTCGCTTGTCAATGTCTTTATTTGATACGATACTACCAAAAATAAAGTTCTCACAAGTAGGAATTGGAGACTTATTTATTTTAAAATAGAAAAATTATAATTTTATTTAGAAAAAAATAAAACATTAAGGTTCTAAATGTTATTAACCAAAATTACATATCTGTATCTGTTTTGGGTCAAATAATGCCCATCAGTAATTTATCAGGCCCAGCCCAGACACATTTTGTCGGCCTGAGTCGCCTCCCTGAAAAATAGGACAAAATTACACTGGTTCATTCGAATGTCTGATTTCGCGATGACGTTGGTTGATTGTTGTGAACGTAATACCGAATAGAAACATTATTAAAGCGACAGCGGCGGCAGGACCGGCGGAGCCACCACCGACGAAAGGACGTGAACCGTTTGGAGGTGGATCGAAAGATCCAATCCTAACAGAAGCTGCTTGATTTCGCAGTTTCGATTCGTCAAACGGGGTCAAAATTTCTTCATCTACGTTCATTTTCGTTATATTTATATCTTAATTCCTGTATTATCTGCTATTGTGTATGTAACAAAGCTTGAAACTTGTGTACCTTTTGAATTAACTGTACAATTCCCAATTGCTGAATTGTATTTTCCCCGCTAAAATTAATTTTGTATGCCTGTTGCTTTCTCTTTTTTTTTCCTCCACTTTGTTTGTTTATTTTGATAATTAAAACTCTTTCATTGGAACAAAGTTAATTTATGTATTTAGGTATGGAAGTGCGACAAGCTTCAGAAGTTTGTTAATCCGGAAAAAATTGTAATTTATCTAATGGAATTCGACTTCGTTGTTGTATATTTAAATGATGCATAAGGTCTGCGTTTGCTGCAATATTACTTGAGGTGGAATTTGGTTTCAACTGTTTCTTTATATGGAAAGTATATTGGAAGTTTAGTTCCCTCGGGGAAATACCTGGAAATACAAGATTTTTTGAATAAGAAAGCCATTGAAGAGGTTTGTTTGAATAATCCTTTGAGTCACTCTTCATTCATGCAAGATGATACTGTTGCTCCAAGACACGAGCATCACTTGATATGATTTCTTGATGTAGAACGAATTTAGACTAGTTTAAGTATTTTTATTTTATCTGAATTAGTCTTTGGGATATTTATTTTAGTTGCTTTGACTTTTCTTGTTCATGTTAAGTTAGGAAATATATATCTTTATTGAAAGAAGATTTTTTTTTATTTTGAGTTGGTTTTTTGTTGTCCTTGTTAGGCCATGAACTCTATATTGAAGGTAGATTCTTTTTCTCATTAGGATAGGTATATGGTCATTATAAATAGAATCATCATGTTAGTTTAAAGAAAGACGTGGAAATTATTGAATAAACTTCTAAATTTTGCCCCCTATTTCTTCAGTTTTTCTCCCCTTTCTTCTAAATTCTTCCCCCAACTACTCTAATTTTGCACCCTTTCGATTGTTCCTATTCTGCGTTAAATCAATTTGGTATCAGTTTTTAGTCAAATTCGGACGACTTTCTTGTGAATTTTCAACCATCACATCTGGTAATCAACGTCAACACCACTGTTGCGCCTAGAAACTTTTGATACGACTGTTCCTAAAGAGTCAACACTAATTGACGTTGTTTACATCCCTAAACTTGCGTCTCCCCATTGTAAATGAAATCAGGCCAGTGAGTTGTCAATTTTCACCACTGCCGCCAACACACTTCTTATTCACCAATCTAGTAGAGTCCACAATTGTTAGACCTTTATCGGACAATATTCCATTTTTTTATAATTAAGGGGCATTTTATCGTTATTTAATGGAAGAAGCCACCATTCTAAAATGTTTCTCATCCCAACATGCTAGGAGTCGAGCTTTTTTAAGAGGAGAATAAGGTAGAACAACCTTTTCCTATCATTAAGGCTTGTGCTTTACTAATGGAAGAAGAAATTGTTCCTAAAGTGTTTCCTAAAGAGACTAAAGATGTGCTTGAGGTTTCCAAGGAAAAGGTAAAAGTACATCTAACAATGTACTTGCAACTATGAGTGAAGTTCAAAAAATTGGTGAAATACATGTGGAAGACGAGATTGATATGACTACTTATTCACAGTGAAAGCAAAGGGGTTGTTCTTGAAGAAGATTTGGCTAAGAAGGCAATATTGCTTTGAGAGCCCATTAAGCAAAATTTGGAGAGCAAGAGAAGTGTAACGGGCCTCATATGATGCGCAGCAACATATTCGTTGCCATCCCAAATGCTCTCACCTAAGATTAGCCTTTCTCCTGGCATCTCGACTTGCTTAGCTGGTTTGAGCCTACCTTGGCCTTATCAGGAGGACAGCACTAGTCCTGGACTAGTTTGTACGATGAGACAAGACTGTTATTGCAACCCGCAACCAACCGTTCCTAGATTAGAAGCCTCTCTCAACATGATACCCTCCAAACTTAGAATATCTCGATACTCTAGGGTGTGACAAGCCTCCACCACTCACAATCATGTGTGTCCTTATGCATGGGCTAACATGGCTCTCTCCCCCCTCACAATGTATTATGCTTCTTGCACCTTTGGCAAAACAACCCTCTTTTGCCCATCGAGTTACCATACACAAAATTTTCTACCATGCATATTACTCTTAAGCGCTTGGCATAAACAATCTTAGCAATCTCATGAGGTTTTGCCATTAAGAAGAGATTTTCTCAATAATTGACGAGAGTCTAATGTAACAGGCCTTAGATTATGTGCAACTGTACGCCCGTCAGCACCCTAGATGCTTCCACCCAAGGTCAACTTTACTTATGTCATCTCGGCTTGCTTAGCTGATTTCAGCTTGCCTTGGCCTCATTAGGAGGATTGCTTAAGTCCCTACCAGTTTATATGGAGAGGCAAAACCCCATTGCCTCTAGCATGCAATTATTCGTAGGCTAGAAGCCCTTCTCAACACTTTACCCACCCTGTACACACACCACCACAACAACAAAACAATCGTAGCATACCTTGATACTCAAGGGTGAGACAAGAATCCATTTGATGGTTGTTTGTTCCTAGAAGTCTACATCCTCATCTCATACTTCAGAGCTTCAAGGAAGATTGATGAGAAGGTTATAAATTTGAGTTGCAAGATGATTTGTTGTTTTAGTACAAGTTTTGTCCTCTCAGTGTCTAATCAGCTTCGTAGGAAGTTGTACCTAAGAGGCACGGAACATGGATTGAAGGCTGCTAAATGGCAATTTATATCCTTCCAGGAAGTTGACAGATTTGATCCCTAGTTAGTAGATTAATTCGATTCAGACCCAAAAGTAGCTTCCATCTGTACTTAAGGACTAGGTTTCTGAATAACGGGAGATTGATTTAGAGTGAGCTTGAGCTAGTTTTAGTATTATTCTTAATGGCTTTATTTTATTTGAATTAGGCTTTATTTTCTTGTTAGAGTCATATTTGTGTTATTTTTTTTGTTCTTTTGACTTTCCTTTTGAATTTGGGTGTGAAATCTATTTCTGAAAGAGTTAAATTTCTTTCTTTGTTTTTTATTAATGTTGTTAGGATAGAAATTCTTTTGATTATTGGAAGTAGATTTCTTTTCTCATAGAGTTAAGTTTATGGCCACTATAAATAGGGCCGTAGTTTTAGTTCCGAAAAAAGACTTGGAGATTCCTTCTATTTCTTCATTTTTTCTCCCCTTTCTATTCTTTTTGCTACATCAATTATTCTTTCTTTTTCTTTTTTACGTTGTTTGAACTTTTTGTTGGTGAATTTTGTTTACATTTCTTTTGATATAAAGTGTTATTGGTTCAAGTGTAATTCTTTTGTGCAGAACATGTCCCAATACCAGGGGGATGATGGAATCTATTATATTGCTGAGGATTATGAAATGGCTGAGGTAGATGATGATATGTATTTCCGTGCCAGATTTATGGCTGATTCAGAGTCAGATGACGACGATGACGATGAATATGATCATTTGGTTAGTTCACTTCATACTTTAGAAGTGTATTGTCTTATTCTCTTTGCTTTTAATGCAGAATGCCTATATGTTTTTCTTTTCCTGTCTGTTACCCTTGCTTTTCTTGTAAAGTAGAATACTGATTTTTAAGTTTCAATGGCAAAGTTTGCTCTCACCACTTGATTTTCTAAAATATATGCTTGATTTTGCTTGTTCAGGATAATAAGATAACAGATACAACTTCTGCTGATGCTAGGAAGGGAAAGGATATCCAGGGAATTCCTTGGGAGAGGCTGAGCATTTCTCGTGAGAAGTATAGGCAAACTAGATTAGAGCAGTATAAGAATTATGAAAATATTCCTCAATCGGGAAAAGGTTCTGAGAAGGTAACGTTTATTTTCCCTTGGCTTCCTTTATATTGCATCATAGGTCAGTCAACTGGGACATTCTTTTCACCACTTTTTGTTTTTGCTTTGTACTTATCCATAGGAATATACACCCACAAAGAAAGGGACAAAGTATTATGAGTTCTGGCGAAACACAAGATCTGTGAAATCAACAATCCTTCATTTCCAAGTATGGGGATGTCCTTTTCAAATTATTTAAATTTGGATCAACTGTAGAAGTGTTCGAATATGATTGATAAGGGTATTCTATTTTTGGTTTTGCAGTTGCGAAATTTGGTTTGGTCAACATCAAAGCATGATGTCTACCTCATGTCACATTTCTCTATTGTTCATTGGTCTTCATTGAGTTGCAAGAGAACTGAAGTTCTTGATGTTTCAGGGCATGTTGCACCGTGTGAGGTATGTGTTTCTCATGATATGTTTATGGTGTTTTATGTATGGTTATTGTGCAGTTGTAATGTTGGACTCAAGGTTATTTTGTCTGATAGAAACACCCAGGGAGCCTTTTGGAAGGGTTTACACAGACTCAAGTTAGTACACTGGCAGTACGGGATAACTTGTTGATTGCTGGAGGGTTCCAGGGAGAACTTATTTGTAAGGTAAACAATTTAGGTGCTTTAATATATTCTTTGACTGTAGTTGTAGTCACCGTATTGCTTTACTGTTTCACTTGGACTGTTTCACGGTGTTTTCCCCCTTAGCTTTCTGTTTATCATGCGCTTCATAAGATTACCTCTTTTGTAATTTTTTTTTCTAGTATCTTGCGTGGTTGTTCGAGCATGGGCCTTCTCTCTCCCTTGCTAATAAGTACTAGGTTTATTTTTAATTCATTATGTTGAGGTCAACAAAGTCTTGAACTTTTAAGAGGTAATTGATTTAGAAAAGCCCTGCAATAATTACTTTTAAAACTACCCATGCTCCCCTGAGTATGCTTTTTATATATGGTGGACGAATATGATAGATGATGAATGATAATTTGTTTTCTTGCTTGCAGTATGTAGATCGTCCAGGAGTTAGCTTTTGTTCCAGGACGACATATGATGATAATGCAATTACAAATGCTGTCGAGATTTATGATTCTCCTAGGTTATATTCTTTTTTCCTTTATTAATGGACTGGTCTAAGAGGGTCACTGAAAGGGCTAATGGAAGCTGACTTAAAATCAATATTTTGACAGTGGTTCTGTTCATTTCACGGCATCAAATAACGACTGTGGATTTAGGGACTTTGATATGGAGAGATTTCAGCTTTTAAAGCATTTCTGCTTTCCTTGGCCTGTGAATGTGAGTATTCCTGTTGGAATTTAGCTTCCATTATCTCTTCTCCTTGTTACTCTTGCAGATGTTTTCCTTGTATGATAGTGTGTAAATTTTTTCTATTCGTATATGCATATTTCATTTACATTTGCATGCATGCACACCCACCCACCCACCCACCCACACGTAAGTCATGGCTTCTGGTTTAATTTTTGTATTCGTAAGTAGATTTCAGGTGTTACCTGCATGACGAGTAGTAAACAGTTGGGCAGTGCACAGTTAGCTGCCTAACGTCAGGCATTTTGCTTATCTTGTTTGAATTAATAGGCTGTAACTAGCATGTTTATGCAATGATCTATTATTTTTTTCCTGGATAAATGCTACCCATAAGTTCATTTTATGCTATCTGTTTACAGCACTCCTCTTTGAGTCCAGATGGGAAGCTTCTGGCCATTGTCGGTGACAACCTAGATGGAATACTGGTTGATTCTCAAACCGGAAAGGTAGACTACTTTGTCATATTTCTGTTTAGATGAAATGCTATGGTTGCATTTCTGGTTTGTGATGACAATGGTTACGGTTGCAGGAGTGCTTTTAGCTAATTTGAACTCCGTTGTTGTAGACTGTTGTGCCTTTATGTGGTCACTTGGACTTCTCATTTGCATCTGCATGGCATCCTGATGGTCGTGTTTTTGCCACCGGGAACCAAGACAAGACTTGTCGCGTATGGGATATTCGGAACTTATCAAAATCTGTTGCTGTTCTCAAGGGTAATTTGGGAGCTATTCGATCAATCCGTTTCTCATCCGATGGACAGTTCATGGCAACAGCAGAGCCAGCAGATTTCGTGCATGTCTATGATGCAAAGAATGGGTTTGAAAAAGAACAGGAGATCGATTTTTTTGGGGAGATCTCTGGTGTGTCTTTTAGCCCCGACACAGAAGCTCTCTTCATTGGAGTATGGGATCGCACCTACGGAAGTCTCCTCCAGTACAACCGTTGCAGGAATTATACATATCTTGATGTGCTTTTGTGAGATACCATCGCCATACACAGTCGATATGAGTTCATAACATACCTACAACTTACAATATCTTCTTCCATTTTTCTCAGTGTACATGAACTATGCTTATCCTTACATATATCAATGATTACTTCTCTGTGTATTATCTCTAGGTATTGCACTTTTGTTTTTAAAATAATTCTGTCAGGCTGTTTGTTTTTGTGAGAGAACAAGGATTGGATTGGTGTATTTGAGCAGTTTGAAGAATGTTTGTAAAATAAAAAGTAGAGATTGTTAAGAGTATTTGAAGTGTATTTTGAATTTTCTTATGATTATGATTAATAATAATATATTTGGGTCTTTTGGGTCTTTCTTTCTTCTTAAGCAAGGAGTAATATTAAACATTTCAATTATTTATGATAAAATACGGTATTCATTAATTGGTTAATGAAGTTGAGATATTATTTTTAATGAGATTTATTTATTTTTTAATTAAAATTTAATTATTTTTCATATTTTATTTCATCCTAGTTGTGTGTTTATAAACTGTAATAATTCAATCACAAATTTCTCAAGTTTTTATAAAAATTAACTATCTAGTTAATAAAAAAAAAAAATCAATTGGATGCTCAAACTTAGGAGATCACTTAAAAAATGTAGTACATATCCCTAATAAATATAATTTTTTATATAAATTAATATAATAATATTTATTATATAAAATTAAGAATGGATACTGTATAACTTTTATAAATTAATAGTATTGGGAGCATATAAATTTTATTAATTAAATTAAAAAATATTAATTAATTGATAAATAATAATTTATTTATCAAAAATTAAGAATAGGGCATTTTATTCATCATCTCTTGTTTTTTTTTTTTTTTAATTATTAATTCATTTAATAAGGAGAGATTATTATTAATAGCAAATATTTGGAAAGATTTGAAATTGATCTCGTGTTATGGGGAGCAGATTGTAATTTCCGAAGTCAGCCTAGAGTCAAACAAAGAAGATGTAGAAGAAAGAAAATTAAATTAATTAATTAATTATTATTATTATTATTAAAAATCAAATTTTGAATTTTAGCGTTTGAAGAATTCTAGATGTCCGTGACATTGTCAAATCGTGGCGGTGAAGACACTGCAGATTTCTACGACGAATGATACTCGAGGAAGTCCGGGAAAAGAGCAGCAAGCAGCCGGAGTCGGCATACTCCTTCCTCCAGGTCATGACGCTCGTCCTTTCATTCGTACTCGGAAAAAATGTCCATTTTTTTAGGTTTCGTGGAATTTATTTGCAAAATTTTTTAGCTGAATTTTCTTTTGTTACTTCCTGTTGCAGGTTTAATTGTTGGTATACTTGCGAATATCTCTAATGCTGAAACTAATATTAGATATTTTCTTTCTTTCTTTCTTTCTTTCCTTTATGAATTACTGGCTTGAATTTGCCATTTTTGCTTCTGTGCTGTGATACCCTAATTGCTCATTCAATGTTGGTTTTTGCAGGGCGTGGTTCAATTTCCATAAGGAGTTCTTCTTCCTGTTTCTATTGCCTCCCATCATATTATATCCTAGTAAACTAGAATTCTTACGATTCGTTTCTTGCAATTTTCTGCTTGAATGATTATGTTCATACTTTTGTATGTGAATGTACGCAGCATGGATGATGAACGCACACTCAAAACATATATGCATTGCAATTTAGACACTTACTGCTTCATTATGAATTGATTCTTCAACATTTTGTTTTTCTTGACTCTGTTCTTCATACTCAGTCAGGGTTCAGTTCAGCACCTGTTAGTGTTTGCCGTTGTCCCTGGATATATAAATTTATTGTTTTTAATGAGCATACTCTCATGGTCTTCTTTTTCTGTTTGCAGAAGCTTTTTTTTCTAACTTTGGAGCCATTGTGACGTTTGCTCTATTTGGAAACTTTATTGCTTCGATGGTTTTGGGTGTCCTAGAGTAAGTGTTTCTTTATTCGGAAAAAATTATGGTTTTCACAGTATATGAGAAGTTTGGCTCCTAATGTTATCCTTGTTGCTTTCTGTTACAGTTATCTGGGTGGTGTGGTTTTCCCAATGTACAGGCTTCCATTTTTTGAGTGCCTGATGTTTGGTGCTCTTATATCAGCAACAGATCCTGTCACTGTTTTATCTAAATTTCAGGTGTATGCATGCTCAGGTTTTATCTATTGAACAGTTAAGCTAAAACAATTGACCTAGTAAAGTGTAGAGTACAGTTATCATGAAGCCAGATTACATAGTGTAACAGTTATATAAAGAATCATTAGTATTTTGAATTTGATAGATTATTTTTTTCCTAATATGATCGTTGAGTGCACACTATAGCTTTTATGAGGGATTAGTTCAATATTTATGTATTTAACATCTTTGTAAACCAGGAGCATTAATCTTTTGGGTTACATTTTCCTGTGATATTTCAGGAACTTGGCACAGATGTGAACCTCTATGCATTGGTTTTTGGAGAATCTGTTTTGAATGATGCAGTAAGTTTTTGTTGATAGCTATACACATCCTCCCGTTTTTCTCGTCAGCAAATCTCTTACTTACCCCTGAAGAATATTTCACGGTTGAAAATTGTTCTTTTTGCTTGTGACACCAGTGGTAGATGGCAATATCCTTGTACCAGTACGTAGAATATTATTTTTTGTGAACGGGAAAATCATGATTAGGTTAGGGCTTGGGGGTTTTAAAATAAGCAGTAATTGATATGCAGGACAATGTCTTTAGTGAGAAGGGACGTTTCATCTGGGGAAATTTCTTTATGGTGATTGTCATGTCTCTTGAGACCTTTGTTGGCTCAATGTCTGCAGGCAGTTTTTTCTATCTGTCTTGCCTTTTTTGTAAACATTAGTGTATAATTTGTGTTACGAATTATATCATCTATATTTTAGAGCAGATTTAACATGATAGTTCTAAATGTTTGCTTTCTATATGTGGTTTATTTCTCCTTTTTTGGCCTTTTTCATGTACTAATTATTTATTGTCGTGCATGACAAGAAAGGACAGGAACTTATTCCTGCTTAAGAGTCATATGTAGATATTTCATGATCACTTTCTACTACAGATTTTGGTACTTTTGTCTTGGTCTAATGAGATTATTAAGAATGCATTACATATTGCTCTGTTGATGTTGGAGTTGGATTTATTTCTGCTTTGATATCCTTTCCATCACTCTTTATCTATAAATTTACTGCATCTACTTTTCTCTGTTAGAATATATTGTGAAACCTTAATTCCTTGAACCTTTTCAAGTTAGATGGTTTGGATATTGGCAAGTGAGTGCTCCATAGATATTGTTTATTTGCATTTCTAATCATCTATATTTTATATGAAGATTCCCGATTCATTTTTTTTCATTCTTTGATCAGTCTCCAGAACTTAGAGTGCTGTCTCTTAGTGCTTTTCCGTATTTCTTGTAATTAGTCCTATGGGCATTTATTTTAGTGTTCTCAATGTCTCTTTAAGGTGTTATTGTGCAATTTTTAATGTAAGTCTCCTTTTTCTTAGCTACGTGCTTGCAGAAGGTCTTGGCCTCTCTGGTATTGTGTCAATATTGTAAACAGGAATTGTAAGTGGATATTTATAATTTTTACCAAATTCTCTTATCACACATCATATGCTGGAGCATGATATCCTGTTTTAGGTCATGAAGTGTTATACGTACTCAAATTTGTCAGAAAGCTCTCAGTGATTTGTATGTGCGTTTTCTGATTTGATATCATCACTGGCGGAGACATTTGTGTGAGTGAGATTCATTATTTTCATCTCATATTGTTTATTAAAGCTTTTCTATCCATGCAGCACCTCTGTCTTTATTTTCCATTTTTTGTTTAATTTTCAGATTTATCTACATGGGCTTTGATATTGCCTTGGACACGGCTGGTCACACTTTGGATTTACTTTTTTTAATTGTATCCTTAGATCCTTGAGATTAAAGCTTAGTGATTACTTTAACTGAAAGTTTCTGATGTTGTTCCTTAACTTTATCCATATTATCTCAGTTATTCATTATAGTTGCCAGGTATGGTTGCTGGATTGGCTAATATTATGTACTGTGTACCAGGCTGTTTGAATGTGTACTATAGTTCTTGTTTTAGGTTGAGTAAGTTTTAATCAGCTTGTGCAATCAATTTGTGTAGGGCAGCAAATGTCTTCACTTGTTCTTATTTAGTTAATTTGGCTCGACCTCCAAATTGAAAAATTCCTTTAAAACATCAAAAAGCGCTTTGGTACAGGGGTAAGAAGAGGAGACATGCTGACAATTTTGGATTTCTTTATTTTTTGACCCCTATTTCAGGATTGCAGTTTAGTTAAGTTGAGTTCATTTTTGCTCATTTCTGATAAATTATGGGCTTGGTAGGACTTTGTGGTGCTATGGCTTTTGCTTTTGCTTTGCAATCAATTCATGATCTCCCAGAAGGGCATGGCGAGACTATATATTCACTGTGACCACTGCCATAGTTGTTTTGACAGTAAGCAAGATTTCTTTCATTAAGCATCTGTTAAATATGAGCATGTAGAATGCACTTTAATTTATATTAAGCATTAAGTTCATTCATTCATTGGTTTCGACTTAGATCTGACCCTTTCAGCTGATTTTTTAGATATTATTGAGTGGTGGTTCAACTGGTACCATGCTGGGAGCCTTGCAAGTCATGGGTGATGGCCATGATGGCCCATTGGGTGAAGTAAGTTCTTCCAAAATTCATTTACTAGCTTGTTTAATGCGACTACAGAATTTCTGAAAACTGCTCAATTGATTCAAATACGCTGTACATATATAGATTAGGATACTGCCGCTTATATCCTGGTGATTATTAATATAAGTTTTCTAATATGCTAATATGTGATTTGTCTTCAGAGCTTCAATGGCAACAATGGTTATGTTGCTCCCTCTTATAATGAGGGTTCAACATCAGGGAATTGGCTGAAGATGAAACTGAAGGAGTTCCACAAGAGGTAGCATCTGAATGTTTGACTTATCATGCAAACTTCGGTCTTTTCTATGTACATTGATTCATCCATTAATTATTTAATTTGTCTTTCTGTGAACTCTCCTGCAGTGTGCCATCATTCACTGCATTAGATAGGAATTACCTGACCCATTCTTTACAAGTAAAAATGGAGATGATGAAGAAGAAGAGGCAGGTAAGATAGGGCGATACATTTCTTAGAAGTTATCTTTTCCATCAGTTAACTGAGAAATGTCGAACCATACATCCTGAAATTTTCTGGTTAGAGGCAGTATTTAATTCTTAGAAGACTGTCTTATAATTTTTTTTCTATAATTTATTTTAGGTAATTTCTTAAACTATATCACCATTTAAGGATCAAAGTATTTTAGGTTTGAAAATTTTTTTTCTGGTTTGGAATAATGGATTTTCTGCATTTGCCATCCACTGTCTTATCTTGAGAATGTTATCACATGAATTGTCTTTCTTTACTGCCGCAATGATCATACTAGCTTCCATTAGATAGCTACATCGCCAATCTTATCATATGCATTGGTGACCTGTATGTGTTTTGCAAGGTTTTACTGCTGCTGCTTTTGGTGTATCGTCTGCAATGTTGGTCTGATTTTATCATGCTTTTATTGTAACAGTAATTTTTTTGTTTTTGGATGTTTTAACAGATGAGTTAATTCCCAATTCCACGAAAAGGTGTTTCCATGGCCACAGCTAAGTTTCACTGACAAATTATATGAGAAACACATAGGAAAGCAGATCAAGTCCCATTTGTAGATAAAATAGTTCCGAGACAATTGATGCTTACATGCTAAAATGAAAATAATGAATAGATCTATCAGCTAATGCACATATTGTTATCAGTTGCACAAGCTTCATAGGAAAGTGGTCAATTTTATCTTGAGCAGGAACAAAACACACAAAAGTATAGTCGCTCAATTATTTCTCCAACCAGACGCGGAATTCTGTATACTTGATCTAGTAAATATATTCTTGACTTCCCGGATTCAATTATTTGCATTGTCATATTCTTCGTTGCATGTATTAAGTTTTTTTGTATTGAGATGATTGATGTAGTGATGATCAAATGCATCGATGGTGATTGAAGTAGTAGAAAATATCTATTATGTGCCCTCTTTTTGTCAAAAGGATATGACCAAATCTTGCATCCACCTTGTCTTAGGGACTAATGGACTAATTAGTAATTGAGTTGGTGTCGGTTTCTTGAATCGAGTGTTTGGAGATATTATTTGTTTTCTCATAGTACTTTTGCTTTTGTTCTTTAAGCAAGAAAATTATTTCTTAAGAATAATATATAACAATATAACATCTCCACTAAGAAAGAGCCAAAACCCCATTAACAAAAGTGATGGTACCCGTTCCTTGTGGGGAGCAAAATTATGAGGCGTAATTACATGTGTTTTAATGGAATAATAAACAAAATTATTGTAAAAATTATTTAAAAAGGAAACAATTGGTTGTAGGGCTTGTCGAATATCCAAAGGCCCATTAGATCCAGACGTTTTGACCCCATTGTCGACGAGAAATGAAGAAAGATTCCAACAAGATTAATAAACCTTACTTCAAAAGAATGGAACCGTTACAACTCAACGGCTAGTTTTTTTCGTTCCCTTCTCGATAAAATACTGTGATCTCTTCTTCTTACTAGGATTTAGCAAAGTCTAATAATTCACCGAAAATTTGAGAAGCAGAATTGAAGAAGAAGAAGATGGTAGAAGTTGAGCATGCTGCTGCTATTTCAGATAGCTCCGTCTCCATTTCCACGCCGGCGGTGGCACCTCCTCCTCCTCCTCCTCAGCGTCGGCCGAGAGTTAGAGAGGTGAGCTCTAGGTTCATGTCTCCGGTTGCTTCATCATCGTCATCGACGTCGACGACATCGTCTTCTACTAGTTCATCCTGCAGCGATCCCCATCCATTGACTTCCAAGTCGCCGCATTTTAAGCAGCAGCAACAGAGAAATCATCGGCGACTCCAGGATAATAAAGAAACAGAATCTTCGTCGCAGAACTCGGCCGATGAGAATCGACCAATCGAGACAGCTCGGAGTTTGGAATCTCCTTTCCAATTCCAACGGAGACATTATCAGCCCCGGTCTGTAATGAAGCTTTTCAATGATAATAATAATGGGCCGAAATTGAATGGAAGATATAGCAACTCCTCCAGACCAGACACTCCTATAGTTGCAACTTCATTTTCGTCGAGACAAAGAGGGATTCAGAGATCGACAAGTAACACAGCCACTGCTGCTACGAAGCTTTTACAGTCTTTATCATCTCGACCTTCAAATTCATCCCAAGAGGAAGCTTCTCTTGTTGATGATGGCGACAGTCAATCACTAAAGTCTCTTCCGGATTCTAGCTCAGAGGCAGATATGTTGCCAACAGTTTCAGCTAGATTTCTGGCAGAGAGAAATATCAATAGGGTTAATGGTAATATCAATGCTGCTGATTCTTCTTCGAAGTTGTCTTCGGCTTCACCTTGTTCGCGTTCTCTTAATCTATCTTCGAACTCTTTCTTTTCTTCAATTAAAGGTAATGAAAAAGCAACGCCTGCAGTTTCAAGGTCTTATTCCAACTCTGTGAGAGTTGGAGGTGTTCCTTTGCCTCCTGTTCCTCCTCCACCACAAGCGAAGCCTGGTGCCGACTCAAAGAAGGGAAGGAAAGGATCCAGTCATCAGGAAGATGTTCATTCTCTCAAATTGCTTCACAACCATTATCTTCAGTGGAGATTTGCTAATGCCAAGGCAGAGGCATCCGCACAATCTCAGAGAAGAGAAACCGAGGTTAGTCTAATTCTTAATGTTAGGTAATCTCCAATTTATGATCCTTCTAGGCTATGTTGATGATGAGCTTCATGGTGTTAAAATGAGGGATAATTTTTAGTATGGCACAGTAAGACACTAACCATTGTACTCTTCATGGTGTTAAAATGAGGGATAATTTTTAGTATGTCACAGTAAGACACTCACTAACCATTGTACTCCAATATATCTCAAAATTTACTATATCTGGTAGATTCTTAAGGCTTCTGTTGGAGAATTATGGTGGGTATCTTCAGAAAAATAGCCTCAGAACCATTGACTGGAAATCTTAATGCTTTGGTGATTCGGTTTCTTGCCTATATAGAAATCAATCATACGGTTCATAAAGTGTTTATGGATCTTTAAGAATTTGTTGATGAACCAAAATTGAAAACTAGTAATGGAATATGTATTAATGACAAGTTGTTTAGTGGGTCTCTCAATAGGCTAGAAAGGTAAGAGAAGATGTAATTAGACTTGCTTTCACTAGTTAGACATTTTAGTATTAGAAACTCTCTTTCTAGTTATCCTTTGGTTCATCCTCATTTTTCTCCAACGTTATTAATCAAATTACTTCGTTATGTTGTATTTTTTCTTTGCTTGTAGAGATCACTTTACTCTCTTGTGGTCAAAATATCTGAGTTGTATGATTCAGTGAAAAGGAAACGCATTGAACTTGGGATTCTGAAGAGATTGAAAACTCTATCAATAATTGTTGAAGCTCAAGTAAGTCTGCTATCTTAATCAATTGCCTTATGATGTTGTTTAAATATGTGTCATTGTGCAGCATGTCATCTCTTAAAGGAAGGAGGAAAATGCTTAGATATATTTTGGTTTAGCTAAAGGAATCTTATGTAGTTATTGTACCTTTCTACGACATACATAATTAAGTTAGCAAAGTTGTCAAATTTCTCTGATTAATGTTATCTAATGAGCCTGATAATCCCACCGTTTGCAATCAAATTTAGATGCCATATCTGGACGAATGGTGTGCTTTAGAAGAAGATTATTCAAGCTCTCTGTCAGAAACGATTCAAGCCTCGTTGAATACCACAATTCAACTGCCAATCGGTGGGAGCGTTAGGGTATGATATTTCTGTCCATTAATTAGTTCTCTAGTTGTAAATTGCTTTAAATGTCAGCCAGTTCACTGTTTACATGGTTGATACACTGACCATGAGACATGCTTATATACGGCAGGCTGATGTTATGGAGATGGGAGAGGCAATGAACTCCGCCACGAAGTTGATGGAAGTCATAATGCTTCATCTTCAAAGCTTCATGCCAAAGGTGGGATAACCGTTAATGGAATTTCCCTTGTGCCTTCCAATCACGAAATTTGCTTGTCTTGTTTTCCAACCTTGTTTTTTTCCTCTCTAATGCAGGCAGAAGAAGTGGAAATTTTGATTTCAGAACTTGCTAAAGTAACCGGTGGGGAAAGAGTTCTTATTGAAGAATGTGGAGATCTACTATCCAAGACACAAGCATACCAGGTATCCTCCTATTATGCTGCCTACTATGAAGTTGCTTCCTGAAAACCATCCACCATTATCGTTCACCTAAGCTATCAAAACACAATATGTTTCGAGTGATGTGAATAAATAGGAGACATCTAATGGTGGTTGTTTTAAATCCAGGTGGAGGAATGTAGCTTAAGGGGCCAGCTTATGCAACTACTTCAGAGAATTCATCTTCCTGGTCAATTCCAGCAAGACATCAACAATTCATCACTCAATGCTGTTCATATGAGATAAATAATCTGAGCCACTAACCTTCTGAGACATCAAAATTTCCTGAAAGTCTTCATTATTCTTTTACAAATGGATACCATATTGAGAAGAATCAATGACCAGCGCAGAGAGATTAATTTTGTTTTTCAATAATTGTAATGCCTGCAAAATTTGCAGTCCTATTGTACAGTACAGTATTATTATATTGAGATTTTTTTACAAATATCTTCTTCTCTCCTTAAATCGATGATATTTAAAGTATGTAATGATTTTTAACGTTCAACTTTAACTGAAGTCTAAGTAGGTATGAAGATAAAAAAGTCAATAATCATGATATATATAAAGGATAAAAACAAAATGCAAGTTGTAACAATGCATAAAAAACGAAAGTATGGGACAAAATTAAAAATATCAGAAGTTAAGGGACAAGATATTTTTAAGAGAGAGTACTAAAGGATAATAGGAAAGTACCGCCTTTGAAAAAAAAAATAGAAGGACGAAAGATTGAAGAGATCAGGCACAAATCTCATTCGATCGAATACGAAATCTGACCCAAAGAGAGAAAGAAAATGGCGTTGAAGTTTCTGAACAAGAAGGGATGGCATACTGGAAGTTTAAGGAATATAGAGAACGTGTGGAAGGCGGAGCAGAAACACGATGCCGAGCAGAAGAAATTGGATGAATTACGCAAACAGATTCAAGAAGAGAGAGAACGAAACGAATTCCGTCTTCTCCAGGAGCAAGCTGGATTAGTTCCGTACGTATCGATTCTAATTGAGTTGATTTATTTGTTAAATTTTGCTTTTTCTAAAAAAATCGTTAGGGTTAGGGTTTTTTATTGATTGATCTATTTTTTTCTTTTCAGGAGGCAAGAGAGATTGGATTTTCTTTACGATTCAGGACTTGCAGTCGGGAGGAGTGATGGAGCTAGTGCGAGTGCTGGAGCTAGTGGAAGTGGGAGTGGATTCAAGGCTCTGGAACAACCTTCTTCTGCTGCTGGAGCTGCTGTGGGAACTGCCAGCAAGCAACAGTCGTCGGTTCCTGGAGCTTTGTTTGAGGATAAGCCTTTCTCTGCCAGCGATTCTTGGCGTAAACTTCATTCTGATCCGTTGCTTGTAATTCGCCAGCGGGAGCAGGAGGCTCTTGCTCGTGTGAAGAACAATCCTGTCAAGATGGCACTTATTCGTAAATCAGTATGTTTCTTTCTTTCTGCCATCTTTTTAGATGTCAATTTTGCCAGGAGATAAGCAAATAAATTCGGAATTTTATAATTGTCAAGATTAGATAGGCTGTGATTAGACGTGGTTGACTGTGTCGATGCACATATTGTTTTGTTCTGAATCAAATTCTGGTAATTAGTGCAATTTTAGTGTATGTTGTTTTGCTTAGTAGTTGGATTTTGTAGGTTGAAGATAAGAAAGACAAGAAGAAGAAACACAAGGGGAAGTCTGGAGATAAGAAGGAACGTAAGAAGAAGCATCGTTCTAGTTCAAAGCATCAGAAGCATTCCGATTCAGAATATTCCTCTTCTTCTGATGGTGAAAGACCAAGGAAAGATGGAGATTACAAGAGCTCACGTCATGAGGAGCATTATCAAAACAAACGATCGAATTCAGGAGAATTAAGTGAGAGGAGAGACAATAAGAATTGCTACAAGGACTTGAAATCCAGAGAGCAATCGCCCAGTGGCTTTTTGGAATCAAGGAGTAAGAAAGGTGGTGATCGAGATTCTGTGAAGAGGAATCATGAAAGGCCTGAGCAAGAAAAATATCCTTCTGAAGATCGGACTAATTATGATGTCCGAGAATCTAAGAAGAGGAATCATAATCGGTCAAAGCATCATGAAAAATACCCTTCTGAAGATCAGAGTAATTATGATGGTGGCAAAAAAAGTTATTATGGTTCTGCTTCTGCAAATCGCAGTGATTCACATTATAAACGCCATCCTGCTGCTCCCAAGATGTCAGAAGAAGAGCGGGCTGCTAGGTTGAGGGAGATGCAAGAGAATGCTGAAATGCATGAAGAGCAAAGATGGAAAAGGCTAAAGAAGGCCGAAGAAGATGATGCAAGAGAAGCAACACGGGATGGAGTTGTAAGTGGCAAAAACTTCTTAGATGCTGCACAAAAAAGTGTTTATGGTGCTGAAAAGGGAGGAAGCTCAACAATAGAGGAGAGGGTGCGGCGCAGAACATATTATTCGCAGGGTAGGGAGGCTAGCGAAGGACATGCTTTTAGGCGTTGAAGCACTTATACTTCCATCCTTCATTGTTCATCAATCTTGATAATTCTAGGGATGCTTCTCTGCATGTTGTGTGATACCGACATGATGAGCTACTGAATGATCAGGAGTTCATTTCATTCTCACCTCAAGTAGGTCAGAATGTTTCAAAATTTGAGGCATGATGTAAACTTCTGTATTACCAACTTGTTTTACTAGTTGATTGTAGCATTATTTTTGCAACTGCCCATTGAAGAAACAATTATTATTTTTTCCCATAATGTGATTGTTTAAATTTTTATATTCTGTGGCATGTATTTATAATTTAGTAGCAAAAGGGCCCATTTTACATGTGTGCGAATTCTCATGAATAGGTCACTACCCTCTTCAACTCTGCTGTAAAACCCCAAACACATAAGTCTGAAAACTTGTGTGGATGCTGTAATAGTTGAGGCTTGTAAACAGTGTGCGAGAACTGAGAAGACAGATGAACAATGAGAAGATAAATAATAAATAATTGGATACGCTTTCATTATTCAATTAAGTTTTAGGTGGGCAGTTCAAAGTTCAAAGTTTGAATACTCATTAATTCAGCCTATTATTGATAAACAAATCACTAGTCTTTAATGGCCTTCTTTGACTAATAATATGAAACAAAACACCAAACTTATTGCAGTTCATCAATCTCTTTCCCTACCGTCTACATTTCTTTTCAAAAGCTTGCTGGAATTGTAGGCCAAGAATCAGACTATCAAGCTGCAAAAAGCTAAGCTGTAAAGTCAAATTTTGCAATCAAGCAAAATCACATTCATTGATCATCCATCTCACTCAACAGGTATGGAAGTGATCATTCTTTTTCCTTGTTCTTTCTTTAGAATATTCCTCTTCATCACTTTGCATGGTTTGCAAGCAATGGATGTAAGTAGTTATCTGTTGTTTGCCACCTTTTTTTCTGGTTGTTAGTGACAGAAATCATTGTTTGCCTTTCCTTTGTTGTTTATTTAATTTTGGGGGTAAATTATTTTCCCTTTTCCTTGAAACCTGGGCAGTAGGTGGAAAGTGTTTCCCGCAGCCTTGGGCAATGAGCAGAAAAATGTTCATTATTAGCGTATGAATAAATAGATAGGACTAATCTCGAGCCAACAAGAATACAACTATTTTCCCCCTGTTTTCTTTTTCTTTTTCCAAAAGATGATAGCATACATCTTATTTCCAGGACAATCTTAATGCAGTTCATGAAATCAAGCTCCTGATTACAAAAAAATTAGAAAAGCTTATCAGGTTCCTTTAATATGCATATTGGTTTGTATTTGACATGAAGGATTTTGTATTGATTTATTCTTGATGGAATCGACTGCATGTATTTTACATATGTTGATTTTTATACATTCATTCTGTGATTATTCCATGATCTAGTTCTGCCGATATCAACCAGAAAATGTTTAAATATGATATAATATTCGTGCTTGTAATAAATTTAATTATTTGTTGCAGCTCAAGATCAGGGGCCAACCATTATCTAATAAAATGGGATGCGTTTCTTCGAAAGTGGTGTCGAGAACAATGAGTTTCCGGGAAGAGCTGAACCAGAGATTGCATTGGAAGGTCAAGGGAATCATCATTAGCGACAGTGCTGCCGATGATCTGGTAAGAAATCAAACCAGTGACTCATTGGAATTGATAGCATGTCCTGAACAAGAAGGTGAAAAGCAAATGCTACCAGCATTTCCAATGCTCACAAAAGCTACAGAATCCACAGATGTTGATTTAGCTAATGGGTCTAAAAGTTGTCATTGGTTTCAAGAGCACAGCATCTTCTCGCTTGCACCAGAAAGTTCTGATGGGATTAAAGAAGAAAGATCTCTGTGGAACAAAAGTGGTAAAGTACGTGCTTGGAGCTTCCACACAGTAGAGGAATATGATGCATTGTTAGAAAGAATTTGCTTGTCTAGGGAAGAGCAAATAGACCATGCAAAGCAGGTGACAAAACAATCACCCCTGAAGGATGAATCTCAAGTAGACGAACACATTGTGGCTGAAGAGAAGGTATCAAGTGTAGTCGAGGATGCTGCTCCAAATTTTGAAAAGGGGTATAAAAGAAAAGCCATGGCAAATGAGTTACAATCACTTCAACTTCCCATGGCAATTGAATTTCAGGGAGATCTAAGCCTTAAGGAATGGCTAGGTGTTGGAGGCCAAGTTTACTCTCCTGGGACTTATGTAACTCCAAAATTTGGTAGCTATACTTTGCCTAGTTCTGAATCGGCGAACAATTGCAGTGATAGCACTGTCTTTGATCCTGAACTGGTGGCTACCTTTGAAAAGTGCTTGGAAAAACTCAAAGTGGAAGAGGAAAGCATTCTCAAACAAATTGAAGATGATCTGAAGGGAGAAAGCACAAAGGAGAAGCAAGAACAAGAGGAGATTCCATTCCACAATAATGAACAGTTGTAACACAGTTGAAACATACATTTTTACTCTATGTACCGTATTGTTTCTTTGGATGAAAAACGTGCACAGATTTGAGAGTTTAGTGTGTGTGGAGAGAGAGAGAGACACACACACACACTGTGACTTGAAACTAGAAATTTCAATGCTTACATACAACGCAAGAAGCAGAAATACTGTCAATGGAAAGCAGGACAAGCTTCAGCTTCTACACCAGGTGCTGTAGGGCAACCTGCTAAAGGACAGTGATCGTCTGATTCCAAACGCCACCAGCTTACTCCGTTAACGTCGTTGATTTGTAATGAAAAATACCAAAGGATTGACAGAAAAGCAACCCTGGCATCTAATCCAGCCGATAGAATGTAATTGTGCGTCGCCCACCAACCCTTGAATCTCCTGAACACAACAAAATTGAAGAAAATTCCTGCACCACCCCACGTCATGGAGTTCACAGTTCTGGCTGGCAGCTTAGACTGAAGATGTCACAACAGTTCCTCCTAGCTTCATTATAACCACGAGTAGAAGTGTTAATGTTATGCATTTACTTAGAAAACCATTATCGATGAGAATATAATTCTGAAATATGAAAAATCAACCTGATCAATGAACGTAGACTTTGGAGGAAATTTCATGTAGTGCCCTAGCTTGAAGTCTGATAGAAACATTATTGCTTGCGCCATGCTAAAAGCCATAGGTCTTGAAAGCTACATTGGCAAGAGGCTTTCCTGGATACGACGTACCCGATAATGAGCTCAGTTATGACATTTGGTCCAGGTTGATTCACAAAGATTTCATGATCTGTGAATCATGTATAAAGAGAGACTGAGGCGTATCATATGTTATTTGAGAAGCGAGAATTAACCTGGTTTGTAGAAGCTGTAATCACACCAAGTATGGCAAGTCCAATTACTGCCAACAAGAGCAAGTGAAACCACCATTGAGGAACAGCTTCATAGTTTTTCTTGATCAGTCCTGCGTGAAAGTCACTATACTTATCCTGGGACTATGCCTTCGTTTGTTGCCAAATAGTTCTGCAAACGGAAACTCTTTCGTTGACATTCTTTTCTGTTTCGCAGACAATTCAGGAAAGACAATAACATGAGTTAATGTAGCAGCCAATACAAAGAAGCTAAGCCCATAAGCATAAATAAAGAAGAATGTTGCTATAGCCATCGTATTCTTGTTGGTTGAAGTGGAAGGAGGCATCCTTTTGTTAAGCATCCTTTTGGTCTAACGTCAACATCTGGCAATGCCCTAAAATTTCAAAAGAATGTTGACTTAAGACATAGCTGCAGAAAGCATATATTGAGTGAGAGTTTAAAAGATTGCAACGCTAGGTGCCTAAAAGGAGAGACTTGACCCAGATTGGCAGGCCACCATATGTATAGCAAATCAACTACAAATTTCTGGAAGATTCCAGCCCATCCTTATCCAAGCATCTGAACATTCAGGTAAATTAAATGGATAAGTTTTGTTAAATTTTACCATTACAAGTACCAGGTTGAATAAACAAATCACCTAAGTAGTATCTGTTAGCGAAAAAGCTGCTAGAGGCTGAATATCGCGCTTATAGAATGCTTTCACTATGGTTGTAATGTTACTGCATAAACATTAGTCGAGCCTGCATTTGTGGAAATAGTGATCAGGACAAGTTCTTTCAAATTGAAGGGTCCGGGATTCAATGATTTTGACGATTTGGTTTGGTAGAGTTGCTGCCATAGACTTTCCTATTGGAAGAACTGCAATTTGACCTGTAACCGATGTTATGTATAGTGCATTTTTGCGGTAAACGAAAAACTGATTCAAGATTGCAAGCAAAGGAATACTAGTCATCCCTAAAACCCATGTCCGAAACGTTAGACATGGCAACGTTGGATCATCGGTAATAGGAAGTGTAAGTCTGACTTGCTCAATTGGAGAATCATCTTCCTCATCTGCATAACATTTGTGTTTCAGCAAACACTTATCAGTAGAAGAAAATGAAACTACTTTTGAAATATGATTTCCAGCACCTGTAACGTCAATCTTCTTCTGGTTTCACACATGATATTCTTCAGTATCCATATCCTCCATTCTTCTCTGTATTGGATTTTGGAAATCAGAACCTGATGAAGCTACCTAGCTAGCTAGTATAACAAGGGTAAACGACGAGAGTTCTCAGCTTCTTTTAAACATTACTTCTCTTGCTTTCGCTTTCATTTCTCCTTTCCGGACAATTCATATGTATTTGTTTCCAGTAGAGTCCAAAGAGAGAATGTGTCCAATTCTTGGAACCTCAAACAGGAAACAGAAACAACCACCTAGATAATAACTCGCAAAGTAGAAACAGGTACAACAGTTCAATTTCCTCCACACACACACCGCCGGGGAATTTATCCATGGATCATTGTGATCACTATATATTATTCAATTTGCTGTCTGTTTTTCATCAATTTGCATTATAAAAAAGGGTCCATTTTCCAACTTGGTATTGCTGATATTGCTGTAAATCAAGTATGCTTAAGCAAATTTGGTTAGATGACCCAACTCTACAATCTTTTAGCATTCTGAATAAGCAAAAGACTTGATTTTGCTCTAAAGAAATTAGTTGATAATCGTTGAACTTTGATCAATCACAATGAATGAAACGTTGTTTTAGCCGGCTGAAAAGATTCATCCCATTTTGTAACAATCATATTAAATATACATACTATGTAATTTTATTAAATAAGTGTACAGATAACATGACATATCAAAAATATTTTAGACTGTTACTTTTAATAGAAACTCATAATTGAGATTACAAGCTTGATTTGCAAGCTCTTTAGGCCATGGATTAAACTCTATTAACCCAATAAAAGGAGCAATAAATATGCTCGAGTTGCTTAAGTTGGTAGCATGTTTTATGTCTGGAAATTGCTGGTCATTTATGAGTGCTACTGTTAATAGGAATAACTAATGATTCCTAGTAAATTATATTTTACATCATTGTACATAATTTTAGACAGAGCTATGGTACATTTGGTTTTACCTACAATTGCTTTAATTTTTTCATTATAATTTTTAACTTTTTGTATAAGTTATTATAAGTTAAAAACTATAACGAAAAATTTAAATAAAATATAAATATATAAAATATAGTCAAATATGTTGTACCATGATGCATGTATTTCTTGAAATGTTCATATATATATATATATATAGAGAGAGAGAGAGAGAGAGAGAGAAACAACGTGGGAATTTTCATCTTGAGCAATGTTTCTTAATTGAGCTGCTGCCACCCACAAGTAGAACAATTTGTTTGCACTATTTCTATCTTGTTTCCAATTAATGATTGCATTATGCATTCAAATTATTATGAGAAATAGTTATTTCCAATCATTTTCATTGACTAATAAAAAGTTATTAATATTATTATTTTTTTAATAAAATTTACTCATTTTTTAACTTTCATCTTACTACAATTATAAAATTATAGTAATTATGAGAATACACATACCCAAAGCCTTAAAAAAATTGATATTTTGCATGCATAAACAAAAAATAAGTCATGGATTATAAATGGGCAAAGTTCAACCTTGTTAATTAGACAATGCCAAGATTGAATATATATTTTTATTTAGTTTCATAATCGAACATATGTTTTTTAAGTAATGTTATTGTTGCATGCATTTAAATTATTTTTCTCTTGTGTGAAATAAATTTTCTCTCATTATTTAGGAGTAAATATGGATCGTTATGAATCCAAATATTTGCAATATACTGAAAGAAAATCTTGTTAAGCAAATATATGGCTTAAAAAAATCATAACTCAAAAACAAATAAATAAAAATAAAAACAAGATATTTTGTTTAATATTCCAAAAAAATTCAATTGGACAATTGCATTGGTAAATACTTTCTTAAAATTATACTATTTTTTTTTCTCGTTAAATTTAAACACTTTTAATAATTAAAATTTAATTTTACACATATATTTAATATATAATTAATGTCTAAATCTAAAATCTAATAAAAGATTAAAAAAAAAAAGTGTAAAATTAAAAAAGCTATTGATCTCACATCCCCAAAACAAAATTTATATGTACTCTAACACAATTACTTGATTATTCACAAAAATAGCTAATCTAAGTCGATTACTTGGCGTGTTCCATATGACAGGAATGCATCACTCTCCCCATAAACATACCCACAATAAATACATTAGACAGGTCCCCATAAAAAGTAAATGGTTATGTCGGATTCCCAACTCACAGCTACAAACTTCCCCAACCAGATTTGCACAAATGGGCTTCGGCTTTACTACATGTCCCAAGGTCCAACTTCTCTAACCTCTTCATCCTTTTCAAGGAGATAACCATTATTCATATCTCCTTTCAAAACTATACAATTTACATTAAAAGATTATTATTTTGAAATATTAATTTGTTTAACATAATTTTACAATCTACAAGAAGCTTCACAAGAATCCCAAGCACAAGCCCATATATAAAATAATAAATTATAGATGTTTGAATGCATTGGATAATGAAACTCGAGTTTCTAATTTTTTAAATATTATTATAAAATAAATGAATATTTTATTCATTGTATAAAATAAGTATTTTACTTTTATTAAAATGATTAAAATACTCTTTTGTTAGTAGCATTTTTAATAAATTTTAGGACTTATTTCATATTAATAAAGAAACTATGTATTTATTTATAAATAATTAAAACGCAGGGGTATATCCAGCTATTATCCTATATACTTGTATGCGATGAGTATGACAAACAGAGTAGAAGAAGTGATATAATATGTAATAAGTATTCAACGTGATGGGCCCATACAATCACATAGATGCCACATGTCATGATCTTGTGATTCTGCAGCTCTTATCAAGAATTTTATTAATATTTATTTATATCGTAATAATTATGAATAGAAGGACCACATACTCCACTACATTCATACGTATATTATAACATATATCGATACTGTCAACTTACAACAATAAATTAATAATTCAAAAATAAATTAAATTAAATTATATATAGAAAATAAATATAATATGGAGATGCATGTGGGCATAGACTGAGATGCTCGCAGCTCTATGCATAGAGCTTTGCGGATAGCCTTTGTTTTAAATCTCAATTATTTTTCATCTTTAATTAACGAGATAAAATAGTAAGACAGGTTCTTAATTTTTATATTTTCATAAAATGGTATGGTTTTTTTTATTTTTTATTTATTTATTGTTATATAAGTCCCCTATCTTCTATTGATATGACCATATAACCATTACAATGTTAGAATATGTGACTTAACACATTGATTGCCTGCTTATTGAAGAATGTTTTAAGAGATTCTCCACCCACACCACCAATAAATACAAGCATGAATGGTGCATTAAGTAAGTCATCTTAGAGATGTTAACTCTAAATGCGAAGGCCTAATAGATGAAAAACATTCAACCATGAATCTACCCAAGAAAAGAAGGGTGTATTTTTAGTTATCTATAAGAAATATTCTAAGATAACTTGTGTTGATTTTTCACCACTACTCTAGTGCGAACATGGCATACATAGTGCGTTAAGTGAGTCCGTCTAAGGATATTAACTCTAAGCATCAAAGGCCCATCGGGAGAAAAATATTCAACCTCAACCACCAATGAAGGAGAAGAAGGGTGTTACTATTTAGTCATTTAATAGAGATTAAGGATTTATTTATTTATTTATTATAAATAAGGAAAATTATATGGTCTTATGTATGAAAATTTAAAAAACAGGGACCCAAATGTTATTATGATCCCCTATTTGAATTGATAATGGTAAGTGAATAATGTGGCAACTTCTGCCAAAGCTATAATAAAAAAAAGGGGGGGTGGAGCTTTTATGAAAAAAAGGTTCCCATTTCATTGGTTGCTTGTGCTTTGGTAACAATTTCAAGATTCTCATTCTCTTGCACTTGCTCTTGCTCAATAAACTATTGAACTTTGTACACTTGTGTAATTTTCTACTATAAAATTGTGTGTCTGCTTCCTAGATCATGCTCTTTTATACCAATTCTTTTTTTCACTAGTTCTTTCACTTTTATTGAATGCTAGTGCATATTGTTGTTTGAATAGTGTTGAATATACCAATCTTTTTTATAAAAATGATAATATATAAATCGATATATTATTCTTATATGATCATTGTTTTATTTATATATTTATTCATATTAATTATATTAGTTTTGTATCTTTATTTAATTAATATTCTTAATTATATCATATGACTTTGTACATAACAATTTATGTAATGAGAGTATATCTCTAACATTATTAATTGGTGTTTAGAGTAATAATATTAGAGTCTCTACAATTTATATTTTAACAAAAAGAAATGAATAATTTGTCTATTTATAATAAATAGGCTCTTAATACTTATAGATATTTATCTAATACATATTGTGCAAAACAAAATTTTTTAAATTTTATTATTTGAATAGAGATTAAGGATGTATTCATCTAATAAATATATTATTTTTTGAAAATATTAAAAAATTAATAATCCTATTATTCCTAACATTATTATTCCATTCTTATTATGTTGTTGCCAATTCATAAATAAACCAACCAATTGATTAACCACTAACTTCACCATCAAAACACATCTTTCTATCCATGCCCATGTGGTTGTGGGTCATGCAGAAAGGGGATTGTTGACTCCAAACAACAAAGGTTTCATAGACAAAGAGATATCTTTAAAAAAAAAAAGAAAAAAAGAAAAGAAAATTAGCAAAACAAGGTTCCAAAATGGAGTTATTATCGTTTTCTAGTTTAAAGATGTAGTCACTTCATATCTATCTATATATCTATCCAATATTGACATTATAATAAAATATTAGTTGATATTTACAATTAATCAAAAGAAAATAAAAAATATTAATAAATACATATATACTATATAATTTAAAAATATATATGCATCTTCTTTTTTTTTTAATTTTAAATATTTTTCACTATTGATTTAAAGAAAATAGAGAATGCACATGAGTGGAGTGAGTAGTATTTGCCACTTTTTTTATTCTAAAAGAAAAATCTTGAAGGTATGCATTTTAATTTACTCATGCTGATTGATGGAGACATACGTTGAGAGAATTAATTTGTGGTGTACATTACATCCGACAAGAAAACAATGGGATAATAATATTTGACTCCCTAAGTTCTTATTTTTATACAAAAGGGAATTTAGTTTTATCAATTCATAACAAAAATGGAAAGTTCCAAATTCTTAATAAAATGATCATTGAGTTTTGACTTTGGTGCTAATTAATACGGTTCTACTCTAATAGGAGTTCATTGAAGATCTATTTGTTATAAATGAATATTATGTTTATAATTTGTGAAAATGTAAAACTTCAGGAACCTAAATGTTATTATCCTATTAAATGATTTACTTTCCTTTTTTTTTTTTATTTTAACTGTCGACAATAATTATCTCGTTTGGCTTCTGAGAAAATGGTTGCTTCTTCTTCTGCGTGGTATAGCTATGGAATTGGCAGTAGAAGATTATTAATGTTTACAATATTGAATAGAGTAACGAATTATACAACAAACTTCCATGCTTTCATATTCACAATTGAGTTTTAATTAATTGATTTCCATGGAAAGGAAGAAGGAAGGAGAAGAAATGGGATGTTCTTCTCCTCTCTTTCTCTCTCACTTTCGTACAACAAACAGGTATAAAGTTTTGGGGTGATCCAAATGGGACTTGTTGTCCCATCAAAACAAAGGCATGCATGCATGCATTTACGGTTTTTGGCCATATCATCCAAATGGCTTGTCAAAATAATACACACTTATTTATAGTAATTGACATTAATTTCCAAAGTTGTATTGTTCTTTTCTTGATAGAATCCTTATTGGCAACCTTAAAATGGGATAACCCTAATCTAGTACAACCCCATCTTGACCAATATCAAAGTACACTTCAAACCAAACGACAAATAAAATTCTAATATATGTATTTCAATCAATGGAATAGCGAAAAAGAATATGAATTTATCTTATCATATATTCAAGTGTTTATTATTTGATAAAGAGAAATTAAATAAATAATAATACTATATGGTTATTTATTTAAAGTTTAAAAAACTTTATTATAAAAAATAAAGTCTCTCAATTAAAAAAATTATACTATATATTTGTATATAATATAATCTCATATATGTTTAATTGGACTAGCACTATAATTACAAACACTTTTAGATGATTAATATTTTCTCAAATTTTCAATAGTTCTAGGGTTTACTCAAATTATCATTAAAAAAACAAACAAACAAACATTATTCTAATGATTTCGCTTGTCTAACTAATAGCAAATTAAATGACCCAATTAGGCAAATTAACAATCCTAATGTCGGCACAAATGGTGGGACTCTTGTCATTGTTCTTGGGGCATAATTTTTATCTACAGTACATAACTATAATTGCTAGAATCATGCATCTTAATTCATGTTTACAGTCACTCACCATAAATACTTTATTAGGGTTTTAGAGAGATAAATAAATAAATAAAGCCCTCCAATTTGAGATCTCTTATCGGCAAGTTATATATCTAAACTATATTCCATTAAAAAGGAGAGTTTTCAAGATATTCATAGCTATTAATTTTTTAATTTTTTTTAAATTTAGATATATGAGTTTTGCTCATAAGTGCTCTTATAATATTTATTAAGATTTCTATATTTCATAAATTATATTTTTTAATGTATTAAAATTTATTATTAATTATTATATTAAAAACAACATTAAATATAAAAATTATTATAAATAGTACATATAAATAGCAAAATCCTAAATATATTTAATTATTTATATTATATAGTGTAGAAGTCGTTTTTTTTTTTCCAATTTTTTTGGGATCAAATAGTTATTGAAAAGGGTAACCTATTTGGATGACAAATAATAATGTGAAAGCTTGTTTCAATTTCATTGTAAGGAGTTCATCAAGAAACCTCTTATAGAAATATTTTGGATAATTTTTTTTTTATTTTTTATTGCAAAATGTGAATAATTTAAAATATGTTTAAAAGATATAAAAATAATATACAAGAAAAGTACAAATCAGCAAAAATTATTACATTGTAATTGATGGGACCAATCGAGTGATTTTGTGAAATTAATGCGTGTTGATTAATATATTTTTTTAAACATTTATTGGTTAATTAAATATTATTTTCAATATTCATAAAATATTAAACAATGGACAGAAATTAATATCAATTTTTAAAAACTCATGAAAAATTTAAATATAAATTGAAGAATGATAATTAAATAGCATTATAGCATGAAAGTCCTATCTTTTCACGATTTGACAAATTAGAACAAATGTTTCTAGTTGTAAGTAAACTAATTCCTATTGAAATGTCAAATTCACCCTCCTGGTACTGAATTTTGACGGGCACAATATCTCAAAACTAAAGGGCATCTCAGTCATATCATTAGCAACTGGGTATCTATTTGTTTTCAGTGGAAATATAGGGATTCAAATGTTATTACCCTATAAGCGATACAAATAAACATCAAAGGGCATTTTGGTAATTTCAGAACTTAGAAGATGAACATATCACGGACAAGTAAGCAGAACCTCTCAGACTCAGAGACCAGTTTGGTAACTCTACAAAACCAATCAAATTTTGTTGTCCTTCTCGAAATTAAATAAATAAAAATAAAATCAAATAATACCCAACTTTAACTTTAAGATTTCCTTAGACCTCCCCGTTTCTCTCTTTCCCTCTGCCTAATAGTCCACCACAAGCACAGGCACAAGACAATCTCCTATTTTTATACTCTCTTTCTCTTTCTCTTTCTCTTTCTTTGTACAAAACAGGTAGCAGTTTATGTATAATACAATTATGCTATTAGGCAACCTTTTTTACCTCTGCCAAAAAATTAGAAAAATAACTCAAAAAAGCAAGCCACTTGAAGGTTTTGATCCATGAAATCAGGTACTTTCTTTTTTCTTAGTTTTTCTTCTATTTATCTTGATGGGTTTTTGTTCTTTTGTCTTGTACTCTTACTTTTTGTATATGGGTCTATTGCTGTTGTTTTGGATCTGTGTTGGGTGTATACACCAAAAAGTTGGTGTTTCTGTTAACAAGATCTGGTTTGTATGTTTAATCCTCCCTTGACGGTCATGCATATATGATCGATTTTGATAATCTTTTCTTTTTTTGTCTGGGATTAGGTAGGTAAGGTTTGTGTTCTAACTGCATTATTTGCCTTGGTGAGTTAATTTGTTGATCCATGAATTCGTTTTAGTTTTTCTATTTCTTTGATTTTTTTTTTTGTAATTTTTGTTCTTTGTGATGTGCTTTTGAGGACTGATTGCGTATTGAGCTGGATAGTCTGTGTTTTTTCTTTTCCCTTATTTGACATATTTTTCAGTATCATGTCAGAAAAAAGGTCAGTTCATTCTGTGATTGAATCTTTTTAGCTCATAGGGAAACTTGATTAGGTTTAGTAATTGGGCTTTAAGTTCTTCTATTTAGTTATCAAAGTCTGCATCCTGTTCCTTCTTTTAGCAAAGATGTCGGTAGTTTAATGATGTGTCTGCGAAGTAAATTCTATTTGGCCTGTTAGGTATTTTCAATTTCTTGCGTTTTCTTTTTCTTTATTCAGATTTTAATTATGTATAGGGAACCTCTTTCTTTCTTTTTCTTTTTAACTGGCACATTAAGAAATTTTCATGTCTCTAATAGATTTTATTGTTGTTGACAGAGACGCGGAGATTTTTTTGGGCTCCGATTATTGATATATCAAGCCTTTTGTGCAAGTTCCCAAGTGATGTAATTTTTTGATCTGATGTATATCTAAAGATCTCTGTATACTGTGATGGCCTCAAAAACTTTAGCCAAAGCTTCCTCAACAGAGCAACAAAAAGCAGCTGGTGTTCAAAAAAATGGGGTTGATGATCCTGCGGATTTGCCCATAGATGGATCAAAAACAAGGAAACCCGAACTGGTTTCTCCCAAACAATTACCAAAATCAGTAGATAGCACGTCAAAGCAGGTTGCCGTAGAAGCTTCTACAAATAAAACTTCATCAAATTCTAATCAGAAGGGACCTATTGATTCATTGATTAATCAACTTAAATCAAGTTCTTCCTCTCTTGGAATTGAAAAACAATCTAATGTAGTAAAGTCTGCTGTGAGTGAGAATGAAGGCTCACAGGACGTTTCTGTTGAGCAAGAAAAGAAAACATCAGCATACGGAAGCATGAAAAACAGTTCAGTTTCTGCCAAAGTTAGTGATGGCACCAGCAGTCTTGCAAAAACTAGTGGAAGCGCTAAGATTAGTGATCGCCTTGATTTTGTTGAGAGCGGTAAGAGTAGTATGTGTAGAGGAAGCACAAGCAGTGATGTGAGTGATGAGAGCACATGCAGCAGCTTCAGTAGCAGTATTAATAAGCCCCACAAAGCAAATGACTTGAGATGGGAGGCGATCCAGGTTGTCAGAGCCAGAGATGGAGTTTTGGGCTTAAGCCATTTTAGACTGCTAAAAAGGTTGGGTTGTGGGGATATAGGGAGTGTCTATCTTTCGGAGTTGAGTGGAACTAGGTGTTATTTTGCGATGAAGGTAATGGACAAAGCATCTCTAGCCGGTCGTAAAAAGCTGCTTCGGGCTCAGACAGAGAGAGAGATATTGCATTCTCTAGACCATCCCTTTCTTCCAACACTTTATAGCCACTTTGAAACGGACAAGTTCTCGTGTTTGGTAATGGAGTTCTGCCCCGGTGGAGACTTGCACACTCTTAGGCAGAAGCAACCAGGCAAACATTTTCCTGAGCAGGCAGTGAAGTATGATGACCTAACTTTTGGCATAGTATTTACTTTCTTAATCTAGTGCCTTGGCGTATTTTCCTTCACTAATCTTTGGTTATCAATTATTTTTTCATACTCGAGAAATATGGATCTCTGTTTCTTGATTCATGAAATTTAGACGCATGCACATATTCATTTCCCTTTGAGCATCTACTGGACCAATCAAATTCCTAACTCTTTGATAGACCAAAAAGCTCTAGACTTCTAAATGTTTGTGTGTATTGGAGTGGAGATGTTGAAGAACTTTTTACTGCAGATAACTAGAAAATTTATTGTTATAATTTGTGTTTCTAGTGTTTTTGTTTATCTTCTTGTCCTAAGGATTAGTGTTTTTTACATTTCATTGTGAATGCTACTCTTGCATTACATTTAAATGGTTGATAGGTAAAGTAAGGTAAATGGGTATTGTAGAGGACTTTGGAATCTGAACCCTAACTTTTATTTGGGTTTCCACATAAATGATAACCAAGCCTAATCACTTCCCAGTTGTAATCGATAGGAGAGTTAAGATTATGAATCATGGGTTGAAGAAATGTTTAATCATTATGGGATTCGATAAAATTTCCTGAAATACCTTCGATACGGCAACACAATTTTTCCCCTACTTGCTGCTTTTCATCACCATTCATAGGAAACTCAAAAACTAACTTGTTGCTTTGGGGGCTTAAATGCATTGCATGAGCTTGACAGTAACAATTTTTGCTCCTTATTTTATTTTAATTTCCAGGTTTTATGTGGCGGAGGTCCTGCTTGCACTGGAGTATCTTCACATGCTTGGTATCATCTACCGTGACCTTAAGCCAGAAAATGTCCTAGTGAGGGAAGATGGACACATAATGCTCTCTGATTTTGATCTTTCCCTCCGCTGTGCTGTTAGTCCAACTCTTATCAAAACCTCATCCCTCGATTCTGAACCATTACGAAAGAATCCTGTTTATTGTGTCCAGCCTGCTTGCATTGAGCCTTCCTGCATACAGCCATCTTGCGCGACTCCTACATGTTTCTCACCCCGCCTTTTTTCAAGCAAATCTAAGAAGGAAAGAAAACCTAAAAATGAAATTGGAAACCAAGTCAGCCCATTACCTGAGCTCATTGCTGAGCCAACTGAGGCCCGATCTATGTCATTTGTTGGGACCCATGAATATTTGGCACCTGAGATCATTAAGGGTGAAGGTCATGGAAGTGCCGTTGATTGGTGGACTTTTGGGATCTTTCTGTATGAACTCTTATTTGGTAAAACCCCTTTCAAAGGATCTGGGAACCGAGCCACATTATTCAATGTTGTAGGTCAGCCTCTTAGATTTCCTGAATCACCTGTTGTCAGTTTCGC
>JAWDEX010000006.1:8350324-8364091 GCA_035221805.1 Trichilia hirta | reverse complement strand
TCTGGGAACCGAGCCACATTATTCAATGTTGTAGGTCAGCCTCTTAGATTTCCTGAATCACCTGTTGTCAGTTTCGCAGCGAGGGATCTCATAAGGGGGTTACTTGTAAAGGAACCACAACATAGGTTGGCTTACAAACGAGGAGCAACTGAAATTAAGCAACACCCTTTCTTTGAAGGTGTGAATTGGGCACTAATACGCTGTGCTACCCCGCCCGAAATCCCAAAGCCGGTAGAGATTGAACGGATACCAACCCCAACATCATCAATGAATGAAAAGACTGCCCCAACTATGGCTGTGCCGAATCAGAAAGTTTCCGATAATTATCTTGAGTTTGATTTCTTTTAGTAATAGTTGGTATTTATTGCAATTTGCAAATTATTTCTATTTAAAGAGAAGAATTGTTCTGAACATCTCAAGGGTGGTTGATGATGACGATAAATTCTTTTCTTATTGACAGATAATGAGGAATTGTATGTTTGTCTTTTTCTTTGTTTTTTTCACTTAGTTAACCAGTTTTATGTCTGTATTCCAATGTCCTTGCTTCGACTCCATCTTTTTGGGGACTATAGCCTTCAAAACAAGCACATGCACTAGAACTTAAGGTTTAAATGTCTGGTGTCTCAAGTATGATATATATCTTTGGAAATATAGATCAATACTGACTTGTACAGTGGATTATTTTCGACATCTTTTTGTGGAGAATATTTTCTTAATTTCCTGTGTTACAGAATATAATATATAGTAACTCTGAAGTTCAGTGATCAAGAATCTTGGAGGAATCAAAGAGTTTGCTTGAATTGATAGCAATTCCAAGAGTGGAGAAAAAGTTTTTACCATTTACCTATGTACAAAGTAAAGAAGCTACTATCAATCTTTATTGTTGGTCGCAGATTTCTCTTGTCTACAAATCAGATGATTGAATTTAGTCTTGAAACACATGCATGAGATAGAATCATTGTTTTCATTCTTATCTGGTTTAAACTTGGGACTGCTGTGATGATCATTGCTGCTCGGTGATGGTGAATCGTTGATTATCTGACCAATCACTTCCTTTCCTTCACATACTATCTTGATCTCACAAGTTTCTGGTGCACTCTGAAGAACCTGATCAGCTATCCCACTTCCTCTTTTGGACTTCAATTTCCTGATTCCACATCAAACGAGTTCGACAAAAAACAGAGAGATGAATTGACAGAATGAATAGAACATTCAAAATTTGAAATTTCTGGAATGAGTAACACACCTCAGACTGGACTTTGTGGTTCCAATCACTAGTTTTCTGATGTTAAGAATTGGAATAAGATCAAGAATTGCCTTGGAAACCATATCACTCTCAACAAGCATAGTTTCTACCTTAACCTGTTTCATTAGAGAGTTTCGTTAGATTAAATCAACAATTTACTTCATTCAAACAACTAATTTGTTAAGCAGATTTTTGAGTCATAATAAAATTTTTGATGAATTTTTGCGCTATACGTATATGCCGAGAAATTTTTCAGTTTAATACCTCAGAACGAGAGCATAAATCAAGATACTTTCGAAGAAGTTCTCTCCTTTTGCCTCTTTCTTCAGCCATGTAAGTTTCCAATTGCTGCGGATTCACTTGACTTTTCGGCAACTTTCCCACTATCGTCAACAAAACAAAACACTTTATGACTTTCTAGAAAACACAAAATGCAAACATATGTTTTTTAAAACAGAAGAGTTACAGAAAAGCACTTCCAGGCAACAAATTGGTTGGCATTATATAAAACAAAAAGTTAAAAAACAACACTTCCCGTGATTCTTGCTAACGAAAGAAAGAAATATTGTGAGCTTACATTGGGAAGGAATGTGTTTGATTTCTGGGAAAACATGTATAAGATAAATCATAGTATTCCCATTTACAGCATGTTTCAGAGTCCAGGAAAGCGCTTCCATGCTGGAATCACTTTTCCCCACAGAAACATACATAGCATCCTGATCATCATGATTCTCTCTTCCATAAACATCCAAGGAGAAGAAACTACTCTCATTCACTTCCTTGATCGGAGCTATTGATGACAATCCAGGATTGATCTCAAACAATTCAGAAGAATCTTCTTCTTCAATCTCACATATACTGCTGGAAAGATTGTAGCTGAAAGGATTACTGCTCTCTTTCAATGAAACTGACATTTTTTTTTAAAAGAATTCTGTGCCCTTTAGCTGTGAAATAAAACTGAAACTGAAATGAATAAAAACCATGAATGAAGTTAAATTAATATAGAAATCCCATCTTTTTCTTTGAATTGAAAAGTCATATTTTGACTTTTGCAGACCAAAACGAATTGACCGACATTATTGTTTTAGTCGCTATCAATGCATTTGTTGAATATTAAAAATCAAGAGAAAGACTACAATACTCATATTGTATGTCACAGTCGGAACATCTCAACCCATAGATTGTAAATAAAAATCCCATGCTCATTCACGGCCCGCCTTGGATTTACAGATTGTATCTTTCTTGATAGAAACAATTCTGATGACTCTCTGATAGAATATTACAATGAAAAAATTCATTGGATAATGGACTATTGATTCTAGGATATTTCTGAGAATGAATCAACAATTCAAAGTGCTTTTCTTATTTATTTTTGATAAATCAGAGTTTAGACATAGATATAGGAGAATTTGGGTAGTTAAATAATGAGATTATATTGTATAATTGGAACATCTCAACCGTTAATTAATCAAATTAAAAGAAATAAAAAATCTTATACATCAAATATAATGATTTAGTAAGACAATATTGTGCATGTTATAATGAACTATATTCTCACACGGTGTTATTTAATTAATTTATAATTTTAATTTCATTAAACAAATACATTAATTGTATAATTCTATTTTATAATTAAAGATATTACTTATTAAATTATTCAAATGAATGTATTATATATTTATGTAAATGAACTTAAGAAGAATATTCGAATAAATAAAAAGGAATCTAATTAATAGGCTACTAGAGAATAAGAAATTTAATAAAAGTCAATTCTTATTTTATTATTAATTAAATTAATACATTTCAATTATTGTTGATATATATATATATATATTGTACTTTAGTCTTAAAGGCCATTACCTACCACTTGACGAAATGAAACCCTTATGAGGTTGTGATTAATTAAGATTAAAGCTTCATTTTAGTATCATTTTCTGATAATTTTTAAAATATAATTATTATGAAATAAATTTTTAAAAATTTCATATGGTATTATGATGAAATGGGTTTATATTAAATCACAATTACGGTAATGAAAATTTTGAGGCTATTAATAATGTGATTAATTTCAGTTCGAATATTGTAGAATAAAAGTTAAAATATTAAATATTAATATTAAAATATAACTAAAAATTGATGTTATAAATATATTTTTAGTTTTATTTTTAAAACAAAATATAAACAGTATAATATCAAATGAAGCCTAAGGTTATATTTAGAATTATAGTATGAGATACATTTATTATGATATAAAAGTTTTAGACGTCAAATATTAATACAAAAAATATGTGAATTTTATTAAAAATAAATGTTACTAAATATTTTTTAATTCTATTTTTAAAATATTAAAATATAACAAAAATATCACAATCCCAAATAAATTTCAAATTGAATAATTTAATCACATTTTCACGTTCTTGTGGGTCTCATTGAAAATTACTCAGTAGCCACATTATTGCCGGGTGTTGTGAAACTTGCACTTTAGCTCTATTTATTCATATATTATATAATATTGTAAGATCTAGCTTGCTTTCATTAATTTTAGTAGTAGAGATAAAAAAAATTATTAGGATTAGGGTTAGGGTTAGCCCGCAATATAATAAATATTAGTAAGACGGATTAGTTTGACTTAAACTAAGTAATTAAGTTTAAGCTGCCATTAAAAGTCATTCTTGATCTAATTTCGAGTCTATTATTCAAATTCTGTGTAACTTGATGTGATAATTTTATATTATTGTTAAATATTTTTTATATTTTATTTTTTAATAAAATTCTGTCACATCAATTTATAGACAGAGTTTGTATTTTAAAATTATTAATAATAAAATTCTGTCATGTGAATTTATATATATTTTTTTGTCATAAGGTTGTTGGTAGGAGCTTTTTGTGACCTAATCCGAAATGGGTAATTATAAATACATTTGTGGACCCTATGGGCTGTATCTAAATTGGGCTGGGTTGATTCTATATGGACCCACAAAAAGATATTTTCACCTTAAGCTCTAAAAATAAGTACTTTATGAGAAAACCCAAACAATGAAAAAGAAGTTTCACATGTTAAATATCTAAACTTGCTTTTAACTTTCTCTCATTTCCAAATTCTTTTTTCTTTTTTTTTTTTTTTTTTTTTTTTTTTTTTTTTTTTTTTTTTTTTCTTTTTTCTCTTAAGTGTTTTTCTAATTACCAAATGTTTCCAAACCAAACATGACCTTAACTCTTATCACATCTTTATGATAAAGAGTAATGACATAAAGTGAGCGATTCCTTTGTTTCTTTTTTACATTTTGCTTTTTCCTCTCACTTTTGTGAGAGGAGATTCAAATTGTATATTCATTTTATACAATTAGTAAAAAAATTTTTATTATTATTATTATTATTATTATTATTATATAATGAAGTATTAAATTTGACAAATCATTTATGTTATGATCTTATATATCTTAAGATATAATTATTATTGCTATCGAAATCTTAAATTATCATTTTTATTAAATAAATTTACTCATAAGTATTATAATTGTAATATATTTTTTGTATTTTATAAAACATGATGGATTATTAAGTTTATATCATAAAACTTGTTGGGTATTAAAAAAAATTATAATTTATTATATTTTAGGAGTAGAAAAAATTATATATTGTTTTATAATTTTATTTTTAAAAATATTTATTAGAAAAAAAAAATGCATGCATGCATGACAATTATATGTATGGATATGTTGCATTTGCAAGCACAAATATTTTTTTCAATGAAAGCTTATTGACAAATATTTTTGTACCTTAAAACGACAACAATATACATGGATCATATACACACCCACCAATGAAATATGTAGATCTCCCATCCCAAAAATTTCACTTAAATTTTATAAATAGGATAATAACATCTGGATCCTTGAGTTTCATGATTTCTTAAATAAAAATAATTTTATTCAGTTATTTATGTTAAATAGGTTATATAGTCTTTATTAATATAATTAAAATAACCTTTGCTATTAAGCTAGATACATACTTTTATGGTTAAAATTAAAAATTATAAGTGCAATTTGATCATTGCAATTGAAGTTAGAGATCAATTTGAAGTAAGAGATTTGAAATTTGAACCTTGATTCCATTCTTATTGAGATGATTAATTTATTTTTATAATATCAAATTTTACTAATGTAAGAGTATATAAAAAAAAAAAAAGGTGTCTTTCTGAGATCCATCCTGTAATTAATATAGTAGGACAGATGAATTATAGAGCACAATATTATTTTATTGTGGGATTGAGGTGGTTAATGAAATAGATTATATGATTCTTTGTCTATGTATTTTTGTTATTATCCCACTGTAAAATTTCCAAATTATTTAATTATTTAATTTGTTTCCTATCATAACAAGGCGGCATTGACGTGTAAATCTTTGAAGAAATAAAAAAAATATATATATATATAATCTATAGAAAATAAAAAAGAAAAGAATTGGTACAAATGTGATTTCCATTGGCGTTGAATACAGACATTGGTTGGTGGGAAAATCGTAGGAAACAAGTATAATTAATTGTATATGACGATGATCCGACGAAGCTTCTGACTTTGCTTTCATTGTCCATAGTTTTACTATTACAAATTTACAGCTGAATATAAACAGTGAAAACAAAAACATAAACAAATATAAATCTTCTCCATTCGGTATTGACTTTATTGAAATATGAGGTGGGGTGAGGTGAGGTGAGAGTTTCTTTTCTTCTCCCCTTTTTATTTCTCTCTTTCTCTTTACGGTTTCTCTCCATGATTGCTTTTTTATTTTCTTTGATTTTTTTGTTATGTCAAAATTGTTATTAAAAAAGAGTAAGTAGCTTGAACATGTGTGAATGTTAACCCAAATCAGGAGCTGAATTAAGTCGGAAAATCTCCATTTTTGCATTTCTTGTCAGATTACAAGAAATGGGTGCTGTTTCTCATGAAGCTGTCACGCAATTTCAAGCTTTAATGGATCAAGGTTAGATATACTTCTTTGTTTCCTCAGAAAATTTGTTCATATTTTTTCCCTAGAATTTTTTTTTTCCCATTCTGAATCCTTGATTAATTTTCTTTTCATACTTTATTATTGGCAGTTGATGAGCAATTGAAGGGAACATTTCAGGTATGCTGTTTTGTCCGATCTGTTGCTGAACAAGAATCAAATATGGTTTTTCTCTTTGGTGGGTTAGGTGTCTGAATTATGTGCGTTGCTGCTAAAGTTTAGTATAGCACAAGCTGTTGATCCGTTCTTGTGATTTTCTGGGAAGTGATATTTAGTGAAAATGGGAAGTGCAGAGATTTATGTTTTGATTAGTAGAAAGAGAGATTTCTGAGATTTTTGGTAATGTGTTTGAATCTGGTTTCCAGTTGTAGACCCTAATTGGATTTCTGGGTGTGTGGAATTTGTCATTGATTTTGTTTTCTTAGCTTTGATCTGCCTATTGTCATGAAAATCAGTCCAATGGAACAAATATTTTGTGTAGAAGATTGTTTTTTTGCTTTAATTTTGTTTTTCCCTTATTTCATTTAAGTTCATTAACTGTTGTCTATACAAAAATAATAAACAAGATAAAAAGAGGACATATGCTTATCATCTTTAATTTCGTTATTCATCTTTCCAAGAATGATGAAGTAAAACAGCAAAACAGTGATCCAAATGTATTTGTTCACATTCTTAGATTGTGCTATAACAAATGAGTACCAGCGAAAGCCTTTTGTTATGGTATTGAGGACTGAAAATTATCTCTATGTTGAGGTGTGATGAAAGGATATCTACACTGAAAGCTTTGGAGTTTGTTTTTGCAAGTGATTGATGGGAAGTGGCAAAAATTATCTTATTTTGGGAGTTGCTTTCAGAAAATAGGCTTAGCTGCCTTCAAGTTCAGATCAACCCAGCTAAAATCTTCGGTGATTGGTTCACTGTGTCTCGAATTTAGTGCAAAGCCTCGCTTGTACGAAAGTGAATTTTTGTGAAAAATGCGATACCATGTGCCTAGATTATACCCTAACGATTATTTAAAATGATGGATGTTCTTTGGCCCAAATAATTTGTAACATTTGAGAAAGAAGGCCTGTATTGACAAAAATGTCTACTTTGGCTATGATTACTGGATGTAAGTGAGATGTTTGATTATTTGAAGCTAAAATTGCTGATATAGTATTTACATAATCATTATATTTTCGTATATTATCATTCTTTCATTTTATGCTGATTGCTGAAATAAATGCTAGAAGTTTTGCTAGAAAACAAGATGTACAACCTGGATTGCAATAATTGTTATGATTATCTATATTTGTTAGTAATAGAATTAACAATTATTTTTTAATTTGCAGAATGTTCATCAAGGATACCTAACTGAAACTTTGGTGCGTTTTCTGAAAGCAAGAGAGTGGAATGTTTCAAAAGCCTATAAAATGGTTAGTTATAATTCTTTCGAGAATTATATTCATGTAACAGAACTTTTAATCGTGATTCACGTTTACAAAATTGTAACTAACTTGATGCCTGTATGATCTTTCAGTTGGTTGATTCCTTGCACTGGAGGGTACAGAATGAGATTGACAAAATATTATCGGTAAGTTTATCCTTCTCGTTAGTGTTTCATCAATCTCTTAACTAATTTGTTAATGAAGATTAATTATCATGTTGATACTTGTTCGTTAAAATTTATATTTTCTGTGATTGCTTGGTATTGATGATCTGGTTTTGTGCTATGTTCTTGCTGCTTTCTTGTCAAAATTATCCAAAGTCAATAATTTTAAAGTCTGTGATATTGATGTTTCTGATACAGATGCTGCTTCTTTTGTACAGAAACCCATTGTTCCTACTGAATTGTACAGAGCTGTGCGTGATTCGCAGCTCATAGGAGTGTCGGGTTGCTCAAGAGAGGTGCCTATTATTTTATTATGATCAATCTAATATGCTTTGTTTACATTATAGTCCTGCTATCTTGCTTTACAAGTCTATATGTTATATTGATGTTATGGAAAAAATTTAGATCGGAGCAATGTATCTTCTCGAGTATTTTTAAATTGTTGCCATCTTCTCCAGGGGCATCCAGTCTTTGCTATTGGTGTCGGGCTCAGTACATTTGACAAAGCATCTGTAAGTATTACAATAAATTTCTCTGTTTGCAACGTTTCACCAAAACAAATTCGTAATTTTTAATTTTCAATTTCTGCTGTTTCATCTTCTTGTCATAGGTTTTTTTATAATTTTATAAATAAAGGTTTATCTATGACATTTGCATGCATTTCATCATTCTGTTACAGGTCCACTACTATGTACAGTCACATATTCAGATAAATGAATATAGGGACCGTGTAATTCTGGTGAGTATTAAATTTGTTAAGTTATAAGTATTTTATATTTTGTAGTATTGTGTTGACCGGTTCAATATTCTTGTAGCCTGCATCATCTGAAAAGTATGGGCGACCAATAACCACATGTGTGAAAATTTTAGATATGACTGGTCTGAAGCTTTCGGCACTGAGCCAGATAAAGGTATTCCAATGGAAGATTTTATTTCATCTTTTTAATAACAAAAGCGAAGGCGTAGAACGAACATAAAAAAGCTCCAAATTATCTGAATCCCAAGCATCAGAAGAGTGGCTGAATAGTTTAATGTTCATGTTAAGCCGGCTTTTAGCTAGCACTGCACAAGTGTTACAGTGAAGATTCTGCTTTGATCATTTATCATTGATTCATTATAATGTATAAGCTCATGAATCCATCCCTGAATCATGTTTGTTATGTTAATGCAGTTGTTGACAATCATTTCAACGATTGATGACTTGAACTACCCAGAGAAGACAAATACCTATTACATTGTGAATGCCCCTTACATATTTTCTGCTTGTTGGAAAGTGAGCTCCTATATTTTTCATTCCTTTTGATTTAATCTCTTGGTGGCGTTGCTATAACACTCGAACTTTGACAGATTGTTAAGCCGCTACTGCAAGAGAGAACTAGGAAAAAGGTTCAAGTCTTGCAAGGTTCAGGGAGAGATGAGTTATTGAAGGTAGGCAGTTTTCTTGCAGTTTCTTAATATATAGCAAACCTGTAACTTACATAATTCTGCTTTGGTCCTTGTTATCTTGTCAAATATAGTTGATCTGTAGACCCGAAATTTTTTTTTTATTATCTTTCAAATTGGAATGCTATTCTATCCTTGCTTATTTGCATATATCTTGTAGATTATGGATTTTGGATCGCTCCCACATTTCTGTAGAAGAGAAGGTTCTGGATCTCGTCATTCAGAGCACAGCAATTGTTATTCCTTGGACCATCCCTTCCATCAACAGCTATACTACTACATCAAGCAGCAATCCTTGACCATGGAATCTGTTCAACCCATTAAACATGGCTCTTTTCATGTGGATTTTCCTGAGCCAGCGGCAGAAGAAACTGAGATTGCAAAAACCATTGAATCTGAGTTGCACAAGTTTGAAAATGGAAATGGTCTATCCCAGGCATTAGATGGCCTAGGAATCAACGACAACTGAATCACTGATTAATCTCAACTTCTGTTGCCAAACACAATGCAACGACTGTTAGGAAAGAAATGTCATTTTGTTCTTTAATCATACAGTCATACAATATAAGTGTACATGATAACAGTAATGGCTTACGTAATCTCTCTGTGAGCTCCATTAGAAAGAAGCCAATACAATTTATCCTGTACGATATCAGCTGTAAAATCAGCATCGAGCACTCCACAGCCAGATATGCTATAGGAGCAACAGAAATCATAAATTTTACTATTACTTTCATTCAATCCTGTAATTTCTCCAGGTGGCATAAGCCATTTTCATTTCTACATCATTTGTATAAATGTTGTCAGATTCGTCTTTCCTTGCAAAGGAGTAAAGAAATTGCAAAGAGAAATAGATAGAACATTTGAATATCTTTCAAAATCTGATGAAATTAAGATCCTGAAATTGTAGGGTGAACGATTTTGGTATAATTTTTTTTTTTCAATTTTTAGTTTTTTCCAATCATAGAAAGCAACTTAATCTTCTGTCATATGTTCTTCTTTCTGGCGCCACCTCCGGAGTTCACCTTCAACCATGCTTTGTGCTGCAGCTGCTGTCTCTGCTGATTTCAAAGCCATATCCGTTGCCTCCTTGATTTCTTCTATTGCTTTTAAGTTTGCCTCCAACTTGGTATCTGCATTATTTTTACTTGCATTGATTACTTCTATCTGAGCTAGAGCTTCCGCCAATTTCTTCTTAGCAAAGTTTTCTGACTCCTGTGCTTTCTTATTCAAAGATTCAAGTTCTTCCCTCGGAAGTGTAATCTCAGAAGCTGAAGCAAAATCTGGTTTAGAATCAGATTCTGTTTTAATTGACAAAAGTTGCAATTCATCACGTGCTTTCTTCTCTGATGCTTTTGCTTCTTCTACCTTTGCGAGAGCAAGTTGTACATTTTTCTCCGCTTCCTTGGCCTCCATCCGAACAATTTCAGCTTCTAGCTTAAGCTTTTCAACCTCCTTTGTCATCTCTTCTGCTTCTTTTCTGGCAGTTTCAGTTTCTGACGATAGCCTCTCCATCTCCAATTTATGCTCTTCAGCTTCTTTCTGCTCTGCTATAGCTTCCTTTTCTGCTACTTCCTTCAATGCTGCTTCCAGTTCTGCCTCTGCCTTTTCTCTTGCTTCCCTTTCCGCTTCCTTTTCCTTCAGTTCATCACACTCCTTTTTCACCTCTTCCACTTCCAGGGTAAGCAAGTCCACCAAATTCCGCAGAGAGCACTCTTCGTCTGCAATTTCTTGCAGGGTTTCCGTAGCTTCATTGAGCTCTAAAGTTACAACTCTCATCGTCTCCATTTCAGCAGCATGAGCTAACTTCATCTGCTTCTGTACAACTTCAATATCTGCAGTTGTTTCCTCGAGTTTCTTCTCAAGAATCGTGCACAATTCCGAATCATATTCTTTCTTCAAAGAACTCACCTTTTTCTCTGCAGCTTCCTTTGCATCTTTATAACATTCCATGAGGTAATCTTTCCCGGATTCAACCTTTTCCAGTTCTTCATTTGCTTGCTGAGTCGCAAACTTTATTTGTTTAATCCCTTCCTTAATGGCTGAAATTTCCTTCCGAAGCTCATCAACTCTTTCTTTGCTCGCATTTGCCAAACGCTGAGCTTCTGCTGCCTGCTGAAACGCAGCCTGTTTTGCTTCCAATGTTGTATCAAAATCCTGTCTGATCTTGTTCAACTCTTGCTTGGCAGCATTAATTTGCGTGGCAGTGCTGATGTAATTCTCTCTCGCATGGTGTAATTCCTGGTTCCGATTATCTTCGCCTCCCATATTTTTCTGGGATTTTGCAACTTCAAGTCGCTTCACCGATTTCTTGACATCTTCTGAAGCTTGGATTGCAGCTTCCTTGGAATCATTCACGACTTTCAACCTCGCTGTTAATTGATCGGTGGCTCTCTTAGCTCTCTCGAGATCACCAAGTGCTCGAGCTTTCGTAGTTTCAGCACTCTCCAGCTTCTGTCTCATTCTCTCCAATTCTTTCTGAGCCAAGAGAAGCTGAGTCTCCCTGTCCAAAACATTCTAACAATACCAACACGAACACCATATTAACCATTTTCTCGCATAGAATAATGCCATGGATACAAATTTTATCATAATACAATTATCGCCTATTAATACCTCGGAAGAAAGTCTTGTCCTTCTGATAGCAGGTTTCTTAATTTTAACTTCGCCGAATAAACTAACAGCAGCTTTCACAGATTGAAATGGTGCCCTGGTATCAATCTCTCCCACCTCTCCCTTGGGAGAACTTGCAACAGCTTTTGACCTATCGCGAAAACTTGCCATTTCTTTACTTTCCTTTCACCTGCAATTTGATCTACATTTTAAACCATAGAGAAAATGGAACCAAAATGTCAGAAAAATAAAATTGATGACTCTAAATTCAATTTATAAATTAGAAGACAAACTATTCACATTTAAAACTATGTTTAATGCATTAAATCATAATTATTAATAACCAATAATTACAATTATGTAAATTAAAGAAACTAAATAATCATAAAGCGATTCACGGATAATCAAAATATTATTATCATTTAAAGAGATGGCAAGAGATACCTTATTGATTTGCAAGCTACACACAAATGGGAAAATAATAATGGTTAAAAAATCACAACAAAAGAGAAGAAGAGATTAACAATGTTGAAAGAACAAAAGGCAAAATATATTATTTATTTATTTTTGTTCTTTATTTTGTTTGCTGAACAAGAAAACGTGAATAAAGAAAGTTATGGGTTGTATGAGTTTTTGTTTTGGTTATTTTGGGGAGAGGATTCCGAGGTTTGAGGGAGTTTTTCACGGTTAATGCTAATCTTTACAAGACAAGACAATAATAGTGTTTTGTTTAGGTCAAATCGATCATTTTAAAGGAAAATATTCGTATAAGTCCATATATTTATGTTTATTGTATATTGGTTTTAAAGTCTTAAAATATAAGGACTTGAGTCCTAAAATTACAATCAATGAAATAAATGAAAATTGTCAACTCTAATTTCAAATATCTGCATTTTCTTAAAATTTAGACTATATACCCTTAATTAACTTAAAGAAATTTGAAAACACAAATCATAAATTTTAGGGCAATATTTATGTATTTTCAGGGTTGGATAAATTAAAAAAAATTAAATTTAGAAAAATGGAACAATTCATAACGAAGATAAAGCTAAAGTATCTCTTTAAACATAGTTATGATATACTTTAAAAGTAAATTAATTAGAAATATTTAATAAAATTTAATATTCATTGTTATTATTTTGCATTGGTTATTTGGAAGTCACAATAATTCAATATCAGACAAACATAAACATAAACAAATTAATCGTTAAGGATTTTACATTGTATAATCGTTATATCCTTTCCAATTTCCCTTCCCTTCATATGCTACCCAGCTAACTTATGTGTATATATATATATATATCTTCTAGAGGAAATAAACATTATTTTCTTTAATATTTCTTAAAATTTGTCAGTCAACTAACAGTCTACTCCTTTCTAATTTGATTCAAGCGAAAAGACTTCACTTTACTGACACTTCCTCAACTGCCTTTCCACATCATGGAACAGGGATTATGATTCATCTTTGAATTATAATATGTTGAGATGATACTCAGCTCCAAGTGCCTTTGCACCATTCACTAGCACTAGTGCTGCTGCACCATCGCTGCCTACAACAGGAGATAAGCCGATAACTGATAAGAAATAACCATTGGCGTCAAAAATTAGCTTCATATAATATGCATATTCTGCGACAGATTGCTCATATTGACTCGGATATAACAGACTTAGTAGTGATTCCTCATTTATTTTGGGAAGTAAGGAGTAACACCTAGAACCAGAAGCTTAGCCTGTGATTTTATTTGGTCATTCAAATTGCACCCATAGATAAAAACATTCTAGTAAATAATTATATATCTGGACTTTAGAGATATTGTTCCAAGAATTCTTATTATACAAAACTCAGGAGCAGAGTTCAATTTCAAAT
>JAWDEX010000006.1:8334354-8347929 GCA_035221805.1 Trichilia hirta | reverse complement strand
TATTATTTATATGTCATCAATTTTTTGACCAAATTTGTAAGTTTCGAAATATATAAAGAAAAGAGTTACGAGCAAAGAAAGCTACAAAAACTACACTTTCAACCAAGGTATTAATTTAAATTAATTTTATTTATTAAATAATATTATTTAAATATTAGATAATTTTATTATTAATTATTAGAAATATTATTTTAATAATTTAATAGTTAAATAATCTAATATTTAAATAACATTATTTAATAATTTATATTAATTTAAATTTAATAATTGAAATTATTTTATTTTTAATTTTAAATTAATTTTAAATTTATTAGATAATTTAAATTTAGATTTATTAGATAATTAATAAATTTAGTTTGCATACAGCCTCGGAGAACTCCTTTGGGTAGGAGGGGCATTCAAGGGTTTGTAATGTTCAGAGGACATGGTTGTTCAAAAGAACAAACTTCCTACTTTGGTTTCACAGATACCCTAGTGAAGCTATCAGGGTTTACAAAGTCTGCCTTTCTAATTGTAGCAAAGGTGGCCAAGGAAGATGCATCTCAGAGATATGAGTAGGAGATCATGGAATTTGGAGATGGTTCGACGATGTTTACCATTCTGGCAACTATTGCATTGCTCAATCTGTTCAATTTCATCGGATGACTGAAAAAGGCAATTTGGGACCTGCACAACAAAGGTTTAGACCAATTTGCTTTGCACGTTCTTTTGAGTGGGGTTCTGGTTTTGCTTAACCAGCCGGTCTACCAACTTCTTTTCTTCATAAATGACAATGGAAGAATTCCGATCTCTGTAACCTACCGGTCAATAATTTTCGCTCTATTAGCTTGGGCAATAGCTGCATATTGAATATTTAAGTCGTTGAATTTGAAATGTAACATGCAATAATATGTTGTAAGCAGAAACTCTACGTCGCATTCAGCTCATTATTATTATTTTGGAACAAATCCAGATTTGTATTTCATAAAAAATCTCATGGCTTGCAGCACATATTATTTTGTTCATTACAATTACAGTAATTACATGACTTGGCGATCTAATAATACACAGCTGTCTATCATACGAAGTAAGAGTTCACACACTTCTTTTTTTTTTTCTGTTATTCAAGTAGACAATTGAGAAAACAGAGGAGACAATTGCCCAACAATGTGATGTCGCAGAGCACAAATCAATTCATAGCGAGGAACGTATCACTGGCAAAGCTCGCCTGCAAACGAGAAGTTTTGTAATGACCAATGGGAGCTTGTTAAAGAGAAATTGTTTTAAGTTCTTGTAAATCCAAAGCATTCATTCTTTTAACCAGAAGCATTGTCAGAAAATGTGAATGATAAAGCGGCTGACCCTCATACTATGCTGAATTTCAAATGGACGGCAAAATTCGGAGGTGGATTGAAAATATACCCTATAAAATGTAAAAGGCTTACATGTACTCAAGAACAAGAGCAGATGCTCCCCCTCCACCATTACAGATTCCACCAATCCCATACTTTCCGTTCTTATGTCTCAGAACCTGTAATACATAACTTGTCAGAGAACCCTAAAGATGATAGAATAACTAAATAGATACAGCGCATTCTTCATTCATCAACGAAATTAGGCCGAATTATAAGAACTAAAATAGATTTCCATTGATCAAATGTAATAAGCCTTTTAAATTACCCCTAATAATGTAATTAAGATACGAGCTCCACTACAACCTAGCGGATGTCCTAAAGATACGGCCCCACCATGTGCATTAACTTTTTCCTGCATTAATAAGAATGAGGTGCAAAAACCATACATAAGACAAGATAATAATATTTCAGCAAATCAATAGACTTAATAGGGGCACAAGGAAAAAGTTAGGCAAATTATCAAAAGTACAGAGTAGGTAGAAGACTCACGGGATTAAGACAAAGCAGTTTTTGGTTGACAAGAGCTACAACCTTCAAAGAAGAGGTTAGAACGTGAACCAGTAATTAATCAACGGTAAATAGGATAATGGCAATATCAAGAGATAAAAGCATAGCTTCTTACGGAAAAGGCTTCATTTATTTCATAATAATCAATTTGAGAAGGCTCCAAATCAGCATTTGATATGGCTTTTGGTATTGCAAGGGATGGAGCAGTTGTAAATAATTCAGGAGCCTGCCAAGAAAAAATTGTTTCAACACCAAGTTGCACTAAAATTTAAATCAGCCCAAGACAGAGAAGAACACAAGCAAGTGACCTGAGCTGCATCGGAAAATCCTCTGATCTTAGCTATGACTTGCAAGCCTAGCTCAAGTGCCTTTGCTCCACTCACTAGCACTAGTGCTGCTGCACCATCACTGCCCAGAACAAGAGACAAGCCCATTACTGATAAGAAATTCCCTTTGGTATCAAAAAATTAACTTCTTATACAATGCAGAATTCTACGACAGATTGCCCATATTGACACAGATATAACAGACACAATAAAGATTTCTCGCTTCTTTAGGGATCTGTCCATATTGACACAGATATAACAGACACAATAAAGATTTCTCGCTTCTTTAGGGAAGTAAGGAGTAACACCAGAACCAGAAGCTTGGCCTGTGATTTTATTTGGTCAATTCAAAATGCACCCATAGATAAAAACATTCAAGTAAACAAATATGTCCAGACTCTAGAGATATTTTTTCAAGATTTCTTATTTATACAAAACTATGGAGCAGAGTTCAATTTCAAGTCACATGCTTGATACATGCAGTTGATCATTTTATTGACAGCAACAGACAGGTTACATACTGAATTTCAGCCCAGTAGCAAACCTATGTTTAGCCATCTATAAATATGCATGACAAAGAGAGAGAGGACCTTATGATAGAAGCATTGCCAGCAGTAACAGAACCCCCATCCTTAAAACTTGGTCTGAGCTTCCTTAGTTTTGCAGCATCAAACTGGCAAGAAACACATGAAAGAAGAGGAAAATAATAGGCACCAAAATTTAATGAAACAACAATTACAACTCCATCCCTAGGCATTTGTTACTTAAAGAGCTAAATTAGCAGTAAGAATATAATGACACGAGCATAAACTAATATAAGGGATCAGATTTTCCATTAAAAGATAAGGAATTGGGTAGGGCGTGATGTGACCGGAAACAATACCACATTTTAATGTCTTAACAGATGACAAATTTACAAGAACTAATTCCCATGCTCGTCTATTCTTATCAGTTTATACCTTTTCTAAACCTTCATCCTTATCAACAATTATAGGTGGTTTCCCTCTTCCACTAGATACTTCAACCTGCATTAAGCAAATCATGAACTGATACAAGATTTCATCAAAGGCTAAACTTTTTGTAGATTGTAGTAGAATTGAATATCACACTGGAGCTATTTCCCAAGCAAATTGACCAGAATTTTGTGCAGCAGCCCCACGCTCAAAGCTTCTAATAGCATATGCATCCTGCAGAAAATCATAGAAACAACAGAAGAGAAAGATCCAGATTAGCGCAATTCTGCAAGATCTTCAAGGCCATCGGTGATAATTAGGAGGAAAATAATGAGCTGTGGTTACATCAAATGCGGAAGAAACGTGCCAAGTATTACAACACAAATCACCATCCCTAATAATTGATGCTTAAGACATATTGCTAAACTCAACAACCATTGCAAGGTACGAATGAAAATTCGACCTGAACTTTTCTTCTTTGCCAAAAAAGAAAATATACATTGAAAGTCGCCAAAAGATTCAAATAAGGCACAAGATCACAAGTGAGATGAAAGACAGTAGTTGGCATATTGATTAAGAAACTTATTCAAGTACTAACATCAAGAAGGTAAAAGACTTAGAAATTTCTAACACAATACAGGAATATTACCTGCTCTTCCCTTGTTATTTTATATTGATCAGCACATATTTCTGCACATACTCCCATTCCAAAGTCATTATAGACATCCCAAAGTCCATCTTTGAGCATACCATCAATAATAGTATCATGTCCTAGTCGAGATCCCTTTCTGCAGCCAAAACAGAATAGGACTTGATTATGGATATATTTCCTCAAATTTTCACAGAAGGGTCAAGGGAAAGACATAAGAAACATTAATTTCACTACATTAGAAGTGATATTATATTACCAAGTACCTGCAAGCATACAAAAAAGTAAACAACACCAGTAAAACAATTAAAATAAGTATCAACGTACTCAAAGAATACAGCAGATTTACAAGAAAAAGAGAAAATCAATCTGGATTAATTTCGCCATTCATCTCAACTAAGCTTGCCTTCAGATAAAGAAATACACTTATACCATTTTTTTTAGTTTAATATTAACTGACACACTATCTAATGATCAAAGTAAGCATAAGGACTTCAATTTCCCATTCAATATGGTCGTTAACTTGCACACAAGTAATCTTTTCTAATCAATCTTCAAAAATTCATGATCACAACAAGCAAACAACGTACATGAGAAAAATAAATTCTCTTTGACCAAGACAACAATCATGTTTACCTTGCTTCTGCTAGATACTTCGGCGCGTTAGACATGCTTTCCATGCCACCCGCTATAACAATATCATTAGTACCCAGTTGAATACTTTGTGCTGCAAGCATTACAGCTGAAAAAGCAGAAAAAAAAAATGCTTCACATATCTGAATAACCAAATCATATAACAGTAACAGATTCAAATTTTCAAATGAAATACAAACCTTTCATACCGGAAGAACAAACTTTGTTAATTGTAGTGCATACCACTGAATTAGGAATCCCAGCGCCTAACGCTGCCTGTCTGGCGGGAGCCTGTCCTAAATTGGCGCTCAGAACATTCCCAAAGAAGACTTCTTGAACAAGAGAGGGATTCACACTTGCCCTCTTGAGTGCACCTAAATATTTACACACAAAATGTTTAAAAACACTGAACTTTGTATCACTTTCAATTAGAAGAGAAAGTAAAGTTAGTGTTATTACACTGGATAGCAACGGAGCCAAGCTTTGTAGCTGATAACGACGAAAGCGAGCCAAGAAATCCACCCATTGGCGTACGTGCAACTCCCACAATACAAACATCTGCAGCAAAACAAAAAAGGGATCAGAATTCCATAAGATGATTTGAGAAACGAAAGAAATGAAACAAATGAAAGAACCCACCTCGAGATTTAATAGAATCTGAAGAAGCCAAAGACGCCATGGTAAATTGTTCCTTAGAAAGAGTGTGTGACGAAAGATTTACTTCTGAAAAGAGAAAGGAGAAATCGATTCTGGTATCGTGTTGTCGAGTTTTGTCCGAGGGTGCGTGTCATCAAGGGTCCATTTAGCTCTTACATTGGAACGAGTTCCATAAGATATAACCAACAACGTGTCGATGACGTCATATGGTTGAATGAGGATTTGGGTGGGCTTGTTTAGAATTTTATGATACTCTTTGATTGAAGAATCACGGATATGGAAACTGACACTGGAAGGATAAGTAACAATGAATTATTTATTAGCATAATGTTCTATTATAAAAAATTGAGAATTGTGAAGTTTATTAATGTATGTGTTTCTTTAACATGCAATATTAACCATTATTTATGATAGACCAAGTAATTTTTAGTCATACAAGAAACTTATCTCTTTTGACCTTTCTCCATGCTCGAGTCCAAAAGTGGGATGGGGCAAAATGTTTTGAAGGATTGCTCTTGATACGCTAATATGACTCATATTAATTGGAGGTGTATTGATTAGCCGCAAATTGATTGGTGGGGAATAGCATGCTTCGTATTTGGCCCATTCCAGTTCTAAGCATAAGCTAAGCTGCATGGCTGCATGATTACTTCTGGCATAATTGGCAGAGTAAGATGACCAAATCCAAAGAAATACGTTCGGATTGATTTACAAGGAGGATCGCTTAGGATTCATTTTCAGTGAAGCCAAGTCCATGATCAGCAGCAGTTAAAACTTCAGCAACAATGACAAATAGACAATTCTCTGTTTGCAATTTATATCAAAATGTACACCTCTATTAGAATTATAAACATTGATACAAAATCTATACTTTGACCACTGATTGTAAGGATGCCATCAGTTACATTTGGGTTTGAGGTGTCGACGGTTTTAAAGCAGCTTTGAAGCTGCTATGAGATAGAATCATGAGATTTCTGACTTTTTTTTTCCTTGACTTTTTTTTTTTTACTTCTTTTTTTTCCAAAGCTAAGTACAACAGTACCAAACATATCAAAAGTCTCTAGCAATTGTACAAACCGGAAAATGGTGCAACAAAATTACCAAATTCCATCAATCCAATGGCCTATTATTAGAGAACATGTCTGAAGGTGAGGTTGATTCGAGTACCCTCTGCTTTTGCGCGCTTAGGTACTGAGTGGATCCAATCCCGCTGAGTGTAGCCTCTCATCACCAACATTGATCCATGCTTTAATATGAATGAGTGCTGATCAGAGATGTTTTTCTTTAATCGCTTACTTACTGGTTCATCATCAGTTCTTCCTTCTAGCAATCATAACAGAAGCTTGCAAAATTACAATCAATGAAAGCTTTATTGCCAATATAATCAAAACAACAGTTTCAAAATTATTATGTATTATTTGGCTCAAAACACCTTCTATATAACAACTAGCATCAATCTGAGGACGAGAAGATATTTTATTGTACCTTGGGATGACTTACTTGGCTTCTTCTTCAACACGAATTCACGCTCACATCCAAAGGAAATTGAAGCAATCTCAGGAGTAGATCCATAAAGCTTCTCATCATCAGCATGCCAACCTACATAGTCATTGCCACCTTTATACCTATTCAATAGTAAGCTGTTAAATTCACTCCCAGGAAGCGCTTTGTGGACCTTCAAGAAATACGTAAAGAAATCAGATTCACTGAATTAGGCATGTTCCTCTCTGATATTCAAGTGTATGGGCCTTACTGCCTTTAAAATGTCCTTAAGGGGAGGAAAATCATCCCAAGAATAGGCATGTGGTTTGTATCCACTGTAAATTAATTCCGGCAATCCTTCACTGGCAACATAACATGTGTCTCTAGGCTGCATAAATAACAAATTAATGATAACAATACAAAGCTAGCAATATGAATGAGAAGAATATATCAACAAGTCCAAATGACCATTTAATCAAGTAGAAGTTGCACCAGTATCAACGTATTCTTCACATAAAACAGCATAACCAAATTCCTTACATCATCACAATGTTGCTTTAAACTTAATCGCATAATCAAAACGTTAACAGACATATAAAATAGCAACTTTTTTGTTCTAAGATTACAGACAAAATATAAATTTATAAAATATTTGTTACAAAAGGCTCACAAATTCTTCACAATGTTGTAACAGATTCATCCTACAAATGCATAGCAAAATCTCGTTTTACACACTGTAGCTACGGATTTTATATACAATAAAATAAATAGGAAACCCCGATATATCCATTTAAAGACAGAGATTTTGAGACCAAACCTGAAGGCATGATCGACCAAAGACCCGAATGGTGGGTCTTGTCCATGGAATTTCCTCGTTGAGATAATCAAAGAATTTCCAGCAATCGTCCAAAGTCATAAACTTTCGAATGTAAATAACTTCACTTTCATTTCCCAGATCGGTATGTTGTCCCTTTGAAGAACTCTCATCTGGGTTAGCATTCTTTGGTTCAGAGATCGGTTTAAACCTCAGACTCATCGGAGACTGATAGCGATACCGCCACAATCCGCTTGTGATTTGGGCTTAAAATCTTTGTTTAAAACGGTGTCGGTTCGTGAATCAAACCTGATTATGTCATACACGTGTCACTTTTTAATCGTTGGGATTGCTTTTGTAGATAAATTTTATGAATTTCTTTCTTTTTTTTTCCATTAAAATACATTCTAATTTTATTGTTCATAAAATTTACCAATTGAAAAAAAAAAAAAAAAAGAAATCCCAATTCTGTAGAATTATTGCATAGTTTTTCAATATATATTCATTTAGAAAACCTTCTATTAAGGAAAGGTTCTTTGTAGCAAAATGTATGTTAATTATTTTCAACAAATTTATTTATTTTTATATTATTAGCCAACACAAATGACAGAACTAAAGTAAAGCAACTTTGGTACCCCGAATTATCCATAATTTGATATGCTCAGTATTATCTAAGACTCTCTCGCTCAACTGGAGGGAGAATTATTTCTGAAAAATTTACAAGAAAATGAAGGCTTTAGCATTTGAGACAAACAAGTGAGAGAAACAAAATGAAGATTGAAAGATCTTATCAAAGTCTAACCTTGCATTAAAGACTTGTAAAAGCTTCAAGAACTGCCATTCCTATTCTTCATCAAACTTGAAGATGATTTCACATAAGCTAAACATTACAAACACTTGATAAAAGCAAAATCACAACCACAATTCCTAAAAGCTAAGAACTAGTTCTGTCTGTCTGCACTATCTTGAAGAAACAACAGGAGCATCAACTATCTTGATTTTTAGTTCTATTTCTCCTGACTCAACTTCACAAAGCCTTAACCAAACATTCTGCACAACTTCACCATTTCCGTAAGTAATTGAGCTTTCCCTAGCAAGGCAGTTGTCTGAGTCCGGAACAACCTTCCTTAATGGTATTTCTCCGGTAGAAGCTTGTACAACATGCCTCAATCTAGTTGCCGAAAGAAATGGTTGAAGGTTGAGATAAGCATTTCCCATCTTGTCATCTGCCTTAAATCGATCCTTATCATACACTTCCTGTGAAAAAAGAGGACTTTGATCATTAACTGGTATGCTACAGAAATTTAAATTTAGGGTATACTTGCTATTCAGGCGATGTGAGATAGAATCACTAAATGTCAAATACAAGTGCAAAAATGAGCAATCCCCACTAAAACTTGACCTTTACCAAATACTTTTAAACTATCATGCTTTCAAAGTTTTAATTAAAAGCACAATAATACCAAACATAGCCTTAATAACATTGTCATTAGCAGCTTGGAGGTACTAATTGGTAGTTCAGAACCAATGCTTTTGGAAGGACAAAATTTGCACAGTGTAAACAGGACAATTTCAGATGACTTATTTGATATAGACACTAACCATTAAGCCCATTCACAATTTGTTAAAGCCGGATCACAACGGAACTAACTAGGCTAGATTATAAGACAACTCAAATTCCAACCACAAAGTTGATGTGATTCATATAACCGTCAAGAATAAGATGTAACTAGTATATGAGCATTTAAAATCAGAGGCATACCAAACTCAGAACTCCAACAGGCTCAGTTAGAGAGAAACTTAGCTCCTCATTCCAGACAGGATTAAGGCAACTATTGATAACCTTAGTCTTCGCCGTCTGTGGTCAAAGACACAAAGACAATGATCAGGAAAACTAACATAATCTGATACAAACTTGCTACAGGTTACCGATAAAAACTGAAAAAACTAGAGAACATATGATAAAGCACTGAACTTTTAAGTTTACCTGATTACCCAACTTGAGTATAACATAGGGATCACTGCTCTTGAAATCTCGGATCACCAATCTTTTCCCTTGTACCACAGTTACTTTTAACTGTCCTAGTGGCTGCCCCATAACGCAATTCCAAATATGGATCGCCTTAAGAAGAAGCAATCACTGCAAAGCAAAGAGCAAAAGGATTCAAAGGAATTCCATCAGAAATCAATCTCAAGCTTTCAATTGAAACAAAAGGGCCAAGAAACAATTATATATAACAGATTCATCAGTCATATATCCTAAACATGAAGTAAGATCCATATCAACCAAAGGCCAAAGAAATCATACGCATTAAAATATCTATTTTTTTCTCAAAATCAAAGAGAATCTGGGTTGAAGACAAAATAACCAGTCAAGAAACAACCAATCTATAAAATCAAGCTTTTTCTTATTTAAAGGCAGAATCTTTTCCATGAGAAAGATAAGAACTTAAAAGTATCAAACATATATCCACAATTCGAAAGCAAGACATGAAACTCAGCTTAATCAAATAAATACCCATAAAGAGAGAGAGAGAGAGCAGAACCTTCTTACCGCAGAGAAGCTGAGATGACAGGAATTGTGAGAAAAAGGAAGACGATAAAAACTAAAAACAGCTACCAATATGAAAGCAAAAGTTTCTGTGTACAAACGTAAACGAACTCCTGTTGTTTGTTGGTAGACATATAAATACAATTACGTCAATTTATATAGATATAACCGACTTAGAAACCATTCAGACTTTTTTAACCAAAACTTTATCCGCAGCATTATTGAGGCCAGGCGAAAACCAGACATTTTCTTTCTGTTTTTAATTGAAAAAAAAAATTCCCAAAACCATAACTTGCTCTAACAGTTCACCGTTACGTTGCTAATCAAACAGTCTTATCAGTTTTAGAACATGTTTAGGTATAAAAATTAAAAAATAAATAAATAAATATTAATTAAGAATTAAATAAATTTTATTTAAAAATTAATGTTATTAAACATTATTTTCAAATTGTAAAATATTTTTTAAAATTTTGATAGATTATAAATAAATCATTTTTTAAAATGTTTAATTGTGTTCAGAAATGGGAATAAGGTGGAATTTGCTTCCAACATTCAGCGTCATGCGACATTTTTCTTTAAACCTGATGGGCACGTGTATGTCTAGGAATTGACCAGAGGATAATATAGTATTTCCATTTCTGTTTCTCTGGTACTCCCCTTCCATCCTCTCCTCTTTTCCTTGCGTCTTTCGACCAAACTTTAATCTTTCGGCGTGGGAAAATTAAATAATTTGTGTTTTGATCCTCTCTTTTTTAGTGTTCTTTGTTTTTAATTCCTTCTAATTCTCTTGTTGAATGTTAAATAATTGTCATTTTCAAACATGCTTTGTCGGTGTAATTTGGCCGCTTGCACTAAGACTTTTCGTTCGATATGGTCGAGTCAACTAGGCTCGTGGTTGAAACTGCCGTCATTGATGACATCGACCCACTTCCATGAAAACGTTTTTCACCTGAAATTCATCACCTTCCAACTAATCCAATAGTGGGGAAAAAAAAAAAGAGGGAAAAACTATAATAGAATATAGCTTAAGAGGCTATGACTCTATTGGATATTGTAAAGTGAAGGCTTTTTTAAGTCATAATTTCAATAAATCCTACAAAAAAGTGTTCCCGGCTTTACTTTATGACACACACCTTAACTCCAAACAATAACCAAATTGTGTATGCAACATCAAATTTTAATAAATGCTACTCACTTTTCTACTTATATTTAACATCTAGCATTCTCATGGCAATGCAACGATAGCTTCAAAGTCGCAATACATTATTTCCAAGAGAACGTCTTCCCTTAATTCGTCCCACTACCACGTCAGTCATAGGACGGGCCAATTACAACGGTCAAACTTGGCATTCATGGGATTGAGATGACAGAACAAAACTTCACAAGTGATACCTACATATCCTGTTTTGTCTGCAACTCAGTTCTACAATGATCAAAGGGGCATGCTGTGGTGGTGGGAAAGGCCCTGGAAAGACATTCTCTACTTCCAGACAACATCAAAATGAAATAGAAGGAAGATATAAGACAGAAAACCAATCCTAAAAGCAGATGTGACATACTATCACTTTGAAGGATGGTATCAAGCAGAAATAAAACTAACATATAACTATCCCCCAAATGTAGCTGTACAGCTGTACATCCGGCCTACCTAGTTCAATAATCATGGCTATCAAATTGGGAGATACTCTACACCCACCACAAGCCAGTACCAATCTTAAAGTCTAAAGCTAGACAAAGGATCACTTGAAAGGATCATAGCCCCAATATTTTAACAAAAGCTTACACTCAGCTGGAATGCCTACGGTTATTTTTACACTTTGCGTGAGCATGCCTGATGGGAAGGCATGGCGCTTGTACATTTATTAGTGTGTTTACAAAGTTAAATGACATCCTTCTTCTACTAACCTCCTGCCAGGTATAGCGGCTACAAGGAAGGAACTGGTATGATACAGCAACTGTAGATTTGTATATTTCATACGAGAAAATTAGTACACAAGGACAAGCTCGTTAGCCTACCCGCCTGGAGCCTGATTTTCCAGCTTTAAGCTTCCACACACTCTGCAAATGGCAAAAGTCAAGTTAAACTTTCAAGCACTGTTGTAGGAGAGCAATGTGGTACACTAGAAGAGAAGTCGGATACATACAAGAGGCTCATCATCAGAGTTTTCAGCATCATCGCCATCATCATAGGGCGTTGAAGATTCATTCTGGGATTTCTCTTGATTCATTAGACTAGTGCCATCATCATTAATTTCTTGATTCCCTTGAGAATTAGATTTGTCATCTTCATTAGCTTCCTCTATTGAGCCTTTGCTTGATTCAGCTGCTGCTTTGTTTTCATTATCACTTTTTTCATCTTGTGGAACAGTTCCTGTATCATCAGCAAGCTTTTCTTCAGAACCCATCTTATCTACTTCATCTGACTCATCCACATGATTCAGGTTCCCCTCCGTATCTTCAACATGCCTCTCCTGAGTAACTGACTTCACTTCCTTATCATATTCCTTCCTGGCACTTGGATTCTCATCCTCCATGTCAGCTTGTTTATTCTGAGAATCATCTGGGAGACAAAATATAATAAAATAAAATACCAAACTACAAGGAGATTCTCTATCTAGTAGCTGTCAAAATCTTGTCTTCACAATGCAATAGAAAGACAAAAGTGTATGAAACTGATGAAACATATAACCTGAGTCCATTTTACGATTTTTTGTCACAATAGTTGGTTTAGGATTGGAAATGTCAGTTTTCTCACTGTCCTCATCTTCACTAAAGTTGCTCTTTGATGCACATTTTGGCTCATCCTTCAAGCTTTTCTTTGGAGTTCTCTTCTCTTTGACTCTATAGAACAGAGATCAATGATTTATTACTTCAAAAATAGTAATACACTTACACAGCAGCATTCGAGATGCAAAATTTTACTCACTTCATTGATTTCTTATTTTGATGTGAACCACTTGAAACTTTATTTTTCTTCCCTGGTGATCTGTGAAAGAAACAATTAAAGATATAAAATGAATGGAACCATACAAAACAGCGGATGAACTCAGTACTATCTTAGAGAAAACATAACATTCCTACCAGTAAATTTGTCATCAGCGCTCTTTAATGAAAAATTTGTCACTTCTAGGAAAAAGGTTTGTTTAAATACTGCATTAAAGATGATTACTTACACTTCTATAGTGGAGGCACGATTCACTGAATTCGAACTTGACTTCTGTAGGAATGGTAAGGAAAAAGGAATTAGAATTGCAGATTACATCACTAATTGCTGAATTCCAGGAAACTTGGAAAAAATGGTGAAGAAAGACAATCTTAAACCTTTGTAGGCTTGTGGCCATTATCAAGAAGCTCCCACCGTTCTTTATCTAAACGAAGTACTTCCACGTCTCCATCATCATACAATATCTATAATATCAAGTTATGTCTTAAGGATTATGTGTAAAATAAAGATAAATAATTGGCATTTAGTCCTCCCAAGATAAGAACTCTAACAGAGAACAAGAAGGCACAGCTTACCACATGCTTCTTTTTTATGGGGTCGTAAGATTTAATAGTGCCTTGGTAAAACCTGTTGATTCCACAATAAGATACGTCAGCAAATTATCT
>JAWDEX010000006.1:8322192-8334254 GCA_035221805.1 Trichilia hirta | reverse complement strand
GAACCAGAAGCTTAGCCTGTGATTTTATTTGGTCAATTCAAATTGCACCCATAGATAAAAACATTCAAGTAAATAAATATATGTCTAGACTCCAGAGATATTTTTCCAAGAATTCTTATTTATACAAAATTCAGCAGCAGAGTTCTGTTTCAAGTTACATGCTTGATACATGCAGTCAATTATTTCATTGACAGATATTGACAGGTTATACACTGAATTTCAGCCCAGTATCAAACCCATGTTTTGCAATCTATAATACACAAGAGAGAGAGACAGAGAGAGAGGACCTTATGACAGGTAACGGAACCACCATCCTCAAAACTTGGTCTGAGCTCCCTTAGTTTTACAGCATCAAACTGGCAAGAAACGTATGAAAGGAAAAGGAAAATGATCAGCACCAAGATTTCATAAAACAATAATTACAACTCCATGCTCAGGCACTTGTTACTTGAAGAGCTAAACTAGTAGCAAGAATATAATGACAAAAGCATAAACTATAATCAGGGATCAGATTTTCCACTAAAAGATAAGGAATTGGGCATGACAAGATTTGAAACAAAACCATATTTTAATGCCTTGACAGATGACAAATTTACAAGAGCTAATACCCATGTTTGTCTATTCTTATGAGTTTATACCTTTTCTAAACCTTCATCCTTATCAACAATTATAGGTGGTTTCCCTCTTCCATTAGAAACTTCTGCATTAGAAAATCATGAATCAATACAAAGACTTCATCAAAGGGTAAAACTTATTGTAGGTTATGCTAGACTTGAATACCGCACTTGAGCTATTTCCCAAGCAAAGCGACCAGAATTTTGTGCAGCAGCCCCACACTCAAAGCTTCTAATAACATATGCATCCTGCAAAAAGTCACAGACATAACAGAAGAGAAAAGATTCAGAATAGTGTAAATCTGCAGATTCTACAAGGCCATCAAGGATAATTAGGAGAAAGCATAATGAGCCATGGTTAAATCAAATACATAAGAAATGCATCAAGTAAATTACAAAACAAATCAGCATCCCAAACAATTGATGACCAAAACACTTTGCTAAACTCAACAATCATTGCAAGGTATGAATGAGAAGTAGACCTGAATTTTTCTTCTTAGCCAAAAGATTCAAATAAGGAACAAGATCACAAGTGAGATGAAAGAACTAGTTAGTGACTTGATTATGAAAACTTATTCAAGTACTAAAAACCAAGAGGGTAAAAGACAGAGAAAAGCTTAACACCTTATTCTATATTGATCTTAACATATTTCTACACATACTCCCATTCCAAATTCGTTATACACATCCCAAAGTCCATCTTTGAGCATACCATCAATAATAGTATCATGTCCTAGTCGAAATTCCTTTCTGCAGCCAAGACATTATAGGCATTTGATTGTGGATATATTTCCACAAATTTTCAGAGAAAGGACAAGAGAAAAGTTAGACGTAAGAAACAATAATTTCACTGGGTTAGAAGTGATATTATATTAGAAAGTAACCACCAGCATACAAAAAATTGTGAATGACACCAGCACAACAATTAAAATAAGCACCAACTCACTCAAACAATATAGCAGTTTCACAAGAAAAGGAGATACTCAATCTAATTAACTTCATCATTCGTCTCAACTAAGCTCGCCTTCAGCTAAAGAAATCCACTTATAAAATATTTTTTAGATTAATATTGACTGACACACCATCTAATGATCGAAGTACGCATGAAGCCTCCAATTTCCTATTCAATATACTCATTTAACTTGCACACGCAATCTTTTCTAATCAATCTTCAAAATTTCATGAATCACAACAAGCAAACAACATACATGAGAAAAAATAAATTCTCTTTAACCAAGACAGGAATCATGTTTACCTTGCTTTTGCTAGATACATTGGCGCATTAGACATGCCTTCCATGCCACCTGCCACAACAATATCATTAGTAACCAGTTCAATACTCTGCGCTGCAAACAGTAAAAGAGCAAAATTTTCAAATGACATACAAACCTTTCGTCCTGGAAGAACAAACTTCGATAATGGTGGTGCATAACACTGAATTAGGAATCCCAGCGCCCAGCGCCCAACGCTTCCTGTCTGGCGGGAGCCTGTCCTAAATTGGCGCTCAGAACATTTTCAAAGAATACTTCTTGAACAAGAGACGGATTCACACTTGCCCTCTTAAGAGCACCTAATAATTTTCTTACTTCAAAATGTTTCAGAAAAACTAAACTGTGAATCACTTTCAATTAAAGTACAGCTAGTGTTATTACACAGGATAGCAATGGAGGCAAGCTTTATACCTGATAACATCGAAAGCGAGCCAAGAGATCCACCCATTGGCGCCCGTGCAACTCCCACAATACAAACATCTGTGGACGAAGAAAAAACAGATTCAAGGGAAGGAAAACAGAGCAGAATTCTGTAACGTACGTAAGAAACGAAAGAAATGGGAGACATGAAAGTGCCCACCTCGAGACTTTATAGAATCTGAAGAAGCTAAAAGCGCCGTGGTAAATTGTTTCTTAAGAGTATCAGACGAAAGATTTGTACTTCTAAAAATAGAAAGGAGAAATCGATTCTGGAATCGTGTCATCGAGTTTTGTGGGTGCCCGTCGTGAACGATCCTTTTAGCACTTAAATTGGAAAGCGTTCCGTAGGATGGAACCAATGACTCGTCGGTGACATCTTATGATTGAATTAGGGTGTTGGCGGACTTGTTTGCAATTTTATAATGCAGTTAATTTAATAATCACAGATAGAAACTGGAACTGGAAGGATATCTAATAAACAATTATTTATTAAGAGAGTGTTCTGTCATTAAAAATTGAGGATTGTACAGTTCGTTTGATGCATGTATTTCTGTAGCATACATTAAATACATTGTATTATTTTCATAGTAATATTAATCATTGTCTATGATACATATATCAGGTACAGTCCTCATCTTTTTTGACTAAATATTATTTTGAAGGGTTGCCCTTGTCATGTCAGTTTAACTCGTATTAATAGGTGTATTGATTAGTTGGGCTTCATATTTGGCCCATTACAGTTCAAAGCAAACAGGCACTATGGATGTATGATTGCTGTTGGCATAATTGGTAGATCAACGTAACCAAATCTAAAGAAAAACCGTCGGGCTGATTTACAAGGAGGATCCTTTAGGATTCATTTTCAGTGAAGCCAAGTTCTAGATCAGTAGTTATAACTCCAGCAACAACAACAAATAGACAAGTCTCTCTATTTGCAATTTCTGTCAAAAAGTACACATCTATTACAATAATAAACATTGCTACATAATCTCTACTTTGGTCACTGATTGTAGGGATGCCATCAGTTGTATTTGGGTTTGGGGTGTTGCGGCTTCAAGGCAGCTTTGAAGCTGCTATGAGATAGAATCATGAGATGTGCGATGTGCAAAAATACACCATCTTGACTAAAGTGTTGGTGTTTACAAAAGCTTTTAATTGTTCTGTTTTCAAAGCTAAGTATAACAGTACCAAACACATCAAGAGTCTCTAGCAATTGTACACACCGGAAGATGGCACAACAAAATTACCAAATTCCATCAATCCAACAGCGTATTATTAGAGAACATGCCCGAAGGTGCGGTCGATTGGAGTACCCTCTGGCTTTGCACGCTTAGGCACTGACTGGATCCAATCCCACTGAGTGTACCTCTCTCATCAATAACATTGATCCATGCTTTAATGTGAACAAGTGCTGATCCAAGATGTTGTTCTTCTTTAATCGCTTGCTTACAGGTTCATCATAGGTTCTTCTTTCTAGCAATTACAACAAAAGCTTGCACGAACATATCATCAATGAAAGCTTTTTTGCCAATATAATCAAGAAAACAGTTTCGACATGGAAAAATCATCAGGCATTGTTTGGCTCAAAAGACCTTCAATATAGCAATTGACAACACTCTGAGGATGAGAAGATGTTTTATTGTACTTCAGATGATTTACTCATACTCTTCTTCAACAAAAATTCAAGTTCACATCCCAAGGAAATAGAAGCAATCTTGGGGGAGGATCCATAAAGCTTCTCATCATGAGCATGCCAACCAACATAGTCTTTGCCACCTTTATACCTATTCAATAGTAAGCTGTTAAATGTACTCCCCGGAAGCACTTTGTTGACCTTCAGGGAATAAGTAACCAAATTAGATTCACTGAATTTGGCCAGATACTCTCTGAGCCTTACTGCCTTTAAAGTGTCCTTGCGAGGAGGAAAATTATCCCAAGAATAGGCATGTGGCTTGTATCCGCTGTAAATTACTTCCGGCAATCCTTCACTCCCAACACAACATGTGTCTCTAGGCTGCATAGATAACGAATTACCGATACCATTACAAAGCTAGCAATATGAATGAGAAGAACAAATCAACAAATCCAAATCACCATTTTGCCAAGTACAAGTTACATCAAAATAAACATTTTCTCCACAACAAATAGCCTAACCAAATTCTAAGAATAAAGAAAATGAGGCTAAAAAGAACAAAATAATCTTAAACATTAACCATCATTTTTTTTTTTCAGATTTAACAGCAGGATACAAGCAATAGCAAATAGCAACTAAATGAAAAGGCTGCAATTTTCTGTTTTAAAATTACAGACAATACAAAAAAATTTCTTCAGACAATCACAATGTTGTAACAGATTCATCTTACAAATTCATTGCAAAATTACTAGAGAAATAATCATGGGAGCAAAAATCTCACTTTTACACATTTTAGCTTTGGATTTAATTGAGATAAAAGAATCTGTCGGTTTAAAGAGAGATACTTTGAAATCAAACCTGAAGGCATGATCGACCAAAGACCCGAATGGTGGGTCTTGTCCATGGAATTTCCTTGTTGAGATAATCAAATTAATTCCAGGAATCGCGAAAGTTACAGACTTTGGATTGCAAATAATTTCACTTTCATTGCCCAGATCGATTTTTGTCTCTTTGAGCAATTCTCATCCGCGTTTGCATTCTTTGGTTCAGAGATTGATCTGTACCTCGATCTCATGGGAGAGGAAACGAACGATTTACGCCCCCGCTACAATCCTACCGCAGTATAAACTTAAAATCATTGTTTGAAACGTCGTCGGTTCGTAATCCAAACAGATTCATGTCTTACACGTTGTGGATAAATTTTAGTGATTTCTATTTTTTTATATTAAAATAAATTCTACTTTTACTTTTACAAAATTTATCAATATATTTTTAAAAAATCCTCAATTATATCCCTAATTTTTCTTTTATTTTCTATTAAAAAATTCTATTTTTTGCAAACTGTATTATAAAAGGAAGAAGATATATTCACAATATCTTAATAATTGAATTAAATTTCATCAAAATTTATTTTTTTTCATATTATAAGTCAACCCAAATGACTCATAACCATGAATTATGAATTATCATAATTTTCCAATTTATAGGTATAAAATACTCGTCCTTTTTACCACATTTTCACTTCCTAAAATCTGATAACATGGCATTTTAGTATATGAATCTCCATTTCCAATATGAAATATGCAACATATATTTAACATATACAATATCTATGAATTATGATACGCTTGTTCTATCTAAAACTTTCATTGCACAAAATGTTCAAAAATTATTTCTGAAATATTCATACGAAAATGAAGGCATTAGCATTTGAGACTGAAAGATCTTGTCAAAGTCTTGACTTTGCATTAAAGACTAGTAAAAGCTTCAAGAATTGCCATCACTTTTCTTCATCAAACATAAAGATGATTTCACATCAGCTAAATATTATAAACACTTGCTAAAAGCTAAATCACAGCCACAATTCCTGAAGCTAAGAGGTTGTTCTGTCTGTCTTCACTATGTTGAAGAAACAACAGGAGCATCAACTATCTTGATTTTTAGTTCTATTTCTCCTGACTCAACTTCACAAAGCCTTAACCAAACATTCTGCACTACTTCACCATTTATACAAGTAATTGAGCTTTCCCTAGCAAGGCAGTTATCTGAGTCAGGAACTACCTTCCTTAACGGTATTTCTCTGGTGGAAGCTTGTACAATATGCCTCAATCTAGTTGCAGAGAGAATCGGTTGAAGGTTCAGATAAGCATTTCCCATCTTGTCATCTGCCTTGAATCGATCTTTATCAAACACTTCCTGTAAAAAAGAGAGGATTTTGATCATTAACTGGTACGCTACAGAAATTTCCATTTAGGGCGTGTCTGAGATAAGGTGTTCTGAGATGGAATCACTAAATGCCAAATATAAGTTCAAAAATGAGCAATCATCACAAAAATTTATCATTTACCAGATATTTTTAACTACTGTGGTTTCAAAGTTTCAAGTAAAAGCACAACAATACCAAACATAGCCTTAATAACATTGTCATTAGCAGCTTGGAGGTAATAATTAATAGTCCATAATCAATGCTTTTGGAAGGACAAAATTTGCATGGTGTAAACAGGATATTTTAGATGATTCATCCTCTATAAACACTACCAGCTAAGCCTAATCCTCAATTTGGTAAGGCCAGATCAAAAACAGAACTAATTTAGCTAGATTATAAGACAGCTTAACTTCCAACCACAGATTTGATATAATCCATATAATCATCAAGAATAATCTGTAATTAGTATATCACCATTTAAAATCAGAAGCATACCAAACTCAGAACTCCGACAGGCTCTGTTAGAGAGAAACTTAGCTCCTCATTCCAGAGAGGATTAAGGCAACTGTTGATAACCTTAGTCTTTGCAGTCTGTGATGAAAGACACAAGTACAATGATCAGGAAAGCTTACATAATCTAATACAAAATTGCTAAAAGTTGAGGTTAAAGAATGTAAAATCTAGAGTAGCATATGATAAAGCATAGAACTTTTAAGTTTACCTGATTACCCAACTTGAGTATAACATAGGGATCACTGCTCTTGAAATCTCGGATCACCAATTTTTTCCCTTGCACCACATTTACTTTTAACTGTCCTAGAGGCTGCCCCATAAAGCAATTACAAATATGGTTCACCTTAAGAAGAAGGCAATCACTGCAAAGCTAAGAGCAAAAGGATTTGAAGAAATTTCATCAGAAATCAATCTCAAGCTTTCGACTGACACGAAAGGACTAAGAAACAACTATATATAACAGATCCATCATTCATATATCCTATACATAAAGTAATATCCATACTCAACCAAAGGCCAAATAAATCATATGCATTAGAATATTTAAAAAAAAAAAAGTTGCCATGAAAGATTGTCTGGGTTCAAAAGAAAATACCAATTGTCAATAACATACATGAAACAACGCATCTACAAAATCAAGCATTTTTTATGTAAAGCCAGAATCTTTATCATGAGAAAGATAAGACCTTCAAGTAGCAAACATATCTCCAGAATTCAGAAACAAGATATGAAAGTACGATTAATCAAATAGATACCCACAAAGTCGGAGAGGGAGAGAGAGAGAGAGAGATCAGAACCTTGTTACAGAAGAGAAGCTGAGATGAGAGGAGTGGTGAAGAAAAGAGAAGAAAATAAAACTAAAAGCAGCTATGAATGAAAGTAAAAAGTCTCTATATACGAATGTAAATGAATCCCAGTTGTTCACCAATTAACATATAAATACAATTACGTCAATTTATATGGAAATGATCGATTCGCAAGATTTTGAAACCGCTCAGACTCGTTTAACCAAACTTTATCCTCTGCGTTATTAAGGCTACCCACAACACCAAAAAGGCCTATTTTTAGACGAGGACCAGACACTTTCTTTCTGTTTTTAATGAAAAAAACAAAGACACACCCGAAACCCAAAGCCAAAATCATAACTTGCTCTAACAGCTTACCATGATATTGCTAATAAATCAGTTTCATTATTTTTAGGAGATGTTTAAAAATTTAAGTATAAATACTAGAAAAGATAAATATTGATTAAAAATTAAATAAATTTGATTTAAAAATTAATATTATCAAACACTACTTGCAAGATGTTTAAGGAGTTCGATCTAATAATTTGTAATAATACATGCAAAATATAATTTGAGCATTCAACTGTATTTGAGTTCGAATTTAGAGAGATTTAATAAAGAAATTGTGATTTTTTTCTTTAAACGTAATAGGGCACGTTGTTTGACTGGTCTTCCACTTGCATCCTCCTGTATTATTTTGTCTCTGTGTTAGTACAATTAATAAATTTGTGTTTTATTCCTTTCTCCTTTTTGGTGTTCTTTGTTTTATATTGATTCTAATTCTATAGTTGAATGTTAAGAGAATGATTAACCACCACGATTTGTCGGTGTAATTTGGCTGCCTGTACTAAACCTTGCCTTTCTTCGTTTGAAACTGCTGTCATTGACCCACTTCCATGAAAACGTTTTTCACCTGAAATTCATCATATTCAACTAATCCAATAGGAACAAAAAAATAGACTAAAAAATACAATTGAATATCGTTTAAGACTATTCGGTGTTGTAATTGAAAAGCTTCTAAGTTACAGTTTCAATGAATTTCAAAAAAAAATTCAAAAAAAAAATAGTATTAACGAATGCTTTTTTACCTTTTACCATATGACACAAACATCATAACTTCAAACAAAATCTTAAGCTCAATTGTCTTTTATAAGCAACACCAAATTTTAAGAAAGGTACTTATTTTTCTATTTATATTTAACATCTAGGGTTTTCAAGCAAAGCATCAACAGCTTCAAAGTCGCAACACATCAGTTCCAAGTGAATGTCTTTCCTTAAGTCTGTCCTACCACCACTTCAACGATGAGATGAGCCAATTACAGCGCTTAATCTCAACTTTTATGAATTGGCAAACCAAAACTACAGAAGTGAGGCCTACATATCCTATTTTGTCTGCATCTCAATTCCCAAGTCATCAAGATGGCCTGCTATGGTGGCGGGATGGACCTGGAAAGACTTTCTCTAGCTACAAACAAAATCTAAATGAAACGGAAGATAGAAGATAGAAAACCAATCCTAAATGTCGATGTGGCATAATATCACTTTGAAGGATGTTAGGTATCAAGCAGAAACAAAACTAACATACAACTATTCCCAAAATGTAGCTGTACCACTGTACATCAGGCCTATACCTAGTTTAACAATCATTGCTATCAAATTGGGAGATACTCACTATACACCTACCACAAGCCAGTACCAACCTTAACATCTAAAGCTAGACAAAGGGTCATTTGAAAGGATCAGAGCTCAAATATTTTAACAAAAGCTAAAACTCGTAACCTAAAACAGCTGGAATGCCTACAGTTATTTTTTACATTTTGTGCCAGTGCGCCTGACGGGAAGGCATGGCCCTCGTACATTTATTAGATAGTTAAATGGCATTCTTCTTCTTCTACTAATACCCTCCTGCCAGATAAGTGACTACATTGAAGGAACTGGTATGATACAGCAACTGTAGCTTTGTATATTTCATAAGAGAAAATTAGTACACGAGGCCAAGCTTGTTAGCCTACCCGCCTTGAGCCTGATTTTCTGGCTTTACGCTTCCACACGCTCTGCAAATGACAAAAGTCAAGTTAAACTTTCAAGCATTGCTTTAGGAAAGTTTTGTTGGTACACTAACTAAAAGGGAAGTTGGGTATGTACAAGAGGCTCATCATCAGACTTTTCAGCATCATCGCCGGCTTCACGAGGCATTGAAGATTCATTCTGCAATTTCTCAGGATTCGTTGGACTAGTGCCATCATCGTTACTTTCTCGGTTCCCTTCAGAATCAGATTTGTCTTCTTCATTAGTTTCCTGTATTGAGCCTTTGCTTGATTCAGCTGCTCTTTTGTTTTCATCATCAATTTTTTCATCTTGTGGAACAGTACCTGCATCATGGGCAAGTTTTTCTTCAGAATCCATCTTATCTACTTCATATGACTCGTCTGCATGATTTGGGTTTCCCTCCATATCTTCAATGTGCCTCTCTTGACAAACTGACTTCACTTCCATGTCAGATTCCTCCCCGTCACTCGGATTCTCATCCTCCATGTCAGCTTGTTTGTCTTGAGAATCATCTGGAGACAAAATAAAATAAAGTAAACTATCAAGACAATGAGGAGATTCTCTATCCAGTAGCTGTCCAAATCTTTTGTATTCACAATGCAATAGAAAGAAAAACATGTATGAAACCGATGAAACATATAACCTGAGTCCATTTTACGAATTTTTGTCACGGTAGTGGGGTTAGGATCTGAAATGTCAGTTTTTTCACTGTCCTCGTCTTCACTAAATTTGATCGTTGATGCATGTTTTGGCCCACTGTTCAAGCTTTTCTTTGGCGTTCTCTTCCCTTTAAACCTATAGAACAGAGATCAATGATTTATAACTTCAAAAATAGTAATACACTTGCACAGCAGCATCCGAGATGCAAAATTTGACTCACTTCATTGATTTCTTATTTTGATGTGAACCACCTGAAACTTTATTTTTCTTCCCTGGTGATCTGTGAATGAAACAATTTATGATATAAAAGGTATAAAACCATAAAAAATGGGGCGTGCCCATAAACCCAGTGCTATTTAGAGAAAACATATTGCTACTGCCAGTAAATTCGTCGTCAGTTCTCTTTCATGAAAAATATTTGTCACTTCTAGGAGAAAGGATTGTTTAGATACTACATTAAAGATGATTACTTACACTTCTATAGTGGAGGCACGCTTTACTGAATTCGACTTTGACTTCTGTGGGAAGGGTAAGGAAAAAGGAATTAGAATTGCAGATTACATCACTAATTGCTGAATTCCAGGAAACTCGGAAAAAATGATGAAGAAGATAATCTTAGACCTTTGTAGGCTTGCGACCATTATCAAGAAGTTCCCACCGCTCTTTATCTAAACGAAGTACTTCCACATCCCCATCATCATATAATATCTATAATAACAAGTTATGTCTTAAAGATTATGTACAAATCAAGACAAATAATTGACATTTAGTCCTGAGATAAGAACTCTATGAGAGAACAAGGCACAACTTACCACATGCTTCTTTTTTATGGGGTCGTAAGATTTAATAGTGCCTTCATAAAATCTGTTGATTCCACAATAAAATACATCACCAAATTATCTTCCTAGAAAGTTCTTTTTTTTTTTTTTCTCTTTTGGGTGTCTCAAAAGATTATTATATAAGACAAGAAGAAACCTTAAGCCTCAAAATGAGAACGTATAAAAAATGAAAAGCATCAGTTGCAGCAGGACAAAAGACCAATAAAAGATAAGAACAAGATGAACTGGCAAACTTGACATGAAAAAGAGAAGCATGAGTTCATTAACTCCACACTTTAACCATAAAAGAAAACTAGAAGTTAAAACCTTTTTCAGAATGCTAAAATCCAAGCATTGATATGTAAAATATGAGTAACGTGGACAAAAAACAAGGCATAAAACTATTAGCATCAGCCAAAATAATTGCAACTATACTTGGCTTTTGTTAATTTCTGAGGCTGATTCCATATTGGAAAGACATCCTAGATTCCAACTACATACGTGCATAAACAAATATCCCTTGATATGATACTCACTTCTTATCCATGGGCCACCAAACTTTTACTTTGTACCCAATCAAGTCCTCAATATTAATTCCAGCACCCTTTGTTGAACACTGAATAGGAAGAAAATATAATAGGTCAGATAATTATATTTTACAAGTGAAACAGTAGACAATTTATATTTCATCTAAAAAATAAAACTTGGAAAAATAAACAAAAAAACGAGCAAAATTTTCGAATAAGTCAATAGTGCATGATATAGAGCACTGCAAATGCTATTGAGAGTTAAGAGTATTCCCAATTTGTGCAGTAGCCATAAAACACATGTATTTAAGCTTCTCACATACATATAGATGAGCTTAAATGAGAAGTTTGACTGTTTCTGTATAGCTTCAGATAAGAGATGTCTTTATCTTTCCTTTTTTTTTTTTTTTTTTTTTCCCTTTTGATGTTGATCGCTCAATTATTGAACATGCATTCATTTCTAGATTAATGTCTTCGTTGATTTCCGCTTCCTATCAGTAAGATAAGTGTGAAGGATGAACACTATGCATAAGTATATGAAAATGGTGACCTTTGCCAATCCTGCA
>JAWDEX010000006.1:8298674-8313622 GCA_035221805.1 Trichilia hirta | reverse complement strand
CAGGCAAATGAGTCTTCTCCTCCAACATGTCCACAAGCCTCTGGAAATTGGCAAGAAACATCAAGTCTTACACATATCATCAACATAAATAATGCATGCGAACATACAGATTATAGGTGGTTTGATCGGATATTTTACTGGTCATTCCTTAAAGAATAGTATAAAACCTTGTACAAAACAGAGAGAGACATGAGTCCATCGTCCTTTGTTATTGCTGCCAGTGCATGTACAGCATATTTGGCCTGTCGTCGACTACCTTCTAAACAGAGTCTTTCCAGTAAAAGTTCTATAGAACTGCAGGTAATTCAAAAGAAGATAATAAGAATCTACAACAAACAGACTCTTACAAGTTAACAATTTCAAGAGTTGCACCTTGTCGTCACTGCAAGTTGTTCTCGGATGGTCCCACCAGCCTTGGCTAAAACATGCAAAATACCTTCCTTTATTATTTCATTGTCATCTTTCAGTAGATTTACCAGCTCTTCTTCAGTGATACCCAACAGCAATGGACTGAAGCGGGCAAGAATCTGAAAATTCATCACATATAACATTAAGAAACAAGGTTCTAAATTTGCTCCCATGGGACAAAAGAAGATAACAATACAAAAAATTCAAGCAAGAATAGTGCATCATTGATTACTAGAATTCTACAAACATAGCAAAAAAATAAAGAACAAAAAACAAATATGATGCAATTGCTCCCAAACCACATGGACCAAGTAAAAATATGAACAAGGAAAAGCATACAAGATAACAAATAAAAGACTTCAGAGTTTTTGATGTGTATGAGGAATGCTATGATTGAACAAATAAAGCAAATCACATGAAAGTGTTGCAACACAAACTGCAAGAGAGGAAGCTTGCCAAGAACAAAGAGAATCTGTACATATGACATAAGAAACAAGTATATTGTTCTAATTGAGACAGAAGATGTAGGAAGCATGTTTTTACCCCCAGTATATCCATGCAAGACCGAATACATTGCACATTGGCAGAAGACTTTTGGACAGAGGCCTCAAGAAGAATTTCTTTTGCATGCTCCTTGGTAAAAAGTAAATAAGAACACTTCACAGAGAGAGTGCTCATGAAATCATAGAGTCGGTGTTTCTCACCAAGTATTTTAAGCAAATCATCCTGCAAAAGAAGAAAATATAAATTGATTAAATTAATCCACACAACAAATCCCTTCATCAAAATAAAATTAACTATGATTTCGCAGGTAACAATTTGAGGATGGATGTGGGTGGGACAGATGAAACCTTGATCATGACAGCATTAGCAGCTGTAGGGATTACGGCACTAGCTAAAAGGTTGATTAATGAAACAATTTTGGTGGTCGCTAGATACAATGACAACTAATTTCCCACCCCCAAATACCTAAACAACCATACTCGGAAATTATCTGGATATGTGAGTATCACATTGCTTACCCGACATGTACAAGTTTGATGAAAGCTAGTGTTTGGATCAAGTAGATTTGTTAAAATCTTCCATATATTAGCATCTTTCAATTGATCAAGAATTTGAAAATTCTCCTCAGCCATTGCAGGCTCAGCAAATGAACGAGACATGATCCGGAAGCAGTACAAAATTTTTTTCTGGATCTCAAGGGCATCCCCATCCTGCATTTGAATAAGAACCATTTATTTAATTTCAAATACAATTAATCACAGTTCCAACCATTTTCCTTCAGTATCAGCGATTCAACTTCCAAAAATCACAAACCTGATGCATATGCCTAAGGGAGAGATACCTCTGCATCTCTTGCTGCAACCTGCAATCCAATAGCAAATCCCTTGAAAATCAGTGCGCAATCCATCAAATACATAAAATGAAGATGAAAGTTGGGAGATTCATCACTAGGTGATGCTTGATATAAAACCAAGCAATTATAGCATACCTTTGTTTTTGCTCCAGTATCTTTTCAAGTGCCTTCATCTCAACTTTGTCAAATCCTGAGAAAACTCTCACCCAATGTCTAACTATAGCTTTAACTGAGAAATCAGCGGGGAACAAGGACCCACTGAGAACAGATTCAATTGCATCTGATCTGCAGAACAGATTCAAAAGTTGAAAGCAAGTTCGATAACAGCCAAGAATACTCCAACAATGAATCTTTAGAGGAGCAAAATATTATAAAGCTTTTGATTTGCACCAAATTCTTGCAAGTGTTTTCTAATTTTAACAACCTAAACTGGAAATTTAACATTTCCCTCCTTCCACTTCTTTATGCTAGAAAGTTTTAAATTCAACAGAATAGAATATCTTACTGCAGAGCAATCTGAGATTGCAACTTTAGAAGTTAAAAAAATTAAATAAGCTGATTTCAACAAATAAGTTCTCATAACTTTACATTTTTATGCTAGAAACTTCTAAAATTCAACAGAATAAAATATCTGAATTCTGAGCCTTTTGAGATAGCACTTTTAGGAGTTAAAAAAATTAAGTATCCTGATTTCAACGAATAAGTCCTCATAACCTTTATCTTTGAATAATAGGAAAGAAGTAAGAATTTCCTATGCAAACCATCCCTTTCTTGCTTGATGTTCAAACAGAAGAAAAAGCACATACCAAAATAATAAATCCAATCAGCACAAGAACTGAAATTTTACATGAAGTCTTTGTCAAAAAAACATCTCAAAATCTTCCCAGGAATCCAGTCATATTCATTCTGATTGATAGACCCATTAGAATACTTCAGGCAATATGCTCTGAAAATTTCGGCTAGTCTCTCCATTGTATATTTTTTAACAAGTAGCTGAAATTTTTGGAAAGAAATCACTTCTGTATAAACCAACGAGATGGTTTTTGAACAAATGATGAGCATAAAGAAACACATAGGGAAAAACTACACATACAGATTTATCTCGAAGACGCTCTGCAACCAATTTTATGGTCTCAACTGGAATAGAATTTAGAGTATGACATGCCACATCACAAATTACAGCAACAACTTGCTTTCGAACATTTTCATCATAGTCCAATAGCCGGTCACAGAGGGCAGCTAGACATGTTGGATCACATGAAAATTAGCAGAACAGCACTTACACATTACATTGTAAAAAAACACATGCACTTACCCAAAATTTGAGGAGCCTCAGCTCTACAAGGATCTGCCAGCAGGCAGCTCTTGACATGCTCAAGGACAGACATACGAACTGCAACCACTCGATCAGTCAACCTTTTCAAGAACTCTGAAAAGATCGGCTGAAAAGCTTCATTGTTAGCAGACCCAGGTAGAGCAAATAGATCCCCAACTAATCCAACTGCTTTTAATCTGGTGTCTAGCTGATCAGTCTGTAGATGTTGAAACTTGTCTAGTAAGAAGTCAATCATCATGTGATTATCTACAAGCCCATATTGTGGTCATAATCTAAAAATTTGATTAAATCTTTTGAAAAGTAAGTAGTTCAGTCAGAAAATTAAACCACAAAATTGGCAATTACCAACAACTCTCCAGTGAGGTATGGCACGACTCCAGATAAGACCTGAGGTGCACAACGATAAATGTCATAAATTATTTCATGGTAATCCATTTGACTGTTTCCAGGCCTGCTGTCACCTGACAATGATGACACAAGAAATTTTTTTATTTCAGCTTCAAGTTTGCCAGCACAACACTTTATAACATTCATAGACAGCCTCCTTGCAGTATCCTGACATTACAAATATGAGACAATCAGTTCCTTTCAAAGTAATAGAACAAACACCTTAGTAAAATGGAAGATATATATAATGGCTTCTACAGGAGAAAAACAACACAGTCATTTTCATATGCTGGTAAACAGATATAATACGTACACTTCTCTTACAACCAAGTGCAGACAAAACAACTACTAAAAGATCTTCTCGAATTTCCTCACTTTCTTCCAAAAGAACAATCATAATTGTCTGCATTGATGACAAAACACTTTCTGGATGATCATCCCTGAATAAAAGAAGATTCCAGTGCAGTAATTACTAAATTGGGAGAGAGATTTTTCACAGAAAAAGCTAATATGGATTTACTAAATTAGAAAAGTCAGCAAAAGGTATTTTAAAAATAAGCACTTTTCACAAACTAAATTATGATAAAAATAGAGTCATGAAATAAAACAAACCTAGCAACATTAAAAAATGTACTGAACATTTCATCCACGAGATCATCACATTCTAGATCTAACATCACAACACATGACTTATATCTTGCAAGAGTCTCCAGAATGACAACTCTCCTTCCAAATGATGGACCACTGGTATCCTTTAACCCACTAAAAGTGCTTACAATCAGTTGAAAAATATCCTGCCAAATTGCATACCAATTAGAAAGGAATTAAATTGCAAATTTATAGGTATTTTAGGAATGCATAAATAAATTCTACCTTGAGAACATCATCAGTGTAGGGAGCTTCAGGTGCAGTTATTCTGGTTATTTCACAAATACATGTTGCTACTAGAAGCCTGATATCTTTATCTAGATGCTTCAGAAATACTGGCTTGCCAATTACATCCATAAAAGGTCGCATAGCATCTAAAATTGAAGCTGGTGGTGATTGGTCCAATTCTGAAAGGGATGTTGCAGCTTGCTGCAAGTAGATAATGCAGGGAAGATCCAAGTAACAGAATCAGAATACCATCATTGCATACATATCAATAATCTCATGGGTTTGGGCATCCAATTAGTGAGTGAGTATAATGGAAAAATTATTTTCTACGATCCACATAAGAGTAAAGGTACACTAAACATATTTCAAGTAGTTATTTAACATGAAGAATGACAGAATAAAGAAAATAAATCATTAACAGTTGTGCAACTCAATTTCAATTAAGAAATTGTTTTGCACGCTATGAATTTCTATAATACAAATAACACATGCAGCAGATAAGATTTCACGTTTCCAAGAAACCGCAGACCAAAAAGAAACCATAAATGATATGAGTTTCACAGCATAAGTTAACAATGCCTTTTAAAGGCACAAGGGCGGCAGGGAACTTAGTAGTGATTGAAATGCTTACAGCCCAAGCAACAAGGCTGACAGGGGCCAAAAATAAAATATTCAGTTCTGAACTATTCTGCTACTTCTAATTGTTTCAATCAACGAACCTGCTAATCAGTCCAGCCACCAATTTGACAACAGCATGGACTTATCCGTAATTTACCCAATATACCCAAATTTCTATCAAAATTATGGTCTTTGACCTTGAAAGATATTATCTAAAACTTAGCAGAATAAACCGCACTTAGTTCAGTAAAAACAAAAGAAATCCTAAATTACAACTATTTTCCTCAATTTCCCCAGCATGAAAATAAACTCACCCGTCTTAAATCAACAAGTCTCAAGAAAGCACATGAAACAACCCTACTTTGACAATTTCCTCGAGCCACCATCAAATTATCAAATTCAACTTCAAACTTGAACAAATTCATAGTAAACTCTACTTCTTAAGTCACACAGCTAACAAATTGACGCATAATAATCCTTACTTTCCCACTCAACTAACCCTAACGCAAAAAGACTTCACCTTTTCCTGCTAAACAACAGCAACCTCAAAAAAAATCCCTCAACTTCCTTTCATTCTCAACTACCCTCCATTCAGCGAAACAGAACCTAAATTAACAAAATAAATAAATAAACCAGCCAACCAATCCATCTGGCTCCCTCTACCCAGAGTGAATTACCCCAAAAATAGAAAAACGAATTCTTACCAAAACTTCAGAGAACTAAACAATTTTTGAAAAAACAAAAATGCAAACCTTCAACAGCCTAACAAGAGCGTCTTTGGAGGCAGGAAGAACCAGAAGCCTCGATCCAACTTCTCTCAGCTGCTGCGCGGGAGTTGCAGACATTCTTCCGGTTCAACAAAACGGCGCCTTCGTTTGATGAGAGGTGAACTGAAGTAATTCCTCTCACATCGAAGAAGGAGAAGAGGGTTTCGTTGGTGTGTTTTCGCTTGTTTCCCTTTGTTTTGTTTCCTCGCAAAGTCAGGGGAGGAGTGTTTTCGAACAACAAAGCGAGATGAGCTCGAAATGCCGGTGAAATCTACTTCCAAGTGTTTCATATTTATAGCCGGTTTTTACATTCGTACCCCTATACTATTTATTATTTTCCTTTTATGGTATATAAATTGAGACTATTTTATTTTAATCCTCCCTTTTAGTTAACTAAACTTTAACATCACAATAATTTTGTGAAACCGACTTTTCTCAAAATTTTTATTTTAAAACTAAATTTTAAATAAAATAATATATATTTATTAGTTAATATAATAATATAATAAATAATTTTAAATATATGCCAATTTTATTTTATATTATCTAATAAAATAAAATTTTAAATTTAATTATCTAATAAATGTGTGCCAATTTATCTATCATATTATTTAAATTTTATTTTAAAATAAAAAATTTAAAATGAATACTATTATTAACTATTTAATATATTATACTATAAAACAGAAAAATGTGCTGCACATTTGTGCATCTCTATTTTAATAAAATTTTATTTTATACATGTGAAACATAAAATAAGTATTTTTTATTATAGAAAAATTTATAGTTACTAAAAGAATGCACTTTTAAAATGATTTTATAAACTAATTTAGTTGAAATTTTCTTATTAAAAATAATTATTGCTTTTATATTTTATATAAATATTCAAAATTTTTGAGATATATTAATAATTGTAAATTTTATTAGATTATCATACTATAATTGAGCATACTTACATACAAAATCTTCATGAGACATATTGTTATTAGAGATCTTCTGTATTTTTTTTTTAGGATTTGCTATAAGAAGTGTTATATCATTTGAAAAGTATATAATTATTTTTTTTATTTTGAAAAATCAAATATTTTAATTTATATTTTCATTTATTTATTAAAGTGGCAATATGTTTTTAAAATTTATATTTTAAATAATGCAATATCTATAATTAATTATCATATCAACTATCATTAATTATCACGTGTTAATTAAATATCAATTTATTATAGGTTATTTATACAGTAACTTTTTTATATTATCAATAAATAAACATGTTTCAAGCCCGGATAATTAAAATACGAACTTTATATTCTAGCGTTGAAAATATAATATCATTGTATTTACTACGAGATATTTGTAGCTAATTGAATTGCATAATTTATCCTATAATTTTATATTTGATTAAGGGCGGATTGTTAATAAAGTAATTATACCAATGATTCAAATTATTTTTACGAATTAATATAGTAATATTATACATTTATCACTTATTTTTTATTTTTATAAAAGTAAAAATATAAATTATATAAAATAATAATAATATAATTTATTATATTAATTTATTCGAAAATTTATATTCTTAATATTATTAAAGAAATGATAAAATGATATCATAATAATAACAATATAGTTTGAATAGGGCTACAAATGGAAGGAAGATAATTTTGGTAAAATAAGAAATATAGAGATCAATGGGGGCACAAGTGCAAATGTCACAAACCGGACTAAATATGGTTGGTGTACGAAACTCCGCTCATGACGCAATCTGACCATGGAAATACCCCTATCATTACGTTAAATAACTGTAGCACCCTTCAAAATTACTGGCAAATATAATTATCCACTAACCAGTGGAAAATTATTAAGAGTACCCTCATTCTAGTTGATATATATTTGAAGTACCCAGCATCCCTGAATCCTTTGTCCGAGACAAATAAGAACGAAGTTTTTTAATTTATTACAAATAAACCTGTTTGGTTGATTACCTTAATGTCTAATTGTTTGTATTTGTCTATTTTAAATAATTAAGATTTTTTTAATATTTTTGTTATTTTTTTTTACTTTTTTTAAAAACTTAAGAATGTAAAAATCTAATACAATATATTTATAAAATATTTTAAGCTAATTAATTTATTTTGCAAACTTCTCTATTTAAAAAACCTAATAATTTCTTTTATTTTCAAGATACGTATTTTTTATAAAAAATTATATAATTTAAAAATTTTAATATAATAAAATAATATAAATGTTAATACTTTCATTTTTTATTAAATTTATCAAGGTATCTTTCAAACTGAAAATTTATATATTTACTTTCACATAATATAAGAAATTATAAAAAAAAATTAAGACTTTATTATTATAATAATATAAAAGTACAAGTATTAATTTTTGAAATTTTATATTTAAAAAATAAATAATTTAATATTTATATTCAAATTTCAAACATAAAACAAATACATTTTTCAAATTTAGACATTTAGACTTGTTTAATATTTAATATAATAATAATAATAATAATAATAATAATAATAATAATAATAATATAAAAGTAAAAATATTGATTTTCAAACTTTTTATTTTAAAAAATAAATAATTTAATATTTATATTCAAATTAAAACAAATAAATTATTCAAATTCAGACAATACCCATTTATTAAAAGAAAAAAAAAAAAAAAAAAAAAGGCCAATCTTTAACTCCAATTAAAATAAAAAAAATTACCTTTATAGTAACGTAACAACAAATATAAAAGTGATCGTAAAATAATTTGTTTACATTGTGTTAAAAAAATAATTAATTAAAATAAAAGAAAATTGTTTTTAAAATTTATTTTTTAAATTTTAAAAATAAACATTAATTAAATCTTGTTATTAAAAGTATTTTGCTAGTCCATCGTAGATAGAATCAATGTGAATATCACAAAAAAAGTCAAAGAATACTTGTTGACTTTGAACTTAAAGAACGTTGCTGAGTACGTAATCAAAAATTCATAATACAGATCAACTACAATATTATCTTTATGCATATTAATACGAGATAATTATTGATGACTCAAAGTTGACTGGGTTAATATACATCAAATATCAAAGTGTATTAACTTATAATTTTATTTAAAAATTAAAATTAATAAAACTTTTGCTATTTAAAATAAAAATAAAATTCAAATCTAAAATAAACCAACAACAAAAAATAATCTAAAAAATTATATTTATTAAAGATATAAGAATTTCCTTAATCTATTATGCCTGTTTTAATAAATGAATTACTTAAATCTTTGTGATAATCAAATATTTATTAGAATATATTAAGAATAAGAAATATTTTAAAATCATACATATTTTATAAATATCTCTATAATATGATAAATATGCATATATATTTGATAACCATTTCTCAATCTCATACTAAACACCCAAATATTTAAGTGGTAAATTTAATATAAATATTAAATGTAGATGACAACGCACAATATATAAAAATTAATCAACTGAAATTACAAATAATTAATTAATTCCATATGATTTAATTATATCAAATTTCTAGATAAACAAATTTAGGGTATTATTGAATTAAAATAAAATATTATTCTTAGATAATGAATGGTGAAATTAAGTTAGAGAAACAATCAATAATTTCTCTAATTCAGCAATCAGTTTTCTTCTCCGACAAATTCCCTTATTAAAGCTCTTGTTTTCTCTCTAATTTCTTGAAATTCTTCTCCTTTAATTACAATTCCTTGGAAACTATTTCCTTATTTGAGAAATTTTAAAAATTAGAGACCTGGATGTTATTATACCATACAGTATCTCAGAGGAAAACAACTATAGTCAACGACGTCGTTTTATTCAATTTTGATTTTCCACCAGTTCCCGATCTGAATCCTGAGGAAAACCCTCTTGCTCGAAGACAGAGAGACGACTAAGAAGAGAAACAAAGCCTCCGGAAAAGAGATGGAGCTAACGGCGGAAAACGGAAAAAACATGTCCGAAGAGGGAGTTAATACACAGCCTAGCATTCTCTCTAAGAGCGCGCAAAAGAAGCGGATGAAGCAACAGAGGTACGAAGCTCGAAAAGCCGAGAAGAAAGCACGGATGAAGGAGGAGAAGAAGAGAGAAGCGGAGAGAAAGCGGAAGCAATGGGAGGAGAAGCTGGCCGGTGTACCGGAGGAAGAGAGGTTGAAGTTGGTCGAGTCGAGAAAAGATATGAGGAAAGAGAGAATGGAGAAGCGATCAGAGGAGAGAGAAAACAAGATCCTGAGACTGAACAAAGCTAAAGAAGACGGTCAAAACATCGTCATTGATTTAGAATTTTCTCATCTCATGACTACTAATGAAATTCACAGCCTCGTTCAGCAGGTAATAATTTATGCTACAAATCAAGCAAGCATTTTTATTGAAATAATTTTAGAAAAGATTGAAATTTATTTGTACTTGCAAATCAAGTTAGTATTTTTACGGGAAAATTAGAATTTGTAAATGTCGTAATGTGCAGTCTGGTATGGATGAAACCTGCAGATTATGTACTGTTATGCTGTAAATGGGAAATGTGCATCTCCGGGCCATTTGTGGTTGACGGGATGTAAGGGTGAAATGGAAAGCCAATTGCAGAGGCTTCCGGGATTTGATAGATGGATAATTGAGAAGGAAACTCGATCATACATTGAAGCTTTAGGAGATTGGAAGGAAGATCTCGTATATCTGACAGCTGATTCGGAGACTGTACTGGATGAGCTTGATCCAAAGAAATTTTATATTGTTGGTGGGTTGGTGGATAGAAATCGTTGGAAAGGGATAACCATGAAGAAGGCACAAGAGCAGGGAATTCAAACGGCAAAACTTCCGATAGGAAATTACTTAAAGATGTCAAGCTCTCAGGTAACCTTTGGTCTTAGAACTTCCACTTCTCAATCTGGCAGATGATAGTTACAAATTGTTGTACTTTGATATTTAGATTGCTCCATTTCCTGCAATGGCCTTCTTAGGAGCGTGCATTCATTATTCTCCCCCTTTTCTATCCCGAAACACAGTTGTCCTATTGATCATCTAACTAGATTATATAATAGCAATGCTCATATAACTTAAACATAAACTGAATAGTTGGCTTTTGTAATTCAAACTTTATTGTGTTTTTGTTTGACGTAACATATACGACCCCATTAAGGAAGTTTTATATGGAGACACTCCTATGAGACTGTACAAGAAATCATGCCAATTATTTTAAAATTTGTTCACTAATCCTAATCCCTACCATGAGGTCGATTTTATAGTGGATGTGTATGTGATATGATTCTATTTTATGGTCCCAACGGATGCATGGTGGGAGTGTTCCTATGTAAGACTTTCTTGGCCTCATTTGATGACTTTTGAGCCAGGGGGAAACTTGGTTGTTGTTGTCAAGTTTGGTTGTTAGATTTGCTAAGTTATTGACACAGGCACTTGTTTATCAACCATTTTGGATTCAAAAATATTTGTCAATTCCTTCCATACGGCCATTCTGAATGCAGATTCTAACTGTGAACCAAGTGATGGAGATAATCCTCAAGTTCCTGGAAACTGGGGATTGGAGGGCTTCTTTCTTTCACGTAATTCCTCAAAGGAAAAGATGTGGAGATAATGTAGAAGAACAGCAAGGAGAAGAAGATGGGGAAGATTGCGAGGATAGAGACTGTGAATTCGAGGGAAAAAAGCAGTGCATTGAAGCTGCTTCCGATAGCTAGAAGATATTCCTGACTGAAACTTTTTTGGTGTATTCTTTGATAAGATCAAACATCTCGACCATGTCTGTGTTTCTGGTACTGGAAAATCGATTAATGGAAATGATTCTTCCAATTCCTCCTGATTGTAATGTTCATTGTGCATGACATGCTCCACTATAAATGTAATGAAGTCGTTAATTAGCAACAGAAGAACCTTTTTCCTACTTTTACTCTATTTTTTTTTTTTAAATTTGGAAAGCCGCATTTACTGTTGATTCTGGGGAAACTGGCTAGCTGAAAAATTTGATGGCTAATATTGTCCAGTTAATTGAGGAGCTTCCATAACATAGGGTTAGTGCGTTGGCTTCGTAAGCCAAAGGTCTCGCTGGGAGCTTGTAATATCTAATTTTGATTTGGTATAACCTCCTGCTGAGTTCTCAGGTTCTGGCGAATGGATATATAATTATTTGTTATAGAAATAGGTCACTGCTTCCAATATTTGACATTTCTTTTCTGACTTTTTTGAGTATTTTTTTGATAATTGATTTCTTATTTTTTTTGAGTAATTGAGTTTTTTATGTCTTCAAAATAAAAAAAAATTTATATATATACTTTTCGGTGTTATGATTAACAAATTATTGTCGCATAATAACATTTGGGTCCGTGAATTTTATTCATCTGTAACAATAGGTCCCTGGTCTTCCAATATTCGACATTTCAATATTGATTGTTCGCTTGATAATATAGTTTTTTTCTTTGTGCGAGTAATTAAGTTTTTACCATCTTAAAAATTAACATAAAAAATATTTACGTCAAGATTAATAAATGATATTAGGCACAATGACATTCGGATCCCTGAATTTTTATGTTTTCACAACTGAAGGTATATTTATTTCGTTATTAACAAATAGATCTCCAACTTTTATTATCGTCCGGGAACTATTTTCGTTTTGATTAATAATATTCCTATTGCTATTTGTTTAGTGCATGCTGTTCATTATAAAATTGGAAAGAACTAAGGAAAAAGAAACACAATATACAATACCAAGCCACATCTAAGTCTAAAGGCAATAGAAACACTAAAAATACCACCAAATCAACAAGAACTCTTAGTTCTTTCAGTACACAAACCATCACAAAACGTTTAAAAGCAGTTATTGTCCCAACTTCAGCAGATTAATGAATGCATGTAATATTTCCATCTGATTTCACCTCAGCTTACATAATTTTCTCATTTATGCTGGTCATAAGTTTCACCATTGGCCACAGCAGCAGCTTCAGCTTGGGAAGAACTTGCAATATTATTTGCTGCATCCTTGAAGTAACTTCCCATGTTCCCATTTGCTCCAAAAAATTGATGACCCATATGAAATGTCGTGGCTGGTGCAAATGCAGCAACACCTAATGTACGAAACTCCATTGGCCTCTTCACCAGCGTGTCGCCTCTCATTGACCCACGTTCACTTTCCATTTCACGGTGCCGGTGGAGGTATAGGGTCAATGGCTCGATGTAATCGTCGAAACCTAACTTGCTCATTGCCCAAAGAACATCTTCGGCTGTAATAGTCTTGCGTTGCTCGCGTTGGCAACGTTCGTTGGCTTCACCTGTTACGAAGCTGATGAATTCGGATACACATTCTTGAATTGTTTCCTTGGCATCATCTGAGATTTTTGCATGCGAGGGAAGGATCTTGCGCATGATTCTGATCACATTTGCAATTGGCATGAAACGGTCTTGTTCCCGAACTGTGCATTCGTTGTCTTGATCAGAAGTTGTGTGGTAAATGTTTTTGTTGTTGGCAATTTGATGATTTGTCTGGGGCAACCTCATGTTCATCTCTGTCAACTTCAGCCCTGTAGAGTAAAGAGACCATTAATTTTTGCAGTAGCAACCCATTTTTCTTTGACTAAACATATGAAGAACAAGACAATATGGTAAAGCTCTTTGTTGCAATGGCACTGAGAAGCGAGAAGAAAAAACAAGCAAATTACCCAGCCAAGAACTTGTTCTTCTGTGTAATTGCACATGAAAGCTTCGAGAGAAGTGCTAGCTAGCTAGTTAGTTAGCCTAGAACTTTTGATCTTTAACTAAAGGCCCGATCAATTACTACTCAAGGACATGGCTCATGCTTTGTACATTCAAATACTGTATCGTATGCCCTCACACTTTTTTTTTTTTTCAACTTTTCCATTGTAATTTCCAAATCTTCCAGTCCAATTCCAAACTTATAAAACTTACAAAATACATCGAAAAGCTAAAAATTATAACGGAAAACTTGGAACAGTTATACCTACATCTGAATATACCATATATAGAACTGCTCAACAAAATCATGTCACATATTTAAAATTTGTAACACATATGTGATATGATTTTATTGGACGATTCTATGAATCTCAGTCCAGTCTCTACCGTCTTTTCTTTTCGAAGAGCTGATTAGGGATAGTTGAAAATAGTGCTTAATTAGGTGCATACGCAATGAGCTTTGAAAATTGTCCTTGACTCTACATCTTACAAAATTAATCTAATCTTAGCGTTTTCCTTAGCTTAGACAAGCACCTTAACTTGAAATTTACAGTGCTCTTGAAAGAAATTTAAACCCAGAAGCCAACAAGTATGGTATGGATGGAGATATTATAATGAGGACAGAAAGTGTGTAAAGTGTGTGTAGAGACTAGAGAATGCATGAATGCCACTTGTTTTATGTGGTGTAATATGTTGCATGCAAGATACAAGACACTTGTACACACAACTCTGCTGGGTGGGTTTTAAAATATTTCATCATCTATTTGAACCATTTCCCTTCCACTGCTTCATAATTCTTTGACAACACATGCAGAAAACACTGATCATCAGTTTTATGCTACAATATTAAAAGATCAGAAGATCAAAGAACAAAGCAAGAGAAGCTAACCTGATAGAATGTCAGGCAAGAAAAAGATGGTGAAAAAAACATGAAATGGTATACATTATTCTTTTTTTGCATGCTATTGATAAGTGAAGAAATGTTATGGGAATTCCTTCAAAATCAAAAAGAAGAAGATATTAAGATTGCAAGTAAACAAATTTTACATGAAACTGTTTCTTAATTCGTTGGCATGCAAGCGATGAAAATGAGAATTCTCTCAGAAGAGCAAAAAGCTACCAAAAAATAGGAATTACCAGAGGTTGAGTTGGGGAGCTGATGACATCCATGGAAGCCATTACTTTCCATTATCGTCAATAATAATTCTGTGTATAACTTTCCTGAGAAAATAAATCTTAAAGCAGAAGAAAGAAAATGAACATGTGCTTATTTATATACAATTGTGGGATATCTCGAAAGATTCCAATACAACCACAAAGTGGAAAATACTTGTCAAACAATGAGTGTATATAGTATCCAGAAGGTTGAGGCGCGTGTCTCATGAAGGCGATGTGAACGAGGAAAGCAGCAATTGCTTTGCTGGTTTCTATAACTAGGCTATTTCTAACGCTTGCATTTCCACCACTGGGCTAGAATAG
>JAWDEX010000006.1:8230617-8298574 GCA_035221805.1 Trichilia hirta | reverse complement strand
TAAGCTCATATTATGGTCATTATATAAATATCAGATGAAATCTTTAAAAACAAAAAAAAGCTGTTCAGTGATAAAATTAACCGCCGCAAAATTGGCAATTACCGACAACTCTCCGGTGAGGTATGGCACAACTCCAGATAAGATCTGAGGTGCACAACGATAAATGTCATAAATTATTTCATGGCAGTCCATTTGATTGTTTCCTGGCCTGTTATCACCAGACATTGATGACAAAAGAAACTGTTTTATTTCAGCTTCAAGTTTTCCAGCACAGCGCTTTATAACATTCATAGCCAGCCTCCTTGCAGTATCCTGACATTACAAGTCTGAGAAAATCAGCTACTTCCAAAGTAACAGGACAAACACCTTAGTAAAATGGAAGAAGAGATATAACGGACTCCACAGGAGAAAAGCAACATAGACATTTTCATAAGATGATAAATAGATATAATACTTACACTTCTCTTACAACCTAATGCAGACAATAAAACTACTAAAAGATCTTCACGAATTTCCTCGCTTTCTTCCAGAAGAACAATCATAATTGTCTGCATTGACAACAGAACACTTTCTGGATGATCATCCCTGCATACAAGAAGCAGTAGGTAGTTAATTGGGAGAGAGAGAGTTTTCATGGAAAAATCTAATATGTATTTACTAATTTAGAAGAATCAGCAAAAGGTATTTTAAAATTAAGTGCTTTTCACAAACTAAATTATGATAAAAATAGAATAGTGAAATAAAACAAACCTAGCAACATTAAAGAATGTACTGAACATTTCATCCACCAGATCATCACATTCCAGATCCAACATCACAACGCATGATTTATATCTTGCAAGAGTCTCCAGAATGACAACTCTCCTTCCAAATGATGGACCACTGGTATCCTTTAATCCACTAAAAGTGCTTACAATCAATTGAAAAATATCCTGCCAAATCGCATACCACTTAGACAGGAATTAATTTGCAAATTTATTGGTCTTTTAAAATGCAAATCAATTCTAATAATCAGTCGACCTTGGTACAAGAAATGCACCTTGAGAACATCATCCGTGTAGGGAGCTTCAGGTGCAGTTATTCTGGTTATTTCACAAATACATGTTGCTACTAGAAGCCTGATATCATTATCTAGATGCTTCAGAAATACTGGCTTGACAATTGCATCCATAAAAGGCTGCATTGCATCTAAAATTGAAGCTGGTGGGGATTGGTCCAATTCTGAAAGACATGTTGCAGCTTGCTACAAGTAGATAATGCAGGGAAGAACCAAGTAACAGAATCAGAATACTATCACTGCATACGTATAAATAGTTTCATGGGTTTGCGCATCCAAATGGTGAGTGAAAAATTATTTTCAACAGTCCACGTAAGAGTAAAGGTACACTAATTTGACTTTTAGCAATTACAGTCCAATAAGCATAATTAAAGTAGTTATGATTGGCATGCAGAATAACAGATTTAAGCAAAGAATTACAGTTGTGCAACTCAAAGCTTATAAAATAGTTTTGAACACAATAAACCTCTATACTACGGATTACATATGCAGTAGACAAGATTTCACATTTCCCTGGAAGCTTCAGGCCACAAATAAACCATAATTGGTATGTGTTTCACAGGATAAGTTAATAATGCCTTTTAAAAGCTCAAGGGCGGCAGGGAACTGAGTAGTGGTTGAAATACTCATGGCCCAAGCAAGACTGACCAGGCACAAAGTAAAATCTTAACTGCTGAACGTTACAGTAACTTCTAATTGCTTCAATCACGGAACCTATTAATCAGTCCACCCACCAATTTGACAACAGCATTGACTTATCCCTAAGTTAACCCAATATAACCAAATTCCCATCAAAATTATGGTCTTTGACCTTCAAAGATATTATCTTAAACTTGGCAGAATAAACTAACTGACACTCAGTTCAGTAAAAGCACAAGAAATCCTAAATTACATCTACTTTCCTCAATTTCCCCAGTATGAAAACAGCCTCACCCCTCTTAAATCAACAAGTCTCGATAAGCACATGAAACAACCCTAATTTGCAAATTTCCTCGAATCACCATCAAATTATCAAATTCAACCTCAAATTTGAACAAATCCATAGTAAACTCTACTTTTAACTCGGAAGCTGACAAACTTACACATAATAATCGGTACTTTCCCACTCAACTAACCCTAACGCAAAAAGACTTCACCTTGTTCAGCTAAACAATAACACCAACCTCGGAAAAATCCCTCAACTTTCTTTCATTCTCAGCAACTATCCGTGCAGCCAAACAGAAACTAAATTAAAAAAAAAAAAAAAATCAAACCAATCAACCAACTAAACTAGCTCCCTCCATCCAGCTCAATTGCCCCTTAAAAAGAATAATGAATTTCAAAAAAACTTCAAAGAACTAACAATTCCTTAGAAAACAAAAATGTGAACCTTCAACAGCCTAGCAAGAGCGTCTTTAGAGGCAGGAGGAACCCGAAGCCTCGATCCAACTTCTCTCAGCTGCTGCGCAGGAGTTGCAGCCATTCTTCCGGTTCAACAAAACGGCACCGTGATATAATTGAGAGGTATACTGAAATAATTCCTCTCACATCGACGACGACGACGAAGAAGAAGAAGAAGGGGTTTCGTTTCGTGTGTTTTCGTTTGTTTCCTTTGTCTTTGTTTTCTCGCAAAACTCTGGGTAGAAGCGTTTTCGAGCAACAAAGCGAAATGAGCTCGAAATGCAAGTGAAATCTACGCCAAGTGTTTGCATTTATGGAGGGATTTCGTTTTGTGCCCCTCAATTATTTGTCATTTATTTATTATCCTCATAAATTGATCTTATTTCATTTCAATCCTACCTTTAAGCTAACGTTAACTAAGTTTTATCGTGACTCATTATAAAATTTGACGAGTAATATTCTTTATTCTAAAATTTATTTTAAATATTTATAAATAAAATAATATGTACTTATTTTACATTACACATTCATAAAATAAAATTTTAATAAAATAGAGATAAGTACATTTTTCTTTATTTTAATATATTATATTAAATAATAAAAAATACTGCTCGTTCTAAATTTTTATTCTAAAATAAAATTCAAATAATATAACGGATAAGTAATTAGTGTGATTTTTATTAAATTTTTTTTATAGCAAAATTTATAATAATGTAAAAAATTATATGAGTAAAATTATTTTATTTGAGAATTTTGTTAAAATTGTCTTCTTTGACAGAATTATTGTTTTATATTGTATAGGAATATTAAAAATTATAAAGTATATTGATAATTGCAAATTTTAGTAGATTATTATACAATAATTAAGCATAGTTATATACAAAAATTTTCATGAGACATATTTTATAATTAAAAGTAAATAGATTATTATCTTTTAACATGTCTATTTTACACTCTAATTTTTACTATAAGACTTTAATTTTTACGCTAAACACTCTTTCATTTTTAGATTTTCATTGAAAATAAAAAAATTTAAAATAATTTTTACATTGTACACTTTTGTAAATACCCAAAAAAATTTTAACTAAATTTTATTTTATTATGTGTAGTTGGGTTTTTTTTTATACCCATAAGAATATTTATCCTACTTAATTTCAAGTTGAAAAAAGTTTAAAGTGATTTTCTTAATATGGTAACTAATTGAATAAATTATTTTATAAACTACAAATAAACATAACAATACTGCACAGATAATAACTCTTTATTTAATTGCATGATTTAATTGTTCTTTTTTAAAATTTAAATCAATTTTAAATATTTAAAAACTAAAAAAAAAAAAAGGAGTTACAGAGGTATAATTAATTAAATAAAACAAGGCATACTTATAATCAAAAATAATATTTCATAAACTCTATCCCAAATAATTAATAAATTATAAAAAAATTACCTTTAGACTTCTTAAATCCTCTCAAAATCAATTTTTTCTCCGTGAGTTGAATGTAAAAATTTTATGATGAATTATTTAAATATTAAAATAAAAAAATATAACTAGGTGTGTTTTGTATTTTAATGGGTATTAAAAATAATATTTTTTTATATATTTAAATTATATTGTATTGAACAGAAATTTAAATTAATTTTTTTTTTTATAATATTTTTGTTAAAATACGAGTGTTCAAAATAAAAATCTAAAAATCAAGTACAAGTAGGCCTACCAATTACCTTCATTTTCTTTATTTTGCATTATAAGTATAGATTTTATGAAATATTATGAATAAATGAGAAAGAGGGAGAGATTGACGCCGTTTTTTTTAAAAAAATCGAGAATAATTTCTAATAATTTTTTGAAATATGAGATTTGCATGATAACTTTAAAATTTTTCTTTAAGAATTTTGCTAATTATTATTCTTCAGGCACTTCTTAAAATTTTATATTTATTATTTATAATAATTTTTGTATTTAATATAACAATTAATAAGTATTTTTTATGAATTTTAATGTACTGAAAATTATAATTTACTAAATATAAAATTTTTAAAAATGTATTAAAAATAGTCGATAGCAAAATTCTGTCTTTAAATAAAAAATAATATTATGAGAAAATGAGAAATTTGGATAAGATGTAAGCGCAAATATATTAAATATTAAAACTATATTTTTGTTTATTTATATAAAGTGGTAATATGTTTACAAAATTTTATATTTTAATTAATTCAATATCTATAATTAACTATCATATGTTAGGTAAATATAAACCATCATTAATTATCACATATTAAACAAATATCAACTTTATTATAGGTTATTTACATAGTAATTTTGTTACATTTGTCGATAAATAACATGTCTAAATTCATGATAATTAAAATATAAACCATGCATTATAACTTTAAAAATATAATATCATTGCATTCACTACGAGTCGTCCTATCTATTGCGAAAAATATATAAGCGATTTGTATTGTATTATATAATTTATCTTATAATTTTATATTTTATAAAGAGTGGGTAATTATCAAGGTAATAATAATAACATTAGAGATAAAAATTGTTTATATAAATTAGCATAATAATATTATATGATTATCATGTATCTTATATTTTTACAAGAGTAAAAAATTTAAATAATATATATAATAAAGATATAATTTTATCCTATTAATTTATAAAAAAATTGTATTCTTAATGTAATTAAAATAATAATAAAGATGACATCACAATAATAACAAAATAGATTGAAAAGGGGTACAAATGAGAGGTAAGTAGATAATTTTGATAAAATAGTAAATATAGAGATCATTGGGTGCTCTAGCGCAAATATCACAACACGGGACGATATATGGTTTGTTTAGTAAAACTCGGTACCATCGAGAAACCCCTACCGTTAAGTTAAATTACAAAAGAATGAATTGACTATCTTTGTGCATATAGATTTTAGATTTTTTAATATAAAAGATTAAAAGTTAATTTGAGATTACCGATGCTTATGAAATAATTTACTATTGTTGTGCTGATGAAATAATTAACTGTTTTAAAAAAAAAGCAGTTAAGTGTTTGGTAAATTATATTATTGAAAATATTGTATATTTTTAAAGTAAAATGCAAGGATTTAATAAATTTTAATATTAAAGTGCTGTGATATTGTATAATAGATATATGATTAAATTGTTTATATACGTGTCTTTATATTATTTTTCTTCACAAAAATTTTAAGAAACATAATTTAATAATATATCATAAATATTACAATTTTAGTTTAATCTCTCTAATTGCACTAAATAAACAACACCACTTAAAAATATTGTATCAAAATAAATTAATTTATTTGATAAAATTTTAATTTTATGTACGTATGAGTAATAAAAAATTTTATAATGTAACAATAAATATATAATATAATTAGAGTTTACGAAAATATATGATATAATTGCAATAAATATTTTAAAAATCACATTAAATTCATTCATGATTTATTTGATAAGCTGCCTTATAAAAGCAATCCCTCTTCTTCTTCTATTAAAAATTTTTGACAAAAAATATTATATTATGCAATAAAGAGTTTAAAATTTTTTTATCGAACACAAATTCATTATCAAATTTACAAAATGGGCTCTAAAAAATTATCACAAACCAACCTAATTTAAATTACGTAACTTAATGTTAAAAGAGTATTGTTGTAACTTCAACTCGAGTACACAATCTATTTGTTACAAATTAAACAATTTGATGGGTCTATTTGCATTATAATTTTTGTTTTGAACAACTTTTTATTTTGCATATCTATTGAAAAAAATAAAATAAAAAATTATTTGGTACACCTTTAATAATATCCAAAGTGTATTTAATTTTTATTATATATGTTAATTTTTTTTCTACGATCATAAAAATATTTATTTAACTTAATTTTTTTTTTTTTTGTAGAGTTATTAAAGTATAGTAAATTAAATTAAAATAAAAATATACTTACAATTAGAGATGATATTTCATAACTCTATCCTAAATAATTTATAAATTATAAAGATATTTTATAAAATTAATATATGAAAAAATATTTTTAATCCGTATGAATTTTTTCAAAAATTAATTTCTTTTTTTACAAATTGATTGTAAAAAGTTGTGAGAAATTATTTTAATTTAAAAATAAAAAATTATAAGTGTATGCATTTTAATGAATATCAAAAATAAATTTTTTATATATTTAAATTATATTATTTTTAATAATAATTTATATTAAAAATATTATGATAATAATTTTTTAAAAAAAAAATACTGGCGATCAAACTAAAAATTAGAGTGTAGGCAGCCCAACCTCACCAATTATATCCTTAATTGAGAAATTTTAAAACATAAAGATCCGGAGGTTATCATTCCAAATATGTTCATGGGAAAACCACTCTAATCAATACGTCATTCCATTTCATATTGATTTCCAATCAGTCCCAGTCTGAACTCTAAGTACAGCCCTCTTGCTCGAAGACACACTAAAGACTGAGAAAGGGAAGCAAGGAAGCAAACCTCTGCAAAAACAATGGAGGTAACGGCGGAAAACGGCGAAAACATGTCCGACGAGCGAGCTAAATCACAGCCGAGCGTTCTCTCGAAGAGCGCACAAAAGAAGCAGCTGCAGTAACAGAGGTACGAAGCTCGAAAAGCGGAGAAAAAAGCACAGATGAAGGAGGAGAAGAAGAGAGAAACGGAGAGAAAGAGGAAGGAATGGGAGGAGAAGCTGGCCGATGTACCGGAGGAAGAGAGATTAAAGTTGATCGAGTCGAGAAAAGTTATGAGGAAAGAGAGAATGGAGAAGCGGTCAGAAGAGAGAGAAAACAAGATCCAGAGACTGAGCAAAGCTAAAAAAGACGGTCAAAACATCGTCATTGATTTAGAATTTTCTCATCTCATGACTATTACCGAAATTCACAGCCTCGTTCAGTAGGTAATAATTTATGCTACAAATCAAGCAGGCATTTTTATTGGAATAATTTTAGAAAAAATATGAAATTTATTTACACTTGCTAATCAAGTTAGCATTTTAGTGGGAAAATTTAGAATTTGTAAATGTTGTAATGCGTAGTCTGTTATGGATGAAACTTGCAGATTATGTACTGTTATGCCGTAAATGGGAAATGTTCATCTCCGGGTCATTTGTGGTTGACTGGATGTAAGGGTGAAATGGAAAGCCAATTGCAGAGGCTTCCCGGATTTGATAGATGGATAATTGAGAAGGAAAATAGATCATACATTGAAGCGTTGGAAGATCGGAAGGAGGATCTTGTATATCTGACGGCTGATTCGGAGACTGTGCTGCACGACCTTGATCTGAAGAAATTTTATATTGTTGGTGGGTTGGTGGATAGGAATCGGTGGAAGGGGACAACCATGAAGAAAGCACGAGAGCAGGGAATTCAAACGGCAAAACTTCCGATGGGAAATTACTTAAAGATGTCGAGCTCTCAGGTAACCTTTGGTCTTAGAACTTCCACTTTTCAATCTGGGAGATGAAAGCTTCAAATTGTTGTACTTTGATGTTTAGATTCCTCCAGTTCCTGCAATGGCCTTCTTAGGATTCATTATTCTCCCCCGTTTTTTATCCCGAGACATTGTTGTCCTATTGATTATCTAACCAGATTATATTATAGCAATGCTCATATAACTTAAACATAAACTGCACAGCTGTCTTTTGTAATTCAAACGTTATCGCGTTTGTGACAAATACATCATACAAAAAGTCAATGACTCATTAATAATATACGCCTCAGCAACTGATTCCTCTAACCATGCTTTATTCTTCACATACCTCTTATATCTATCCAAATCCCTATTAATCGATAAAATTAATTTTATTAATTTACAAAACATAGTTGACAATATATATACAAATGGATTGCATTAAACATAAAGAGTTACCTTTCAATTGGATACATCTACCAAAAGAAAATAGGACTGTCGTATTTTGCCTTAACAGGTAACTGCACAGCTAAATGTACCATAATGTCAAAGAATACAAGAAGAAATATGTGCTCAAACCTAAAAAGAATAGTAGCGATTTCCTATTCTAGATCATCTAAAGTTGTTGTACATATAGTCTTTGCATGTAATTATTAGAAAAAGTAATACAACTCAACAATTGTAAAGTACACATGTTACCTTAAAAATGGACGTATTCTAATTAGTAGTAGTCTTTCAAGTAAAACATGATAATCATAACTTCTAAACTAAACTCACTGTCTTTCATACTAACACATTTGAAAATATTTGATGAATATCCATTAGAAAACTTTATTTGTTTTAACTACTAAAAAAATTGCATATTTTCTATTATTATCAACGTGTAGTAGGCATGAGACTTTAAATACCCATTATTTTGTGGTTGTAAATGCAATTCCTTCTTGATATTCTTGATATTCATATCTTGCAAATTCAATCTTATCTTTATAGTATCCTTTCCATCAATATTCACCAATGTTCTCACAAGATTGTCGCATATATTTTTCTCTATATGCATCACATCAAGATTATGACATAATTTAAGTTTTGAATAGTATTCCAATTCAAAAAATATATTCTCTTTGTTTAGTTTAACTCTTTTGGTGTGAACTTTTTCTTTAAATCTTTATTATTTTCATGCTTTTCAGGCTTGGATTCTCTATAACTGTTAAATTATTTTAAAATATCATCTTCTAAATATATCTTGGGTACGAATCCTAATTCTCACTTGCTATTGAACTATCTACTTCTACGCCAAGAATATTCCAATGATAGGTATTAATGATGTGCCATGTAACATATTTTATCTCGTAATAATTGTGAAAAAGTTTAATTATTACATATTAGACATACTAAATAACCTTGCATACTCTACCCTAATAAATTAGAATATGTAAGAAAATCATTAATTGTCCAAAATAATGTTACGTGCATGCAAAATATATTATTTGTTACTACATCATAAGTATTTACACCGGTATCCTATAACTTTTTTAATTCATCAACTAATGGTCTTAAGTATTAAGTATATATTAATGTCTCTTTTTGGTGTACGCGGTTCAGGAACAAGTAATGACATAAACATAAATGCCTCCATACATTTTTACTATGATAAATTATAAGGCATAAATATAATAAGTCACATACTGTAAGAGTTATACATGTTACTGAAAGAATTAAATCCATTAATTGCAAGTCCTAATCTCACATTTGTGGGTCTTTGATAAACTTAGATTATAGTTTATCAAAATTCTTCCATGATTCACCTTCTGCAAGATGTTTTAAAATACCCACTTCACCCAAACATTTCTCCTTATGCCACCTCATATCACTTGCTGTGTATCATGACATAAATAATCATTATAATTTACGTTTTAGAGAAAAATATCTCAACACCTTTTGTGGTACTTTCTTCTCCTGACTATGAGATTTATATCGTGATTTACTACATATTAGACACTTTTCGTATGTTTTGTTTTCTTTTCAAAATAGAGCACAATTACAGTTACATACATAAATAGCTTTATAACCCATCCCTAAATCTTTCAACATTTTTTTTGCATCATACAGTGCACTCAAAATTTCCAAACCTTTTAGTAACAACTGTATTAATAATTCGGGTAACATATTTACTAATTTATTACTATATTAATTAAGGACTTTTATATGCATCAATCTTATAAATCTTATAATGAAACTCAATGAGCTTAAGTGTGCTTCAGAGAAAGGAATTTTTGAGGCTTCACTTAGCAAATCAGCAATAAAATCAAAATTTGTTTACTCTATGTAAGAAAGGGCTGTATAGTTCCCTCAACTTTTTGGTTGGGTGTTAGATGCTTTCTCTGTTACTGAACCATATAATTCATGTAATAAATTAAAAATATTATCATGTTATTCACTGTCAAGTGTATCGTTCTGTATTTGTTCAGATTTCCTTCCATCTCTGTTATTAGGTTAAAATTTTTCACCATAATAAACCCATGTATGATATGTTGGTGAGATTCTAAATTGGTACAAATGATGACCAATAACATCTAAGATATGTGTAAGTACATTTAAGCATCTCATGCATGGACAATGGTTGCAATTAGTTGGATTTGCACATTTTTTTCGCTACTTCTGTAAATGATTTAATCCTATTAAGATACTCATGAAAAAGTCTATCTTAGGGTTGCATCCAACTCTTATCCATGGTAACCTCTTGACACTATTATTTAATTATTGTTTCAATAAAAATATATAAAATAAAAACATGCAATATGAGATTTATCTCTTTCTCCATACTAAAAGGTAAGGCACTATCTCATTCAAGAATATATATTCCATATCGGATATAGTAACTATGTAGATCTCCCCTTGGTTCTCCAAGTATACAATACAAGTTCGTAATCTTTGTATGCACTCAAAGAACAAAACAGAGATAGCTACAAAATTTCTATCAATGAAACAATAAAGAAACTAACAATCCCCTATATAGAATTATGTATTCTCAAACTGTCCACAATTGTACAATTTAAGAAACATTACTTGATATGTAGTCTCATTTGTCATCTATATGTGACAATTAAAAGTCCACATCAAATAACATTTCTTAAAGGAGTTAAAGTTTTTAATTGTAAAATTATACATAAAACTAATAATAATTTTGTACATAAACATTTATTTATTTTATGAAGTATAAATACAATATTTTATTTAAATATGTCAATTTCCATTGACATGTTAATATTTTTATTATTTGTAATGACCAATTTTAAAATAATGTGATTTTAATCATGGATACGATAACTGAATGATTATTTTGATAAATTAAATTTTTTATTGTTAATTTATCTATTTAAAAAATCATTATTTATTTTTGTACAATTAATTCATCTGAACTTATATATTAATTAAAGGAGAATGTTGATATTGTTATGAGCTTCGTAAGTTGATTTTTGTTAACTTAGTTTAGGGGTGTTTATAGTTTGAAAAAGGTTTACTGATTGATGACTCAGATACCTACCAATATCTGCCACATGTAACCCACCATTGTTTCTCTCTCTTACAAAATTGGATAATTATAATTTCTTTCCATTTTTCTTTTTATCTTCCTATATTATCATATATATTCTCTTAAATTGATTATTTATCGTATACAATTATAGCATATATAAAATATAATTTAACAAAAATATTGATAAATTACTTTTAATAATTACATAATGTTATTTAATTAATTTGTTGTTTTTAACTTTATTCACGAAATTAACATTATGAAATTATTTCTTGTATTTTCTTGTACTTTATAAAATAAAAAAGCATCTCTTACAATAATATTTAAAACACACAAATTTTATATTTGTATATAAATAAAAAAATTGTATATATGTTAATTATAATTAAATATTATATATTTATATTCATTTACCTTTTGAATAGAAACAAATTATATAAAACAATCAGTTATCAGATCTCCATACTTGACTTATCCAAGCCTCAAATATAGATAGCATAAACTTATTTATTTCATGCATAAACAGGTAACAAGTTTTAAAGGGAATAAAATGCTAACTTTTATGAATTGAAGAATCTCGATCTCCAAATAAAATGCAGATTAGAAGATATGATCTATAAAAAAAGAAAACAAAATAAGATTAAGATGTGTATTAAATAACTTTAATTCAAATAGCAATCACATTAATATTTTCGAGAATGATATTTTAGAAACTGATTTAGTTACATAGTATAGATAATTTAAAATAAATAATTGATTATTGGAGGCCTATGCATGCATGCTTTTCTAATTCAATAAAGGAGACAAATATTATAGTTATTTCTTTTGTTTGGAGGAAAATAGTAAAATTTTAATATGACTAATATTTGAAATTGTTCATTTGACCCATAAAAAAATTACCAGTAAAACCAGGCTCTAATTAGGGAACAAGCAATAGATTCATGAAAATTAGATCAAGTTTCAAATAGAACTCTTGTTTTATATTGAATTTATGAAAATCACTTGTTCCTAACCTCATGTAGAGTTTCTCAAATCAGCATCCAAAGTCCTTTTCTTTATGCATCGGGAACAAATAGGCACACCTCGTCTTCCAACGTTCGACTTTTCTTTGATTTTTTTCAGTATTTGCTTGATAATATAATATCTTCTTTGTTCGAGTTATTGAGGTTTTATGGTATTAAAAATAGAAAAATATACTTTTATGTCAAAATAAACAAATTATATTTGGCACAATGACAATCGGGTCCCTGAATTTTTATATTTTCACAAGTGAAGGTACACTTATTTCATTGTTAACAAACAGATCTTCAACCTCTCAATGTCATCCGGCTATTATTTTCACCCTTTCTTTTTGCTTAATAATATAGTTCCCAATGGCTATTTGCTTAGTGCTTTCTATTGGTTATAAGCTTGCAAAGAATTAAAGGAAAAGAAACACAATATACAAAACCAAGCCATATCTAAAGTCGAACATCAAGGAAAACACTAGAAATACCCCCAAATCAACAAGAACTCTTAGTTCTATCATTACAGAAACCCAACACAGAATGGTTAAAAGCAGTTATTGTCCTCACATCAGCAGAGTAGTGAATGCATGCAACATTTCCATGTCTTTTCACCTCAGCATACATAATTTTCTCATTTATGCTGAGCATAAGTTTCCCCATTAGCCACAGCAGCAGCGTGGGAAGAACCTGCAATATTATTTGCTGCATCCTTGAAGTATATTCTCATGTTCCCATTTGCTCCAAAAAACTGATTACCCATATGAAATGTCGTGGATGGTGCAAATGCAGCAACACCTAATGCACGAAACTCCACAGGCCTCTTCACCAGTGGTTCGCCTCTCATTGCCCCGCGTTCGCCTTCCATTTCACGGTGCCGGTGGAGGTATAAGGTCAATGGCTCAATGTAATCGTCAAAACCGAACTTGCTCATTGCCCAAAGAACATCTTCAGCTGTAATAGTCTTTCGTTGCTCGCGTTGGCAACGTTCGTTGGCTTCACATGTTATGAAGCTGATGAATTGGGATACACATTCTTGAATTGTTTCCTTGGCGTCGTCTGAGATTTTTGCATGTGGGGGGAGGATCTTGCGCATGATTCTGATCACATTTGCAATTGGCATGAAGCGGTCTTGTTCCCGAACTCTGCATTCGATGTCTTGATCAGAAGTTGTGTGGTTAATGTCCTCGTTGTTGTTAATTTGATGATTTATCTCGGGCGACCTCACGTTCATTGGCCCTGTAGAGTAAAAAGACCATTACCCATTGTCCTTTTGACTAAACAAATGAAGAACAAGGCAAAATGATAAAGCTCTTAGTTGTAGTGGCACTGAGAAACAAGAAGAGCAAACAAACAAACTACCCTGCCGGGACCTTGTTCTTTTGTGTGATTGTGCAGATGAAAGCTTCGAAAAATTGTTAACTAGCTAGAATTAGGCCTAGAACTGTTGACCTTGAACTAAAGAACGGATCAATTACTTCTCAAGGACGTGGCTCGTGCTTTGCACATTCGACTGTGCCTTACGCCCTCACACTTTCTGTTCCAAATCTTCCACTCTAATTTCCAAATATTCCATACCAGTTCACAATTTATTAAAAATTACAAAATATATCAAAAAGTTAAAAATTATAACTCAAAACTTGGAACAGTTATACCTACTTCTGAATACACTAATAGGTAGAACTGTTTAAAAAATAACTGTCGCTTATTTAAAACTTGGTGTGAATTGATATGCCATGTGATTTTATTGGACGATTCTGTAGATCTCAGTGTCGAGAGATGTCGTGTAAGACTTTCTTTCCCGTTTTTCCCGTCGTTTCTTTCCGGAGAGACTGGGTAGGGATAGTCGAAAGTAGTGCTTAATTAGGTGCATATGCAATGAGCTTTGAAAATTGTCTTGAATCTACATCTTATAAAATTAAACCAATCTTAACTTTTTCCTTAGCTTAGGCATGTACATTTGCTTGAAATTTACAGTACTCTTGAAAGAAATTTGAACCCAGGAGCCAACAGGTAAAGTATGGACAGACACTAATAAGGACAGAAAGTGTGTGTAGGGGCCAGAGAATGCATGAATGCCACTTGTTTTATGTGCATAATATGTTGCATGCTAGATACAGGCCACTCGTACACACAACTCTGTTGAGTTGGGTTTAAAATATTTCATCAACCATTTGGGCCATTTCCCTACCGCTGCGAAACCATAATTCTTTGATCACATATGCAAAAAATACTGATCATCAGTTTTAATATGCTACAATATTAACAGATCAGAAGATAAAAGAATAAACAAAGAGAAGCTAACCTGATAACTTCTCTTCTTTTGCATGAAAATGTATACATTATTCTTTTTTTGCAAGCTAGTGATAAGTGAAAAAGTGTCATGGGAATTCCTCAAAACCAAAGAGAAGAAGATATGAAGATTGGAAGTAAAGAGATTAAGTGTTTCTTAATTCATTTGCATGCAAGAGCTGAAAATAGGAATTCTCTGTGAAGATCAAAAACCTACAATGCATGGAAATTACCAGAGCTTAAGTTGGGGAGCTGGTGATAGCCATGGAAGCCTCCACTTTCCATTATCTTCAAAAATAATACTGTATATAATATAACTTTCCTGAGAAAATAAATCTTCAAGAAGAAGAAACAAATTGAAATGTGTGTATATATACACATATATATATATAATTGGAGGATGTCTTGAAAGGATCCAATACAACCACAAAGTGGAAAATACTTGTCAAGATTGAGTGTATATAGTATCCAAAAGGTTGAGGCACGTGGCTCATGTCGGCGATGTGAACAAGAAAAGCAGCAATTGCTTTGCTTTTGCTTTGCTGGTTTCTAATTACTAGGGTTGTTAGACTGCAGTTACTAACTCTTGCATTTCAATCACTCGGCTAGAATAGTGTTACACGTTGAGAATTGGCGTTGAATTGGTGTTTGTTACCTTTCCCATTTCAAAGTTTTTGAGATGGGATTAACATTTTTCAGAATATTGTAATTAAATTTTAGTTAGATTTGATAATCCATAAATTATAAGTACTATAATATTGTATATAGGAGTATTAAAGTTTTCACAAAAAATCTATACTAATATAATTATTACATAAAACTACTATTACTACTAATAAAAAGAGTTTACTCATAAATTTGTAGCGGAAAAAGATTAAATCCACTCTTGTTTGAAGCAGCATTCAAAATTTTTACCATTCAATCATATAATCAAAGACATGCTTAGTATAACTGGCTTTCATCTAATTTTAAAATAAAATTATAAAAAGAATTTAGTAATACTAATTTTTAGTGAAACTCGGTCATATTTTAATTAATATATAATATTTTTTTACTTTTATGCCATCATAGTTGCAGAGAAAAAAAATAATTGTATCAAAAAATGGTGTGTTAATAATCTCTTAATATCGAATTTCATGTCAATGGGTTTAGGATTTTAGTTTAATCCAATTCATTAAGTCACACTAGAGATAAAATTCCTTGAATTTTTAAGGCTATTATGGGGCACATAAAATTCTCCCATTTTTTTCAACTCTTTTATAATCTTTGACTCTCTTGCTATGAATTTTAATTTTTTATTGTAAATTTTAAGTTTTTCAAATATAATTCATGAGTTAAAAATTATAACAACGGAAAAGTTGGAAAACATATTGTATTTTTAACCTTATTATCTTTTACAATATTTAAAAAAATGTCTTAAATCAAATAATTTTATTGTACGTAATATAATTGGAACTGATTAAATACTAAATTGAAATAGATTTTTTTAGTTTTTATTTATAATAAAACCCAAGAGAAAATTATAAAAAAAAAGGGCGGTAAGTAGTTAATAGACACGTCTTTTGCTATATCTATAAATCTAATTTTCCAATATGTAATTAAATATGAACAGCAGACCGCCAAAAGAAATGTCGACTGAAAGAACATCAATTGCATGCAAGCTTGATTTCCCCCCTCCCAACAGTGGTATCCTTTCCCCCCAATCAGCACCATGAACATAAAACTGTCTCTATATGTATATACTTGTACATATCAACTCCTTATACTTCAGTAACAACACAAAGATTTCACAGAGATTGAAAATGGAAGAATTTGGGTGCAGTTCTGCTTCAATTTGGATGATAGCAATAGTTGCTGTTGTCATCCTTTTTGGTCCTCTAATTATGGGTCCATTGGCACCTCCTCCTTTTTACTTTCTTCTAATCTTCCCTGCGGTTTTGGTAGCCATTTTTCTCTATCTCTCGTTCGCTTCCAATTGAGAGAGAGAAAGAGAGAAAGAAAGAGATCACAGCAAGCTTGTCGATAATCGGGATGACGATGATGATAAAAGGGATTTATAAATGTAAATTTGGTATTTGTTCATGGATATATATGCATGAATGTAGTGTAACTGACTATAGACTTGTTTTAACAGTAATGGAACAGAAGATCTATTGTCTTTGTTACTTTTGTAGCTTCGTTGCTTGCAGTTTCGTTTCAACTGTAATGGAACAGAAGATTTTTCTTTTGGAGGGTCTATTGCCCCCAGTGAAAATGACTAGATGTCATGAGCTTAATATTTAAAATGTAATGAAAAACATGGAAATCTGATTTTCAAAGATTCACTCTATGCACATATTTCAGAATGTTCGAAATTTAAGAATGAAATAACAAGGTTTAACTATAACAAGAAAAAATGATAATGGCAAGAAAGAATGAACATGTGAAGGAGCAACTCATTTTAGGCAAGCTGCTGCACATCAGTTGAACAGTTTTGTTTGACAAATAACTACATATTGACAAGAAGTTCTCATGGACAATAAAATGATGTTCTATAAAGGGCTCAAGAGAATAAAACACGTATTGATTGCATCAAGGTAAAGATACTACTAAGATGTCAGATGCCTACCATACTTTAGCTCTTGAGGTCATCTAGAGTTCACTTCTCTCAAGCGATAAGGAGTCAGAAGTTCTTCCACATTTACTCGATTTCATTCTTGGCAGCAATCTCGTGATTTGTAAAGTTTGCATCACTCTCTGAAACATTTTCAAAGTTAGGGAAGTTTGAGATGTTTCCAGAATTAAAGAGTCCATTCCTATACAACACTTCCAAGTCATGAAAATATGGGCATGTCTTACTTTTTTCAAGATGTTTCTTCCCACTTTCCATTGATTTTCTGAAATACTTGTTCATGTTTTCCCATTTCTCCTTACACTTCTTTGCACTCCGACTATAGCCCATGTTACGCATCCCATCAGATATCTCGTCCCATATGGAGCATTTCGAGCCTGCAGCACGAAACTTGTGTTCCAAAGTGGTTCGAAGCATTATCAGTGATTGTGTTTCAGCTTCTGGCCATCGTCTATTAGGATCCCAGGTTTCATTACATCTTCTATTATTTGGATTACATGGCATGTTCTTTTCAGTGTGATTTCCACCATCTCTGCCTCCTTCATCTTGCATGCATGAGACAGGTAACACTTGGGGAACTTCAATTTCCTGGCCTAAAACATTCTGGATGAAGGAAATGAGGGCTATGCTACGAGCCGTCTCTTGCGCTCTTGTCTCCCCATCGCTTTTCATCCTTTCCATCTCTTGCTGCTTCCAAGCTTCTTCTCTGATTATTCTCTCCTGCTCTCTCCTCTCTATCATCCCTATCAACTGCCTATTCATCTGCTCTTGCTTCTCCATTATTTTCATCACCATACGCTCCAAGAAACTCTCAATCTTTTCCCTAGTTTTCCTTTTCCTCGTTTGATTCCCAGGTCCTTTGGTATCAGTTAACATATCAGCAGGGTCATCATCCCAAGATGAACTGAAAACAGAGAAGAATCCAAACATTTAAATTTAACCATTCGAGAAAAGAAAATGAATGTGAAATGTGATATAGCAGTAATGTACCACTCTACACACACCACCAACGGAAGAAATCAATACAAACAGTCACCTCAGAACTCCTACGACAAACGAATTACTAATGTGAGTCACAATTTGACGGCATTTGTACATAGAACAAAACTAATCACAACCACCTTCATGACTGGGAAAAAAAGGCACTTCAACAATTGAATAACATTATCACATTGCCAAAAATTCCATCTGAACCAATATACAAATTAACAAAATACACAAAAATTCTTAACTTCTACCCTCTCAATAGCATAAAGTCAAACCTTTTTCACAATTCCCATTTTCCCCATCATTTTTCCCTATTCATTGAATAAAAATCCTTCCTTTTTTCCCTCCAGTTGCCCTTTCTATTTACATATCCATTAAAAGAAAACTTTTCAAAAGATAACTCTTAACTTTAAAATAGAACCCAAGAAAAGAAAACTTTTTCTTTCTTTCCTTTGAATCGTACAAAAATAAAATTACAGATGACATACCTAGACTCGTCTTCCATGTACTTGCGAACAAAATTCTCCTCTCCTACAACCGACCCGACATTTTTAGTAGCGCCGTCAAAGTACTCACGGGATTGTCCGGCCACTGCGCACATCTGTTTACAGTGAAAACTCGACGGATTTTCAGCCGGAGACCTTCTGATCGGACGCAGCTTCTGCGGCGGCGCATTGGCTGACTCGAGCACTGTCGACAGATCCGACGGCTCCGGAAACGGCGTTATTTGTTGCTGGAACTCACTTTCCCGGTCGTCGGTAAGTACTTCCATTTTTGCTGTAAAGTAACTTTTTTAATATTTAATATTTATTTTTTTTAGAGCGAAGGTGAAAAATGAAGGCGTTCGGAGTAAATTTCCTGTAAAAGGAAGAGGTAAAATGCATTTTATCCTTAGATTATCATTTTTCCCTCTTCGTTCTCATTATTTACGAATATGCCACTCTCTGAATGGCGTCTTTCAAACACGTTCGTACTCCGTCAAAACGATTTGACTAAACTGCCCTTATCATATGCACGAACGCTCCGCTACCTTACTTTTGAATTTGGTTAAAATGTAAATATACATCCATGTCGGCAGTCGTTTCAAATTCGTTGGTTGAAATTTGACGGGAGCCCCAGAGGCTTAAGAACCCTTCGAGCGCCATGAAGAATCAATATTTTGAATGTCAATATTCAATTTTTACTCTCTGTTAAAGGTATTAAATTTTATATATAAATAATGATTAAATCACTGTCTAGACCGGCATTATTGTGTTCTGCGTATCATTGCTGCTTCTGGTTTGCTGCTAGGAACGTTATTCCCGCAAGTCAAACTTCATTGACAGGTTTCTTTTCATTAAATTTCTTTAGTTCTGACTGGAATTTATTGAAATTTTGATTCTCTATTTTTGTTTTTGAAATAATTTAGTTGATGGGTATATTTGTTTTTTCGTTCTTGAAGGTAGAGGAAGAGGGTTTTTAATTATCAGAGCCATGTCAGCTTCTGTGCGTTCATCATCTTCGGCGGTAGCAGAAAGTGCGGCTACAGTTTTCGATGGATTCCATGATAATTATGGAGGTGTTGTTGTCCAAATGAATGAGCCCATGAATTCTCAGCTTTTTGCTTCCAGGCTTAGAAACTCCATCTCTCACTGGAGGCGACAGGTGATTGAAAAAACTGTCGTAAATATTAGTGTTAATTACATGAATGATAGTTTGAGTCACTAATTTCGCATAACTTCCGAAGATATACCAGTTAAGAGAAATGAAAACTGAGGTATTGTCTATTCTTGTTTGGTTTATTGTAGGGCACAAGGGGTGTTTGGATCAAATTACCTATTGAGTTAGCCAATCTTGTGGAACCAGCTGTTAAGGTGAGTTTATTTGGTTAGTGTGGATGCCTGAAATTTTTTGGAAGGAAGAACTTCAAATACTACGCAGATTTTGTCTCTTTTAATTCTTGATAGGTTTGCCAAAATTCGTTTCAGGTCAGTAAAATTATTGCAACGATTGTTTTTCAGTTGCCTGAAAATACAGAAAGAAAGCTAAGAATAATGTTGGCTTCTTAGCAGAAAAATTCGACGCTTAAATCAGATTTGGGATTTGGGGAAAAAAAAAAAACTTTTTGGTCAAAAAGGAAGAGATTTTATAAATATTAATGCAAGATAGGTGCATTATTTGTTACTTGTCTAATCTGTTTTACAGTGGAGGGATGCTAGTATTTATAACAGTTAGTAGTTTATCATCCACATTAAGAGAATTTAAGGTTGATCATCTTTTAAGTTTTAATAAGGTCATCGATATAGTGATTTTTTACTAATGACTCGATTTGCTTGTTCATATATAAGCAGCTGTCTGTGTCATGTTTGAAATAGTTGTGATGCTCGCAGAATCTGCCCTTAGAGTGTCTTGTATCCTGGCCTTAATGGGTCAAGCTCAGCTATGTAGAGACTGTTGTCCCTCACACGTCGAAGCACTTGTGAGACGGGTGCTTTTAGGAGAGTGAAATTCCTTGCACTTGTGTTATTTTTCTCGTGGCATTACTTAGCGCAAGTCCCCTCGGGATTTCCTCCCTTCTATTGGCTCTAAATTTTTGGTTATGTCATCCTCTGCTCTTATCATAGTCGTTTCTTCGATCTCTTTGATCCTTTTTGTTGTTAGGCTTTCAGGTTTGGGGTCTTCTTGTTGCTCTAGCTTGGTTGTCTTGTCTTCTCTCACCTGCATAAGAATTTGGTCCTCGATCTTAATTTCATTGAAGAGTTTTTTGGGGACGGCCTTATACTTGGTGATGGATTGTTTGGTGATTGCGTATTATCCTCTCACAATTCTTAATCTTTTTTGAGGCCTTTCAATACTATGGAATGGTGAAAAGCTGCTAAATCGACGACTTCTTCATGATACCTCCTCATAAAACTCCTTAAATTTTTGTTTTGTCCCAAGCAAATTAGTAGGAGGGAGCCTGCACTTTAGATGGTCCAGATGGCGCTGCAAAACTCCTTAAGGAAAGCTTGGCTCAATTGTTCAAATCTTTCAATAGTTTTTGAGGCCATACTTCTAAACCATTTTCTAGCTTACCCCTCCAAAGTTAACAAGAAGAGGCAGCATATTTGCTGTTTTGACAAACCTTAAATCAGCATTATTTTTTTAAAAATATTAAGATGTATTGTTAGGTTGTCCTTACCAGTGTAAAGAGCAATTTGGGGCATTGTACATTTTCATGAGAGTGTTAATTCTAAAATTTCCCTTGTAAAAGGGGAGTTAGCATATTTTCTCAGGTTGGAGTTGTACTCGAAATTCTGAGTGGGATCTGCTTTTTCTTTGCTCCCATCTCATTAATTATGCCTATTATGCAAGCTTCAAGCGCCTGCTAATTGATTTTCTAATGGGCTATGTGGTAGTGACATTCTTAGGTCAATCGTGGTTCAACTGTCCTATGTTATGTTGTGGGTTGACAACTCGGTTGCATGGGGTGTTTAAGGGCTTTAAGGGATCATAAATTCGGAAGGTGTGTTAAAATTTCTTGCTTTGGGCATAGCTTGTGGCTCAGTAACTTTTTCTTCGCCTTTCTGGGATATTGTGAGCCTAAACTTTCAGATTAGAAGAACTATCACAAAAGGCGTGGTAGCTGCCTTTCCTATATCGATTTGGGTGCAATTTTTCTTTGCCTTGGGTAATGTGATTGTTTTATGCTGCTTGTCTCCACCATATCTTGTGGAGTAGCTTTCGTAACTTTGTTGCCTCCTTTTCTAATTTTTTGTTTCTCTACCCTAGGATTTGTCGTTGCTAGTCGTCTTTTGCGCATTTGTTTCGATCCTCCTTTAGTTCCTTGATTAATTAGAGGGAGTCGTGCTTGCTACTCCTCGTTATTCCTTTCCTAATTGGAGGGGCAACTGCATAGGTTTATGAATTGTTCTTGTTGAGTGACTTGACCTCCTTGCAATCGTGATTGGGTTCCTTTCCTTTTACACCAGAGGTCTCAGTAGCAGTTTCGATTATTGATGGCCATATTCAATTGGTTGAGTGTTTGGGTGGGGCTTCTTCGATGAACTAACAAACAGCTTTTTGTTTGAGTTCTCACAAACAGTACTAATTGTCGATACCTAAAATTTTTTGGAAGGAAGAATTTGGCTGTTGATAAATCTGATGAAGTTTGTTTCGAATTGGTAAAACAATCGCTATTATTGCTTTCTAATTGCCTGAAAACTCAGCAAAAATTAGGAGTAATGTCAACTTTCTGCATGAAAACTCTTTAACATTTTAGTCAGGCTTGGGTTCTAGGGAAAAGGAAAAACAAAATTTTAATCAGAAAGAAAGAGTTTTATAAATATCGATGTAAAATAAGTATGTTATTTATTATTGTGTTTAACCCCTTAATGGTGGAAGGGTGCTAGTATTTATAATAATTAATGATCATTGAAGAACAAAAGGTCGGTATTTGTTAGAGGGGTTATGTGTTGGGGTTGGATAATGAGTTACTGTGTAATCCTTGCTTATAGATTTGGACTAGCTTAATGATTATTTAGGCTGTGACTTTTACAGCACTAAACATTAAATATAATGTGATAGATTGCAGCGACTTCAAGACTCACATGTAGTCTCTTTTTACTGTTCTCATTTTTATGTTAGAGTTGCATGAGATTGAGGTTATTATTTTTGCCCTAAACCTGGCTCTGTTGAGGGTGGAGGTGACCTTTATTAGTGTTGTGAATTTAGTGTTGCCTACAAAATTTGTCTCCTATTCATAAGTTGATCTTTTGCCCTACGATGAAGGGTGATGTAATGATAAGGTTAGCGGGGACCATGGCTTTGATTGTTTCCCCAACAATTAATTTTGATAAATTTGATCTTTTGTGGATCCTAACTATTAATGTATGCCTTAGAAAACATTCATTTTCTCAATTTCAGAGTTTATGAATTTTTATTATTTTATCAATAAATGTAAAGAAAAGTTAGTTATTCATGTGTATGGCATTAATTGAACAGCAATATTATATAGTAAGCAGACTGATACTATTGGTAAATATCATATAATGATAGTCATGTCATAAGGGTAATACTATGAAGTAATAGTTGGCGAATTATTTTTCGAATATGACCGAATAATGATAAATCAGGTGGTATACATGTAGTCAATAATTTATCAATAAATTGTATTAGTGTGTGAAGTAATCTTTTGACTTAAGACATTATAATCGGATCTTGTACAGATGTGCATAGTTCATATGGTGTATAAGTATAGAATAATCACGCCTTATATAATAAAGCTAGTTTGGTTATATGTTAATTATATAAGAGTTCGAATGGTGATCAAGATGATATCTCTTGGCTCGTTTGATAGGACTGAGAGTATCCACTGACTCTATTTTGATTCAAATTTCTTAATAAAGTCAATAAATGTCTGAAATTAAGTCTTTAGCCAGAGCTTAATGAAAAATATATGAAGAGTTCGTAGGTATATGTTCAGGGTATATTTATCGACAATTTGTAAAATATCAAGTTTAGGATTTTGACATCCTATGAACTATAACTTGATTAGAATTATACAATAAAAAGATATAATCTACATGGTTGGTACAATCTAAGTAAGGTTTGATGAAGAATTTTTTTATTGTGATTTAGCCACTATAGCGTATTGATAGATGCTAATCATAGTTTTTAAGTTCTGAAAAGTTCCAAAATTATTTACGATTAATCCACGGTGAATCTTCTTTGTCATACCAATAACCATATGGATTAGAAAGTTATTTGAGAAAAAATATTATTTGTAAAAAGTTAGCATCTTCTAAAATAATAAAAAGCCGAATAATGTATATATATGTATATATATAAATGTTATATATGTATATAGATATTTATAATTTTTTAAAGAGTTAAAGAATTTTGATAAATATGCATATATGTAACTTAAAGTAAGTTATATATGTTTTATTGTCATTTGATAATTATATAAGGACAATTTAATAATTGTATTCTTATTGTTGGAAAAGTTAGTATTAATTAATTTGTTAATTAAATTATATTAAATTCATTTTCGTAATTGTTAAGGGAATGGATAATACAAGTTTGATCATTTTCTTTTATTATGAAATAGGAAAAAAATTGACACGATATGATTGGTTTAAATGTTTAAATGATATTTGTTTTCTTTAAAGGTTAAAAGACTATATTTTGGCATGATATCATTGGTCCAAATATTTATAGAATATTTGTTTTTTTTTTAAATGATAGAAAGAGCTAATTTTGGCCTAATGTAATTGGTCCAAATGGCTTAATAATATTTGCTTTTCCTAAAGGGACAATTATCTAATAAAAAGAAAGGAAGAAAAGAAAATCAAAACCTCTCTCAAGGTCAAGGTCCGGCTAAGCTAAAAACCAAAGAGAAAAATTGTTTTTCTCAAGCTTCCAAGATTATGGTGATGTAGATTGGAGAGGTTACGTAGGTTTGTAACTAATCTTCATCAAAATACAGAGTTTGGATTAGATAAAATTTTGAAATCCTGGTTTTTAAGCAATATATATTGATATATGTTTGATCTAAGTATAGGATGCTTAGAAATTTAAAATTTTACTTGTATTTAGGCTATAGAATCCTACAATATCAAGGTTATGTTGAATTTGGAGTTTGATTTTGCCTATGTAAATTTCTTGGGTTGTTGGGGCAGCAAGGATTTTGGTACCACCACGCAGAACCAACTTATTTGATGCTTGTATATTGGATTCCTGGAGGGCCTAATACTCTTCCTGCAAATGCTTCTCACCGGGTGAGCGTTGGTGCATTTGTCATGAATGAAAAGAGAGAGGTATATCCTTCAATTTTATCATTGAAAATTCTGGCTTTCTTTCTGTCATGAAGTTGAGGAGATGGTAAATAAGGAGCATTTTTTAGTCTTAGGATTTTCTTTTGGAAAGGAAATATTCTCTATGGACCTAAACCGTGCTGTTTAAGAATGAGTAGATATATGAAGTTAGATCATTTTGCTAATCCTTCATTTTGTTTGACTTGCTTGTATATTACACCCATTTTTCTTTCTGTAATTCTTACTTCAGAAATTTCATAAAATATGCGTCATTGGGAAATTTTTATCAATGAGACCATCAGGAGATCCTATACATTTATAGAGATGATAGTTATTGTAAAATGAATAGGCATTAACATTACATTTATCAATGATTTAAAATATGGTAATTGTCTTATACAAATTTGATGTCTATGAAGTACCATATTTTTATCTATATTGTTCAGTTTATAGGTTAAATTTTCTCTAAAATTGTTCTATAGTTCCCAAGGCTATCTGGGTACTGTTCAGTTAAGTACCATACTTGCATGTCTTGGTTGTAGCTTGTTTAGTTCCTGGCCCAACTGCATTTTTCTCACGTTTTCTCCTCTTCATGTTGTCCAATGGTTGGTCTGCACAAGAAGGTAGCATTATTCTTTCTCTGTTACATCCTTTTCTGAGATTTAAACCTCAGACCTAGGATTATTAAGCACTAATGATCAAGTCATTGCTATAGGACTCTTTAAAGTCATTTAAGTTTTTTCATGTGCTTCCACTTTCTTATTTTTCATGGTTCTGTTAACTTACTGCACTCTTAATTTTCGGTTGCAGCACTAGTCACATAGTTTGGTTACTAAGTCTCTGGGTCAAGCACAAATGAGTTTCTAACTGAAACGGTCAACCAGTTGGACCAAGTTTTTCACCATTCCTTTCTGCGTTCCAGTAATATTCATTTTTACGACACTTATTGTCATTTCAAGACTCCAAAATTAATATCTGAAAGCTGTGCTGATTACTGTATTAAAAAGTCATTTATGTTCTCCTGAACCTTCTTCTTGATTGCATTTTGAATTTTATGGAGCTTCTTTCTGGTTTTGAAATATGAGAGTAGCCATATTTGATCTATCTGTGATGGAGATCTCTCAATCTATTGTTTTTAACTGTAGTTTCATTATTCTGGCATGCTAGGTGCTAGTGGTCCAAGAAAATAGTGGGAGATTCCGAGGGACAGGTATATGGAAGTTGCCTACCGGAGTTGTTGAACAGGTAGATGTACCAGAGCAAGCTTTTCATTGCCTATATAAAAATATTAAAAACATTAAGCATATTTTTTCTCAACTTGCTGATTTTTGGCATTCCAGGGGGAGGATATCTGTGTGGCAGCTGGAAGGGAAGTCAAAGAAGAGACATCAGTTATGTACTAAATGCCCTCATCTATATATTCTATTGAGTACAAAGTGTTACAATAAATTTATGCTGGAGTTGATAATATTTTGCTGATTCAGATTGACACAGAATTTGTTGAAGTACTTGGATTCAGGTATGAAGTTAGCTTGAAACAACATTTTATGTGGAACCAAACCGTCTCAGCATGCATTCTTTGGGATTAAAATTTACATGTCGTTCCCGAAATCTCAGAACTTGACATAGTTTCCTATTTGCTGCTATAGCCAGGCTAGGGTATTGGGAAATCACGAGCTTAATGTATTATTTTAGCATCCACTACTGTTTGGAAAACCACACTGATGACAAAAGAAAGCAATTTTCTCTTGTTTCGTCAAGTGTCTTCTAAATATGTGCTTAAGAGAGTGTTTTTGATGCCAGGAGTTAAAAATCACTGATTGCATCATGTCGCAAATGGCATCTCATTCCTTACAGTTTGAAGTTCCGTTCTCGTTACATTCATAAAATTTAAACTCTTCTTTCTTTGCAGACAAAGCCATCAGTTGTTCTTCGAGAAGTCGGATGTATTCTTTTTGTGCATGTTGCGACCCATTTCCTTCAAAATCAAGAAGCAGGAAACCGAGATAGAGGCAGCCCAGGTAAATTTTTTCCGTAAGACACAGAAATAACAATACCGGCTTTACGAGTGGTACTCCTGACCTTGCTTTTTCTGACTGACTGCAGTGGATGCCGCTGGAAGAATACAAAGCACAACCATTCGTCGAGAAAGAGGAACTTTTAAAGTACACAATCGACGTATGCTCAGCAAAAGTAGATAAAGGCTATCACGGTTTTTCTCCCGTGCCTACCACATCAATGTTCTCCGATAAAAAGCATTACTTCTACTTAAATACTGCAGACTTCAAACACAGTAAAGTCTAATCTTCGACTCCGAATTCATTCTCTAGCAAGCTTGCTGGATAAAGAAAATGTCGGTTCTTTTTCTTGAATTATTCCCCAATAGATGGTGAATAAATGATTGCAGGATGTAAACACGTTTATACATTAGGAGGCTATCTTATTCATTCATTTGTATCATCAATAATGAGTGAATTCCTGATATTTCTTTCGTTAGTTTTTTTCTATGGACACCTGCATCTTTTAAATGATGATTTGCTTTATTGAGTGTTGATCTACGTATGTATATTTGGGATTGAATCGCATTGAAAAATAGTTGCTTGCTTTATAATTTAAAACTTATAATCCTATCATTGTCATCGTTGGCCGCAGATTGTTTATCATTATTAATATCATTAGAATTTTTCTTAATTATTTTTTTAATATTTTTATTTGAGCAACCAATCATCATAGATTTGAAAATGAACTTTTGAATTTTGAAATTAATTTTTTCAAATCAAAAATTCAATTTCAAATTTATAAAATACTGAAAAATTTAATATCAAATTTACAATAACGATTATTAAAAAATTGGTGTTAATAATACTTGTGTAAAATAATCAACAAGGATTTTAGTAGTATTATTATGGAAACCTGTATGTTTTGGTCACTTTTGCAATCAAATAATTCATTTTAATATTTAATATTTATTTTTTAGACCAAAGATAAAAAAATAAAAGATCTTGTAGTAAATTTTATGCAAAAAAGAAAAAATTCCATCCTTAGATTAATATTTTTTTTTCTAGCTGTGTCAATTTGTATTATAGTATTGTGTTGTAATGTAAATATAAATATAATTTATTTATTATATAAATAATATAATACGATACTATATAATTAAATATAATTAATAAATAAATTATATTTATATATAATAATATAAATACAATACAATTAATTTATTTATTTAATTATGTAAAATTAATATAATTTTTTTTTATCATAATATATGTTTATGAAAGATTAATTGCATGCATATCACAAAATCACGCGTAGGTATTTTTTTAATCAAAAATTAAGGATTTATACACTAATAAAAGTATAATTAAGCAAATTATTGTATTAATTATTAATTTTTAGTGATTAATTAATGAAAATTAACACTAAATTTGTGGTGTTTCTAATAAAATTAAAATCTCCAATTATCCTTTCCTTTGACCGAATTGAGAGAGAGAGAGCAAAGTTAAAATTTTTAAATTTTTAAAAATTTTGATTAATTCATTTAAAAATGAGAAAATAACCTTATTTATTTTTTATCTATTTATTAAAATATTCTTCGTCTTTTAATTAAAGACAAATAGATCCTGAAACTTGTCTAATAAGTTTTCTAATAATAAATATAAAATATCATTTAGGTTTTTAAATTTTAAAAAATTATAAATTAACCTAAAATTAAATCAAATATGTTTTAATCAAATTTATTTTAATTTTATTTATATTTTTAAATATTTATAAAATATTATAACTTACTTAAAATTATAGTTTGATCATTAACTTAAGTTCTCAATTCATTAAACAATTTAATGTGTAAATCGATTACGATTTTTTTCAGTCAAATAATATCTCTGAGAGTGCTAACTATCTTGCAAATATTATTTACTCTTTATAATAGTAAAAATAATCTAAAGTTTGTATTATGACCTTATAGGCTCACTATAATATTAGCCGTGAGTTAAAATTGAACTTATTAATCTTATTTCGAACCATTCGAATGTTTAATAACTATAGTTAATATCTAAAAATATGCTACAGTCCCTAAATTATAATAAAAAAAATTTTCATCGAATCTTTTATGACTAATTATAGGTTTTGTGTGAATAATTTTCTTTTGTTCGTCTAATCCCAATTAAATTATAGCTGACGAATGTCAAAATCCTAAATTTAGTTATATTCGAATAATTAGTCGATATGAATTAAACTTATCACTATGAACTATTTGTATTTATACTTTGACCAAAGACTTTATTTTCAGCCGTTTACTAATATTCGATTGAAAACTTGAATTTAGACCGAATTAATGGTACTTTAAAATTTTCTATATCAAGTTAATGAATTTTATCTGACAGTTATTTATTTTTCGATATAAATAACACATGATTAAATTAATTTTTGTCTATAAAATATGATTAGTCTCGTATTTATATATCATATGAATTATGTAAATATATATTAATTAACAACTATAACATTTAAGGTTTAAAGAATAATTAACACACCCGTATAATCATATAATGAATCATTAATAATATACTTTCGTGTGATTCATTATAACTATGGTCACATTCGAATAACAATTCTTTAATTATTATTTTACACTAATGTGCTAATAACATGATCATCGTATCACTCATACTAATATTATCTTATACTATTTATAGAAAATATTTAGTATGCTTACATTACAATATTAATGCCTAATTAATATTATATCTGTAAAAAATAATTTAAATAATTTAATTATGTTAAACGATTCATATATATATATACTTTATTATTAGTATAATTAGATAGAAGAAGTAATATATACACATGAATTAAAATAATTTTTTTATTAATAAAATATATATTAAATTATTAACTTAATATAATATATTTTAAATTGATAATACAAATAATTTTAGAGAATATAATATTAACAATTTATTAGTTTTAAATTCACTGATTTGACAAAATTGTGCCATGCTCCTACCCATTGACGTGGTCCGTTTTCTCCTTTCAACGAGATTAAAATAGTAAATATATTTTCCATTTGTTGCAAATACGTAGGTTGTGAAAATCGACATAAGAACCAGAACCATTAAACCAGAATAAGCAGTCAGCAATTTGAAAGGTGCAGGTATAATTTTTCCTCTTTGTTTAAATGAAGGTATCAAATTTATATATAAATAATGATCAAATAGCTGTATAGAGCTGCATTGTTGTGTTTTCGCATCATCCAAGCGTCTATAACAGTTTTTTTTTAACTAAATTTCTTTGATTCTTGCTTGAAGTAATCGAAATTTTGATTGTTTTCGGCGTTTTTGAAATATTTGAGTTGATGGAGTAAATTTGTCTTCTACTGTTAAAGGTTTAGAAAGAGGATTTTTTTAGTATCAGAGCCATGGCAGCTTTTGTGAGTTCATCGTCTGAAGTGGTAGCTTAAAGTGAGGTTAGAGTTTTGAATCGGAAGTTTGATACATAAAAAGGTAGTGTTGTCGAAACGAACAATCCCATGGATTCTCATCTTTTTATTAGATCTTAATTAAATATACAAGTTTATATATTAATAATTATAAATAAAAATCTATTATAAGTTAAATCTAAAATTTATATGATTTAATAAAGTTACAATGAATTTAATACACTAATTAAAGTATAAATTTATTTATGTGTAAAAATCGAATTTTATTTTTATATTATGAAAGGTTGGATTAAAATAATTAATATAAATTATTAAATTAATTAGAATACGGATCTTAAATATAAGATTTAAAAATTTTAGAACTATGCTAAAATAAAATTAAGATTAAAACATAAATTTTAGGTTTGTTTTCTGACATTTTATACTGGTGATTTATCTAAACGATTTTTTAAAATATAATAAATTTAATATTTAAAAAGTGATATTAAAATCACTCTTAAATTAAATTATTAAAAAATATAATTTTCTCAGTTTTCATGAAACATATAAGTGTGTGTGTATTATTTTGATTTAATTTTAAATATATACATATATTGTCTGGTTAATTAATGAATATGCATAATTGGTTATATAAATTTTATATAAATTATTATTTTATTTTTCATATAAATTTTTTTTGTTTGTATTTGTGTGAATTTTTGAATTCAGTGTACGGTAATACTGTGTGAATAAAACATTGAATTAAACCCTAGGATTCAAGTTTTTTCAAACTTACGGTCACCATTCACATCCTCGAATCTCCGTCACCGCTCGAATTGGACCTCGGGTGAGACCACCAAACTGATTCTTCAAACACCGACTATATAGACACTGGTTCAACTCACCTTGAAGATAACTGAAAACACTGAAAATTGGGAGTAAAGTGGCAATCTTTTGCCAAAACTCATGCCTGGAAGTCAAAAAATTGACATTGTCAAAAGTTGTTACTGATGCCATTAAAGAGTCGAAGCGATGAGCTTTCATTTGGCAATGGCGGCGGTATCAATCGTGCAACAACAGCGGCAAATTTCATAAGAGAAAGGGCGACGGCTGTAAAAGAGAGAAAAAGAAACCCCCCTGCCCACCCACGGACCACCAACACACACACAAAAAAAAATTGGTAAATATTAGGTAAAATTCAAGTAAGTTTTTAATTGACAAATTTTAATTAGGTATATAATGAGATAATTTCAGTTAAGTTTTTAATTAATAAATATTGATAAAATTTCTAATTGGAAAATATCGATTAAGTTCACAATTAAGCAAATTACCGTCAAGTTTGAAATTTTTGAAATTTTTATTTGAAACTTATTTTATGAAATATTGAATTTAGTCTTAAAGCTTATGAATATGGAAATTAATTCAAAAATATTGTTAATTATGATTTTGGATAAATTTTGTAATATTTTTATGATTTAGTCTAAAAAAAAGTTTTAAAATTTATAATTTAACCCTTAAATTTTTAAAATTTACAATTTTTTTCAAACATTTTTTATTAAAATTTAAAATTGAGGTCAAAATAAGAATTTAAGATTTTGAATAATATTTGCAATTTGTTTTTCAATAAAAGGCCCAAAATAAAATTTTTAGAATTTTGAGTTTAAAATTGCTATTCTTTGCACTTTGATCCAAAATAAAGTTTATATTATACACCATACACCATAATCTAGATTAGTTTAATTTACAATTTTATATATATAATAAGTAAACTGGTATTCATGGAGATTAAATGAAGCCATTACCAATTGAATATTCGTGGTACCTTTTTTAAATTTATTATGTATTTGGAATCACGATAAGCTAGTTTATTTACTGTTAATTGTATTAAGATATATAAGATTTAATATTATTCATAATATTAAAGAATATTTAATTGTAAAAAAAATCATTAAAAACACTTAATATTCAGTTTTGTCTTAAATTCAAATATTAATACAATTGATTCTTATGAAATATAGTATTTAAAAGTGAATTAATTAAAATAAGATGCTACCAAATAATCTCTCTTATAAAAATTAATTTAATTTAAAATATTAAAAGATTTTGTGTGTATGTAATTTATACCGTATTGGTTAACCTCAAAAAAGTTATTATTTAGCAGCATTATATGTGTGTGTGTGTGTGATAATAAATATATAATAATTATTTAGTGTACATATCAGTAATAAATCAGTTCAAATAAAAGTTTATTATTTAATATACCTTATTGTCAATATTTGACTTAAAAATTTCACAATTATACTATTGTAGATTCAAAATTAAAACTTTAAGATTGAAGTGTGAATTTAAGGTACGTACTCTAATATTTTACTCCAATAATTTAACTGAGGAAATTTTTGGGATATGATGAATTTAATTTATCAGTTAGGATTATCCAACAATTTTGCTTCCATGCTTAAAAGGTGATTGAAAAATTGTTACAATTATGAATCATAGTTTTGTAATTTCAGTCTCTGATAGTATACTATCGAGTCATTAATTGAGCATAATTTCCATCGGTATATCTCGGTTTAGAGAATTGAAAACCAGATAATTTTCTATAACCTGTTTGTTGTTTTGTAGGGGAAGAAGGGTGTTTCGATCAAATTTCCCATTGAGCTAGCCAATCTTGTTGATCCTGCTGTTAAGGTGAGTTCTTGGTGGATCCTAAGAAGCTTATGCTGAATTTGCAGTTTGATTTTGCCCATGAAAACTTCTTCTGTTATATTGTTCGAGTACGAAGGATATTGGTACCACTACGCGGAGGAAAATTATTTGATGCATGCGTACTCATACTCTCCCTGAAAATACGTATTTATCACATGGAGAGCATTGGTGTATTTGTCATGAACCCAAAGTGAGAGGTATGCCTTCCCATTTTACCATTGAAAATTCTTGCTTTCTTTCTGTCATGAGTACAAAGAGTTCCCACAAGCGATTATTGCGTGCACGTTTCTAGTCTTAGGATTTTCTTATGCACTTGAACTTTTTTAATGAATAGATATATCTTAAATTTAGACCATTTTGCTTCTTCTTCCTTCTGTTAACTTACTTTCATATTGCTCTCAATCTCTTTGTGCAATTCTTAATTCAGAAATTGTATAAACTATGCTTTGTTGCCAACATTTTATTGAGGACACCATCAGATGATCCTATTCTTTTATACGGATAATAATCACTGTAAAATGCATAAGAATTAAAGTTGTATTAATGCAATGAATTAAAAGATGGTAATTATTTTCTATATATGTGCTATATGTCAAGTACCATATGCTCAAGGCCACTTCTGTAGTACTCTTTAAATCCATTTAAGGTTTCTCTCGTTTTCTTTTGGCTTTCTTATTTTTCATGGTTCTGCTTTCTGCACTGTTAATTTTCCGTTGTGTCACTTGTTACATAGTCCGGTTACTAAGTCTCTGAGTCTGCCACAAATGAAATTCTAATTGAAATAGTCAACCTGCTGATCCATATTATGAGAAAGCTGAAATTCTTTTTTGCTTTCTGATAATATTCATTGTTAGGATGATTATTGTCATCTCAAGACTCCAAAATTCAGTTCCGAAACCTAAGCTGATTTTCTGCATGGTAGCAGGAAAGAAGGCAAATGTCAGGTATTGTAAACTTTCTAGATTTAGCAGCTAGATTGTCCTTAAATCCTGTATTATGAACTCATTGATCTTCGCCTGAAACCTTCTTGATTGCATTTTGAAGTTTATTGAGCATCTTTTTGGTTTTGAAGCAGTGAAACAAAGTATACTTAGGAGAGGAACCATATTCGATTGATCCTCCAGATCTCTGAATGTATTTGTTCTTCACGGTGGTTTCATTCATTTATCAAGAATCTGAGTTTGCATGTCTCTATGCTAGGTGCTAGTTGTCCAAGAAAATAGGGGTAAATTCCAAGGGATGGGTACATGGAAGTTCCCTACTGGATTTGTTAATGAGATAAATATACAGGAACAATCTTTTCTTTACTGATATAAACTATTAAAGATATTTGTCGCATTTTTTCTCAACTTTCCGAGTTTTGTCATTCTAGGGGAAGGATGTACATGCGGCAGCTGTAAGATAAGTCAAAGAAGAGAAGTTGGTAAGTACTAAATGGTCTCGTCTATACATTCTATTGAGTATAAATTGTTACTTACAATAACTTTGTGATGAAGTTGATATTATTTTGCTGGTTCAGATTGATGCAGAATTTGTTGAAGAATCTTCATTCAAGTATGAAGTTAATTAGCTTGCAACATTTTTATGTAGAACCAACATTTTTTAATTAGCTTGCAAACCACTAGCATGCATTCTTTGGGTTTAACTTAAACGTCTTTCCCCAAATCTAGGAACTTGGCACACTTCCTATTTTCTGCTATAGCTCGACGAGGGTATTGAGAAATCAGTTTGTTTAATGTATTTGGAAACCCGCAGTGAGGACAAAGGAAAACGATTTGTTCTTCTAAATATGAGCCTGTGGGGTTGTTTTTGTTCCAGGGATTTCAAAATGTCTTGATCTCATCATATCACAAATGACAAAGAGATCAAGAATAAATTTCTGATTCGTTCATGAAAGTTAAGACTCTTTGTTCTTTGTAGACAAACCCATAAGGCGTTTTTCACAAAGTTGGATATATTCTTTTTGTGCATGTGCAACCCTTTTCTTCAATATCAAGAAACATGAAACCAAGATAGGGGCAGCCAAGGTAAATTTTACCTTTAGACACAAACATAACAGCACCAGCATCAGCTTGTGAATATGGCCTTGCCATTGCTGTTTCTGCATGCTTGCAGTGGATGCAACTGGAAGAATACATTGCACAACCATATGTCCAGAAAAAGGGAAGCTTTAAAACTAAAGCAGACAAAAGCTATCAGGTATTTTCTCCTTAGCTTAACCAATCAATTCTCTCCAACAATAAAGCGAATTACTTAAATATTACTTTAAGTAAAAATTGAAGTAACGACTCGATTATTTGACAAGAATTTAGTGCAAACAAATGGATGCAGATTTCTAAAATTTGATAGGGATAATAATCGAAATGATAGTTGTGTCATGTAATCTATTTCTTAAATAAATCGAATACATATTTGTTTTATTTTTTTGGTCAATACGTCTCATCGGCATACGATAACTTTTATATGATTAATCGTCGTCCTTGCATTAATATGATTCTGTTAGTTGTCAACTTCATCTTATCGTATTGGTACCCTAAATTACTTGCAATCTGGGGTGCTTTTGCCCTACCAAGGAGGCAATTTGTGCTTCTGCTTTCTGCTTTTTATTTAAGCGCTTCCTGAAGAAATATGCAATTATAGTTTATAACGAGAGCTTGTTGAAAGGCATAGGTGTAGAAAAGTAGTTGAAAAATTGTCTGTAGCAGCTAATTTCATAAAAGAAATCTTAGATTGTCGGTACCGCTGATTTCACGAAGTCAGTGGTAGAATGGACCATTGAAAAGAAGTTATGTTAATTTTTTGCAGAATCGAATTGATTTTTATTAGTTAATCTATTTTAATCACTACATCAACAGTGGAACGAACCCATCAATGTTTTACTTAATTTCATAGAAAGACAAATTAATTAACAATTAAACTAAAAGTTAACTTTAGTCTCTTTCCTAGTTTGGGTAAAAGTTTTTTACTTTCTGAGTGTAAAGACAAACAAATAAACAATGAACATATCAGTAATAGACAGCATTATTTTGATTAATAAAATGAAAAATAAATTTAAATTTGTCTATTTATGTATGATTAAATAAATCAATCACTTGTGCTCAATTTCAAAGTAGGTGAAGAATTAAAATTATATATAATTTCTACTTAATTTTTTTATTTTTAAAAAATAATTTTAACAAAAATATCAATCTCATTGTTGGATTCACTTTTGACGGAAAGTATAAACAAACAATTAATTAAATATAGATTGTCATTAATTTATTGACTTCATAAATTTATAATTACATCTTTATCAGTATCACCTAAATATATTTTTTTTAATTAAGCATAAGCACACGGTAGATACAGACATACTTAATCAATGACTTGGAACCCAAAACAACAATAAAAATAGTAATAAAGACTTCATTAATTTACATTGCATACATAAATAAATCTACTTGAAGAACTTACACATAATTAAACTGTGTTTACCTAAGCAAACCCTTTTAATTTAGCTGTCTTCTTTGCTTTCTATATTACAAAAAGGGAAATTACAACCAAATTTATCCTCATGATCTGAAAATTAACTAAAAAAAACAAGAAAATGAAAGGAAGAAAATAAATTAAGTACAAACCTATTTTGGCCTCCCAGAAGAAGCTCCACTTCCAGATCCATACATATGATGATGATGTGCATGACCCATCATCAACATGCTTGACTGCAATCCACCATACATCCCACCACCACCACTTCCTCCGCTGAAACCGACACCATAACCACCAACGGAGCTTCCAGTATTCACCAGACTTCCGTGATCACTACCCACACTCTGATCACCTTGTCTTCCCATGGCTGTTTTCTCTCCCTCCATCTCTCTAAACTTCAGCAGATAAATCTTTAAGGGCTCAACATAATCTTCAAACCCTAACGTAGTCATTGCCCAAAGAAGATCGTCGCCGTTGATCGTCTTCCTTTTCTCTCTTTGACACTTATCTGAAGCTTCTCCGGTTATGAAACTGATGAACTCCGATACACACTCCTGCACCGTTTCCTTCGCATCCTTTGAAATCTTTGCGTTCGCCGGTAAGGCTTTCTTCATTATCCTGCTCACGTTGGCTATCGGTAAAAACCGGTCCTGTTCCCTCAGCGACGACGAAGACTCACTGTTCGAGTGGTTATGCCCACCTGACTCATTATCCGAGTCAGCCATTAACTTCAAACGTTACGTATTGTATGATTTTTGAGTGATTACAGTAAACCCTAAAGCTTCATAGAAGAGACAAAGAATTTGCAGGTTTGAGAATCAATGAGAAAGGTTTGAAGTTTGGTTTTTATATTGCACTATCCACGACGGTTGGGATGATTCCAGACCGTTCATTTGCCGATAAGTTTTCGCCACTTGGATGTGTTTTTGACCGTTGAATTCATCTGAAAACACCTAGTATGAACCGTTGGCTGCCGCCACGTGACAATCGGTTGTTTTTCTCTCTTCTTAACCTTTGTATAACAGAAACCCGCTAGTGACAGTGGCTGGATAACGACTCCTTAAAGACTGCAATGGTTTAGGACAATAAGACATAGGTCCATATATTTTACATTTTTGTGAAAAAGAACATAATTTATTTTTTTATAATAAATAAGTCCTAAAAGAGAGTTGATATTACTTTGTAATTTTCAATCGTCCATTACTAATTTACCTTTTTCTCAAGGTCTTTAAATTTTAACTACCAATAAATTTATTATTTGTTTACAAGAATTAATATTTAAACTTCAACAACAAACGACTTATTTACCCATTTAAAACAAATTAAATAGAGGACTATTGTAAGCACATTAAATTATTCATATAGCTGTGAGTCTAAAAAATAAATTTAAATATCTAATATTATAAAAATATTTATGGAATCTGTTAAAATGTGTTTTTATTTTCAATTTTATATTATACTTTAACAAATCCCTTACAAGCACGTTTATGAAAATGATTTAATTTTTTTAATTCAAACAGTTTTGAGAGATTAGTGATGGATCAATTACAAACAATAAAATATAGAATATATAATTTAAACGAATATATTTTCTCCAAACTTTTCAAATATATTTTTTTATCAAAAAGTATGATTTGATGTTGTGTATTTAGTAGATTTTTTGCTTATTTGAGTAAATATTTAAATATTTATTTGGAATCCACTTACAATGATACTTCTAATTAATTAAAAATTATAAATAAAATATTAATATTATGTGGATGTTTTATCACTTTTAGCAGCAGTAAAGGACTTATTTGTTACAAGGAGAAAAACTATGTTCATATGTACAAAAAGATAAAAACTCAGTGATCCAGACGTTATTATATTATTATCCATATCTCGTCATCCTTACGTGTGGTGATGATGATTTGATAGGTAAACCCAACCAATGGGATTGTCCACATCCACATTGGACGGTTGTGATCATGCAAAGTTTATATTAATGGCGGGGTCCATACAATTGGAAAACAACAGCTACGTGGCTCCTTGATGATTGAGAGTGGGGTCCACTTTTATTACTTTTGTATAATTATTTGGACACCTCATTAGTTGACCATAATATTTGTGTTATAATAATAATAATAATAATAATAATAATAATAATGATATGAAGTTTAATTACCAATCCTACTACTACTATTAAGGATGTTGGGAGAGCAGGAGTTCCACTTCCACTCACAAAGTGTATTTATTTTTCAACAAGAAATAGTTAAAATCCATCTATTTTGGCCATAAAAGTCTTATTAATTTTTAATAAGGCAATTATATTATAATTTAACTTAATTTTTTTTAGAAAAGTGACTATTATTCTTATAACATTTTGTCTAATTACTAATTACTTCTCTGAAATTTTAAAATAATTAAAATTTTACCTAATTTTTAAAAAAGTGAGTGGTAATTATACAAAATTTAACATTAATTGTTATTTTTTTCTTTCTTTATGTTAATAAAAATTATATTAGAAATATAAACTTTTAATTCTTTTTATATAAATTAAGGTGACAATAAAGTGCTCTTTATTGTCACATATCTTTTATTTATTTGAAAGTAAAAAAAAAAAAAAATTAAAATAAATGCTACATATGATAATAGTATAACATTATCTCATTAGTTTATGTAAATAGTATTTATATAAGAGTTTGTATCTTTAATATTATCATAATATTTATTCATACCAATATACACTTTTTTAGTAATAATATTTTAATTTTTTGTTACGCATTTTAAATATTTGGTTATAATTTCAATTGATTGGTAAAACTTAAAAATTATAATTAAAAAATTGAAAATAGAATAACACAGCCCATACCATTAAACAAATATAAAAATATAATATAATGTCAATATAATTAGCATTGAAATTATCAAATATTTCATCATAATTTTTAAGGTTTCATTTTTAAAAAATTAAAACATAAGATATAATTATATGATTTTAATATAATCATTCAGTTATCAATTATTTATTAACTTAAGAATTATAACAAACGAGTTAAAAATTATATAATATAACTAGTGTATCATAGTAAAGCTAAAGTTGGAATATTACAACGACTAAAATATTACAATTATCAAATAATTTCATTATAATTCTCAAAAAAAATTTTAAAATTTAAATATAATAATAATATTATAATTTTCTGTTAAAGTTTGAGAATAGTGGTAAATAATAATTGAACTCTATCTATGATTGTGTCAATTCCATGAGTTTAGACTTAAGCCTTAAGAATTGAAAAAAGTGAAGGAAAATGAATGTGATAGCAAGCTATTCATTGATTCTCCATCACTTTTTGTGTTGTCATTTTCTTGACCCTATATCAATTTATTTTTCTCGTGGTTATAAATTAAGATGAATATGACTTCTAATCCATATTATTATATGCTTATGTTGCGATTTAGAAGTAAATTTTAAGTATTTAATAATATAATTTTTTTACAAAATTTTTATATATTTTTAATAATATTTAAAATTTAAAATTTTTAATTGTTGTTTAAAAATCATCATACGGCAAAATCAAACCTTGCCTCTCTCTCTCTCTCTCTATATCTATCTATCTATCTATCTATCTATATATATATATCCATTGTAGATTCGAGATGGTATCTAGAATTCAAGATGGCATCGAGTAGCTTAACTTTTGAATTCATTTAATAGTATTTTCATTTGTCTTTAGGGAAAAAAGTTGATAATCTTAAGTTCTTTATTTAATCCTCAATTGATGGGATATATTGTCTTCTTTTCTTTTTTCTTTTTTAAATAATTCAATTCTTTGGTAAATATTAATTATCAAGAGTCATATTTCTCTTTTGTGTTGGGTTAATGATCCATAAAATTTAATCCTAATTTTACTTGTACATTATCAAGCTTATGTCATCTCTAATTTTTAAAAAAATTAATTAGTCTAGCATGATCCTAGACTATGTAATGTTGGGTCATGTCATATTGGGTTTTATTATTTTTCTAGTTTAATTAATTGAAATCATAAAAATATCATTAAAATTAATTTTTATACAATTATATATCTTTTATGGGCATTGCTTATTTTTAAAATTTTTACTATATCTTTAAATATTTTATTTTAATTATTTATATTTTTTTCTTCAATACAACAAAATACAGGAATATTGACAGCTACAACAAAATAATTGGACCACCACCAAACCAATTTTCATACAATTTATGTAATAATATTTTCATCCAATAATAATAGCAATGTGATATGATTTTCACATCAATCTCGCATCAAATTAATAATATTATTAATAGGGTCATCTTAAGAAATATTTAATTTTAATGTATATTTTTACACTTTTTCAATAATTTTTGTTATAATTTAAAATTTATAAAATTTATAAAAATACAATAAAAAATTAAAAATAAAACGAAAAACTTAAACATTGTTAAAAAAAAATTATAATAACTATACGAATAACCAACTAACTTTATTAATGACACATTTTAGTTATTAAGTGTAGAGCTACTTTCCTTTCAATTCATTTTCCATTAAATTGCAGCGGTTTTTAATTCATTTTTTAATAAAATAAAAAATAATATTTGAAATATGAACTCTTTATATAAATTATAGAACACAAAGTAGGCAAACGTGATATCAATATTAAAATTAAAAAAAATCGTAATATCATTGACTTGGAGTTTGATGTGATCCTTGTTTCTTTCCAATTAACTTGAAGAGTTGCATTGTTGGGGTCTTAAACTTCATCTATGGGCTTCTCTTTGATGGGCCAACATTTACTGCCCCAATTCTCAAAAATCATCTCAAAAATGAAATCAATCAATGAATAAATTCAACAAGTTACCACAATTAATCATTTCCATGTCATATTCAATATATTAAAGAGAATAGTTGGTTTCTAAAAGGATTTACTTAATTAGTTTCGATTTTTCAAAGTAAAATCTCTAGGTATATATTTTCTCTCAAAATAATTTTAAAAAAAGAATTTTTGTAATTTCTATTTGCGTCTAAATATTATTTCCTAATCTATTATGAAGTCATTTTAAACTTATTTACCAACCATTTTGTAAAACAAGTCATGAAATATATTGATTAGTAATAATATTTTACCATATTTATTCAATTTTTTTATCTAATATTTTATAATCACAACCACAAAAAGTTATTAAATCATTTTAATATTGAAGAGTCACTTCTTATTATTTGGTATTTTAAGACTTTGTGGTGTAAAGTACGCTTTCAATCTAGAGCCATGGAAAAATATATGACTCCCAAATTTGTTAAAATGTTTTAATAACAATCAACTAGATCATACATCAAATATCTCCCAAAATTTACTCCATCCATTTGATCGTATGCCATGTGTGATTGATCACATACTATACACATATTTGCAAAGTGTAGACATAGATTACCCACCTAAAAAAAACAACATACCGACCTAAAAAAATGAAAAAAAAATTTAACCATTAAAAATAAATTATAAAACCCTAAAAGAATGAAAAGAAATCTCTTCTATGATTTATCAAATACTAAATCACGCAAAATTGCAAAGTGTATGCATAGATTACCCACCTAAAAATAAACCTTAAAACCCTAAAACAATGAAGAGAAAATTTTACTTACCTAAAAATAAACCATAAAACCCTAAAAAATTGAAAGAAATTTCTTTTGTACAAGATTTTTAGGGCATTGTTGAGAAGTTTTTGCAGATGGGGATGGTTGAGGCAGGCTTGAAATAGGAAAAGAAATCCCGTTCTTCTCTTCCAAGACTATGAAACGTGTATGTGTTTTTTGTGCTCAATTGGGTAAACGAATGGTTCGTGCTTTAATTCTCTTGTTAAAAATCTATATACGTTGACGATAAAAGTAGGCTGCCAACCAACAATTAACTTCTAATCCAACTTCTAACCAATGTAAAGACGGATATACCCCTAAGTTAGTCCTTTAAAGCTCGATAGCATCGTCTTTTGTTAGGTCAACTGTCATGGTTTTGAACGGAATTTGGAGTAAGTAAGGTGGGGGATAATAACATTTAGCCCCTACTTTTTCACTTGTTTAGAAATAAAAATAAATATAGGACATTGATAAAATAAAGTCCCTCATGAGGCTTTGCCTATTTCTTTTTGAAAGTACCCCTTATTTCTATTAAAATATCCTTTTATTTTAAGTATTTCTTTTAATTATTAACTTATTAGTTAATATTTTATCATGAGTTAGACAATTATTATTGTACAAGACAAGAAGGCCATTAGACTATAATTTTTTTAAGTTTGTAATATTTTTATTGTATTTTAAAATTCAAGTTTAAAAATATTTAAAAATATCAAATTTGATAAAATTTACATATTTTTATAATTATATTAGATATATAAAATTTTTCCTACAAAATCTGTAACTTAAAAGCCAATGTACCATAATGCCTAATGCGATTTACCTTTCTTCTTTAGTTTTAAGTTATATATTATAATATTGTGATGGTCAAAATTCAACAATGTAAAGGTAATTATCTTACTTTAATAGAATGTAGGGAATTATTATAAATAAAGAAATTGTGTTAGATTTTATAAATGTAAAAGATAGGGACCATTATGTTATTTACCCACATGCTTATACCTCCTCGTCTATAAAACCAAACGTGGAGCCTCTTTTGTTGTCTCTGCAATCAACCCAATATTACGTAATACAAAATTTTTTGTTAGTAAATTGAAGACACAAAGAAGATGAGCTGGTTTCACGGCTGCCGCAGTCTTTCGATGAGGGCGACCAGTTTCTTGATCATCTTCTGCTTCAGCTTCGTCATCTTTCTTCAACCTTCGATGGCTGAAGAGGAGATAAATAACTTGTTATACATGTTGTCAACCAGAGAGGAGATGGTTCAAATGGCCGGATATGGAGAGGAAAAGCTGTCAACGGTGCTCGTCACTGGTACCGTTCTCTGCGAAGCTTGCTTGCATGGCGAAGATCAACTTCGTGCATGGCCCATTGCAGGTAATTCGTTAGCTTCTTATTATACTTTCTTCTTCTCTTTTGATGATCTATAACAAGGTTAAATGATAAAACTAACCAAAAACATTGTAATTTTATTCGTAAAAATGGGTGAGTTATAATTATTGTGAAATAAGATGACTAGTTATAAACTAACCGCGATTATTTATCAAATATTTTAAACGTTATGATCTTAAGATTAGATAATAAAATTTCTAATATTATTTCTTTTTGTTACAAACATTATAACATTATTATTGGGGTGACAACATTTTATGTTATCGGTAAAAAGTAATTTTTGGCGATGATTTTTGACATCGTTAAAAGTTAGAACTTTATATTAAATTTTTTGTTGACGATTTGGCAAGGACATTCAAATAGTCATATTGTAATTTGTTGTAGTGAATTAGTACATGAGATGGTAAAATGAGGAAAGTAACAAGGGTTTTGGAGATCAACCCAAAAATATAATAAAATGCTTTCAATCTAGGTAGTATATAAAAAGCACTTTAGCGAAGAAAGTGGATTTGGGTGCTATTATATTCAGTGCTGTTTTGCCTAATTTTCTCGTTGTTGTCTATATTTTTGGGTCTTCTTCAACCTTGTCAGCAAATTTGTCATGTCATTACCAAGTTTTGGTGAAAAGTCACCATTAATATTAACTTCCAAAAAGTTCAAAAATGAAGCAAACTAAGAGATTTTCTCATTCGCATAAGCACCAATTTAATTTTAACTTTGAATTTGCTTGCCATAAACCAATGGACCACTTAACTTCATAAAATTATAAAACCCCTTCTTAATTCTTAACGTGATCAAACTTCAATGATTATGAATTTAGACCAAAAATGGCAATATAAATATTACAAGCAATGACAGATCTGTGGATTCATTTCGTGCAAACAATCTTACTTTATAAATTATGGGTGATGTCCATAATTTTCTTGGAAGCAATGCTTAAAGTAACGAAATGGTAAGCACAAACAGAATTTTACATTAATCATGTTATTTATTTCATGTGTTAATTTATTTTATTAATTTGGGTATTTAAATTGAAAGAAATGGTTATATTCAAAAAATAATATTAGGGATATAAACTCTTATTACTGGGTCAGTTTGTAAAAGACATTGTATAAAAAATTTTTATCCTAACATTATTAATATTGAAATTAATGTTAGATAATCATATTTGAAATTGACAATTTACGTCTCTTTCCCTGCTTTGCAGGTGCTTTGGTGACTGTTTACTGCCATAACAGCCACAGAAAAGTCATAACAAAGACTCGAGTATTTACAGATGAATATGGAGAGTTCATGATTGATCTTCCTTCGCATCTACATGCATTTCCAAATTTGGACAAGATATGTTCATTTAAGGTTCTTCGAATGCCCAAGAACTCACTCTGTCAACCGGCTTATGTCGAGAAACACAAAGGACTAAGGTTATCCTCAGTCGGAAACAGCATCCGTACTTACACAGCCGGGAAAATAAGGTTTTTGCATCGGACATCGAAACCTTTACGAGCATGCACTGGTAAAGGAAGCAACAACAAACAGATCGCATGGTAAAATCACACGAACACGGTGAACGCTAAGACTCATGGATGGCGCTTCAGTCACAATATAGAGTTACAAGAGTTCTATCTCACTCTAGCTACAAGTTTATTTATTTTTTTCTAGTAATTACTGTCCAAAGGATGAAGACAATCACAGCTACAAGCCTACAACATGAATGTAAATAATAACATTTTGTTACACGGCGAGCCTTCAGTTATGCTTTCATAATGTTTTGCATGTTTTGTTACACCAACCTTTGAAAGCGAGTAATATAATGATATTTGGGTATGGATGAATGGGAATATGCTGTATCATAAAAGAAAGTAACTCGAGGTCAAGAAGAATTGGATCGATTCTTAATCTGTCACAGTATTCAGGTAGAACATTAAAGTAAGAAGGCAATCCATTGTCGAAATCTTGCATGTGAGAGTAATGGTATTATGATCCTAAAAGCATATAATAAACGAAGTCTGAATGCATTTAAAATTGGAAACGACTGATCAGGACATTACGGTTTTTATCTCGGCTATGTATTTTGCAACATCAGCACAGCAAGTAAGCTTATCTGCTCTCTCTTCTGGGATTTCGATGGAGAACTCTGCCTCAAAAGCCATAACAAGCTCCACCCTGTCTAAACTGTCCAGGCTCAGATCTTTCTGGAAATCTGCTGTTTCAGTAACCTGCCCAATTTGAAGTAAAACCCATATTAACTCCATTACAAAATGACCTACATCAACCACAGACAGAGTAATAGGTGATATGTCATTTTAATACAAATGAAAATGGCGTAAATGTATACTATAAAACACGAAAACTGTATACTAATTACCTTCTCAGCATCAGTTTTATCAAATTTCTTAACAAGTCCAATCACTCGATCCATTATTTGATTAGGGTTCGTACCAGTTGATGCACACATCTGCTTGCTCAATCGTTTGAATGGATTCCAAGGCTCGATATTTCTCCTCACGCTCACATACCTCAAAATGGAGTCTCTAATGCTTTGCATGTTAAGACAAGCTGCACTCAAATCACAAAACATATTAAAGATGTGTATGCAGATGATAGTAAAGTAATGAGAACGCAGAGGAAAGATCAACGGAGAAATTCCATACAATTTACCTTAAACTTCCAACCCACTAAAGTCAAAAGTAACCATAACAACAGGAGTCCTAGCAATCCTAGAGAAGTTTCCAAATGGTGTTAATGTTTATAATTTGGATTGCAATACTTAATTATATACCCATGGAGGAAACTTCTTGGAAAACTCTTGGCTCAGAAAAAAACAGAACAGGAAGTACCCAAAAATGTAAAACATGTCACTTGATAATTTAAGAACAGAGTTAACCATAAAAGTGTTGAACTTTATGATTCATTACTCAAATTGAAAGCATTGTGAACCAAAAATGGTATCAAAATTTCATACCCAGAAACCAAATACAGAAAAATCAATAAAAATAAACAGACTTTCAAACTTTCAATCCAAAACCATGGAAGCCTAATGATTAGAAGCCTACAGGAAAACTAAAACCCATTTCTAGAAACTAAGAAATATTAGGACAGTAGCAGGAACTGCTGACTCACGAGTCTTTTGCAACAATGCCGTGAATGGTGCCTTGCCAAATGTTATGCTACGATTCGATTTACTGCCGCGGAGAAAAAGTTTCCACCGAGGAGAGCCGAGCTTGATGGGATGGCTGGTCATTTGAACGAAGATGCGTGTGGATCGATTTTTTTAACCGGGTCTAGATATTGGACTTTTACTAGGCCCATTAGAGAAAAACCCATGGTTAGATTTGGGACGAAGTATCTCTTTCAACTCATTTTAAATCCTTAGAATGTTAGAATATTAATTTTTGATTGTAGGATGTGACATCACAATAATAAACTAAATTATTATACTAATTATCACAATTAAATTTGTGTTAATCTCTCAATGGCACAAATTCAAAAGAGTTAATATTTAAAAAAAAAATACAAAACTACATTGAACATATATATTATTAAAATAATTATTCATGTCATACAAAACAAAATTTTCATTATTTTATTATAAAATAACAATAAAAACAATTTCATTTTAGCTCAAAAATTCTTATCTTAAATTATATTATTTATATTAAGAATCATAATTCTATATGCTACAAATATATAATATTTCATGAATAGAGTTAAAAATTATGGATTAATGATGTCATAATTATACTCACTATAATATGAGCAATATTGACTCTTTCTATGTATATATAATTTTATTTACTCACAATTTATCTAAATTCTACAAAAATTTATTCTTGATATGTCAAACTTAGATGCTAAGAAATTTCTTTTTTCTGATTTATTTATTTGTTTATTTATTTTTCATTTTCTTCATAACGATGTAGCATAGGAGAGGGCAAAAAATGGGAAAGGGCTATGTCTAAACTATGGAGTGACTTGCCATCCATCTCTCCAGTTAACCCAACATCCATCTCATTCGTTGGGCAACCATTCGATCTTCCAAATTCAGCGGAAATTATTAAATATTATTTTTGATTTACTCTAATTTAACATTCACCCTCCGTTACGCATCTTTTTTTCTATTGGGTTGGTCTTATTTTAACTGATAGTGGTTGTAATTTCAGAGGAAGAATAATAAGGGAATGAGATAATTTTACGGTTGGGTTCTGTTCTGGGTTTATTGGGTTGATTGAAAGTTTTGATTTTGATACAATTATGGGGAATGTGAATGGAAGAGAAGATGGAAGTACTGCATCTGGGATTGAAGAAGGAGGAGAAAGTAGCAACAGTGTTCAAGAAGAAGGAATTGTTATAACAGATAGTTTGATTGGTCAGTCTCCCCCTCATAGCCCTAGAGCTAATCACTCTCCTCTCATGTTTGCTCCTCAGGTTGGATGCTTGATTCTTCAATTGCTTCCCGTTTGTTATATTTGTAATTATTTTGCTATTATTAGTAATTTTTTATTGCTTGTGTTGGTTTTCTTGGTGAACGGATTTGTATTTGACGTGGGTTTGAGATCAAGTTTTAGTTTTTGATTTGTTGTAGTTGAAACCCCTGTTTAAGAATTTCGGAGTTGCTATCTTATTTGATATTATGTGTTACCTGTCAGTTGTTTCTCGTTATGTGCTCACCAGTTGTTTGATCTAAGTTCAATTAGAGTTTGTGAGTAGCACTTTTCTTCATTGGCTATTAGGTTAGAAGCAATACCAAAGCTGTTCACGCCGCTTCTCCTGCTTTCCGTTAAATGGATTTGGATCAATAAAATGGTGAATGATCATTAAGTAGTCTCATGGTGATTGATTGATATGCAGTGATTGTGTCAATTTGGATGAAAGTTCCGAACTTTGATTTTGCTGAGGGTATAAAAGAACGTATTTTAGGGTAGCTAGAGTGCTAAGTACATTGATTGCTTGTGTTGATGCTTGCTTCTATGACAAATTTTACGAAAACTATGATTTTTCGTAAAATCCTGATGTATCTTTTATCAGGTCCCGGTGGTTCCATTGCAAAGACCTGATGAGATGCACTTTCCTAATCCTTCCTCAATGCAATCTTCTTCTGGTTATGAAGACACCAATAATGAAGTAAGAATTCCGACAATGATCACGTGGAACTACGATGGCCTGGAAGTAGCAGTGGAGGGGTCATGGGATAACTGGAAGACGAGGTCAAAGAAATTCAATGCTTCTGTTTTCTCGTTAAATGAAGTTGATAATTTTTTTTTTTCATGCTCTGCAATCTTCCATCAAAATGTCTTATGTATAGCCTTTTATGTTGTTGACCAGAATTGCCTTGCAGAGGTCAGGGAAAGACTTCACTATTATCAAGGTTCTGCCATCAGGTGTTTATCAGTATCGATTTCTTGTGGATGGACAGTGGAAGCATGCCCCCGACGTGCCTTGTGCCCAAGATGATGCGGGCAATATTTACAACATCTTAGACTTGCAGGTAATATATATATTGTTCTCCCTCACAAAGTATGCATATGCCTATAGTTGTAACATATTCTCTATTAGGATACAAATGCCACTACTGTTTTATTTGGATACTGCTGAATATCTAGGGAGCTGTCAACAACTTTGGTACACTAAATCCTTCAGGAATCTAGGGCCATGTTTGGGATTGAGGTCCTTTCTCATCACAACTGATGTGGGATGGAAACTAAAAGTGTTAAATGTTAGCTAAAAATTGAGTAGATCCCACTAAAAATCAGTGTTATCAAACACTTTTTACAACTTTGCTTCCAAAGTTAAGTGGAAACCAACTAGAAAACTAAACTACTAAGCATGCCCTAATTCTATCTGGACTCTTACACCAAACATAAGCTGTTTAGTTTTCTTGCTATCACAACCACATTTACTTTTCCGGCATTTATTTTCATTTACTGTATTTTCAATTTAATGATCATTTTCCATTATATCAACTTCATGCATATTTGAGAATTGAGAGATTTAATTTCTGTTTTTTCATATAAGTTGAAGGTAAAATATATTCCATCTGCATGAATGGCATTTATTTATTTTTTTTTCTCAATTCATAGAAATTTTAATTTATGATTTTTTGTGGTTTGCTCAAAATAATAGTGTTGGAACTTGGAAGCAGACTTACTGTGAAAGGAGATCCCACACTTTGTGATTGTAGAATAGCTTGGAAAGGGAATTTTAATGTTTAATTTATGATTTTTTGAAGTTTGTTCGAGATAAATTTCATGGTTCTTGTATACAAATGTGATCTATTAGGCCTACGGCAGAAAGTCAGAGTGGTTGCTTTGCTTCATAGTAATTTTCAATTGTGACGACTGATGTTTGTTGATGTATGTTGCAGGAATACGTTCCAGAGGACCTTGAAAGCATTTCAAGTTTTGAACCTCCTCAGTCTCCGGAATTGAGCTATAACAACTTGCAACTGACTGCTGAGGATTTTGCCAAGGAGCCACCATTGGTTCCTCCGCACCTTCAAATGACACTGCTCAATGTGCCGGCATCATACATGGAAATTCCGCCTCCTTTGTCGAGGCCTCAGCACGTAGTCCTTAATCATCTTTACATTCAAAAAGGGAAGAGTGGCCCAGCAGTGGTGTCACTTGGGACAACACATCGCTTTTTAGCCAAGTATGTGACTGTCGTGCTCTATAAGTCTATGCAAAGGTAACAATATGCTTCATCTGTGTCAACTTTATAGTCTTCATTATATGTAGTTAATATAATTTATGGAGAGGCAGATTCTACGAGAATGGCGTCAGTAGTAAGGAGTTGTCATATGGAACCTTAAAGTTGTATTCGCATAATGCTAATGTTTAATGACCATTGATCCACCATTTTATTTATTTGTTCTTGTTGCTTGTTTAGCTGTCTTTATCCAAGAAATTTCGACAATGTAAAGAAGTTTCCGATTTACAAATTTATTTCAGTTAAAAATAATTAAAAAGGAATAGAAGGGAGAACAACTTAAATTCTCTTAGATCATCAGGCAATACTCTCCCCGACAGTACAAGGTTGATGGGGATCCGCGTGACAAACTTTTATTAATGGATGAAGGTAGAATGAACATCTAGACTGTCCACTTAGGCATTAAGCAGCTTCTTCGCAAAGGGAAGCATGAATTTGAGCCACGGTTTTAGTGCTTTATATTCATGTTGTTATAGGTTTCCTCTGAAAAGTTTTGCGGTCTTTCTTTCATTCTTCTCAGAAATGGATGAGAATTTGTTTCTGAGTGAAATGCAAATCAGAACAGAACTGAATTAGAAACAGGCTTAGATTGTTTTATTTATGTGGTTAGCTACTGAAAAGATGCAACTTACAGCAGAAAACTTCTGCTGTCAACCATGCAGAAGCAGCTCATCTCGTTCGCTTTGATTACAGTGAATAAACATGTACAAAATCCCAATCTAAAGTCTTAAATATTTCTGTTTATATCTGACATAGTTCTCCATCTCAAGTACTGAAACATTATAACCTATTTGAAAACGGGGCATCCTTCCACGGTGATACCCGGTGCAGTTGGACATGTTGCCAATGGGCAATGATCGACATGCGTTCCCCACCATTTCAATTCTATTTGGTTATTTTGCAAAGCAAAGAACAACAGAACGCCCATGAAAGCGGTTCCGGCATCCAGGGCTGCTGACAGAACATAATTATACTTCTGCCACCAGTGTTTTCGATACCGGAACACGAAGTAGTTGAAGATCATTCCGGTGATAAGCCAGCTGGCTATGTTGGTGGGTGTTGCCGGTGGCATTCCGGCAAAACCATAAGATATGACGGGAATGTTTATCAAGGGAATCCATTTCTTTTCTGGAAAAATTTTGCTCAGTGCCCAAACAGGAACTGGCAAGACAGCTCCGATTAAGAATAACCAAACTAAGTTCCGGTACATTCCTCCGGGACCGAACAACCGTTTTGGTCCGATCAAACCCCATATCACAGAAGCATCAAAGGTTACTCTGTATTTTGGGCAAGTCCACTGGCTGTCCGGATGGAGTGCTTCTACGTCGCATATGTTCTCGATGCTGCCCAGCATCCACCATGCAACTCCAAGGTTGACTATTCCGGCAACGAAAGTTCCCACCAACTGCATTAAAAGAGAGAATATTTGCAAAATCAAAATCTCATCCTTCATTAACTGGAATAATTGGTGGGTGGGGGTTGGGCAACAACCACCTGAGCTGTGTACATGCAGCGAGGAGGAATTTTCATGTAGTGCCCGAGTTTTAGGTCGGATAAGAAAGAAAGAGCATGGATTGTGCTGGTTCGCCCGTAAATCTTGAAAAGAAGATTTGCAATTGGTTTTCCCGGTAGAATGTACCCGATGATGAACTGTGCTATGATATCATATCCAGGTTGCTGCAAAAGAGGAACGCGAATGAAACGACAACGCGAAGATGGTAAATCTTTCTCAATTCTCGCTCTACCTTAAATTTGGTACATAAAGATAGGGATTAGTACCTGGTTTGTAGTTGCTTGAATGACTCCAATCGGAAGAGTAACAATCCAAGCTAAACCGAATGCAAAAAGCATTCCCCACCATGGAAGCTGAACATCATGTTTCCAGACAAAAGACATTAACAGAGAGAATCCAATGCTTCCTATTAAAAGTATATGGAACCACCATTCAGGAACTTGCTTGTAACTTTTCATTAGTCTTGCATGGATGTCTAGTTTCACATTCTTCATTGCTGCTCTGCTCTGCTTCAGAATATCACTGTAGAAACAAATCAATTTTAATTTGATCGATCAGGACTCTTACTGCAAAGGATTTACAAGCGAATGAGAAACAAACCTACCTTCCATGAAACAGGGCTACATGAGTAAGAGTTGCCGTGAATCTCGCGAATCCTGATCCGATTGATAACGCAAACAGAGGGCTGAGATAAAGTTTCGAATAATTCCTATAAGCAGCAACATTCAGATCATACTGTGGAGTCAAGATTTTAGTGGTATCATATTTGTGCCCACTAGAAGTGAATAACTGATTGGAAAAGATTGGGAATTTTCGAGCATCGAAAGTGTCAAACTTCCAATAGCACAGGGGAATGATTATGTAGATGAACATCACAAAACCAACGCCAACATTGAGAATGGATGTCCATGGTGTCACCAGAGGACTTCCATGGTAAGCCGAAATCCCTGCCCAATCGAGAGTAAAAGCTCCGATGCCAAGTCCATGGTAGCCGGAACCAATTTGCTGCGCAGTTATACTGCGAGGCCATGCCCAACAAACCCAGGAGAAGAATGTCAAGATCGGAAAAAGGTAGCCGGGAAGCGCATAGTAAGCAAAGCTTGCCACCAATGCAATTAGGAAAAATTGCATTCTCGTCAACCCTTCGTTCTTCGCATCCTTTTCGTGAAGTGCTCTGTAACATCAAAGTAATTGAACATGATTGAATGCGGAGAATATAGTCATGTGAGAATTTGAAGATGCTTTTTGATGATGGCAAACAAATGGGGTACAAAAGTTTCTTTAGAAATAGATTTGGGCTTAGATTTAGTTTTATACAGATCTTCTCACTTAAGGACGTTGACTAGGGGCGGCAAAATCCGAATTCTGTAGAAATATCGTTGAATTCGTATTCATATCCGTAAAAAAAGCGATTACCTTATTTATATAAATATTTAGTTTTTGTACTATACGAATGGTGTACGAATATTTAATATTCAGATATTGACAAAAATTCGGATTTATAAATATATTTAAAATTTTTAAAAAAATATATTAATTAAAAATAAAATAAAAATAACAGTAAATATACAAATATACTATTTTAATATAGAATAATAAAAATAAATGTAAAAATAATTTTAATTAAATATTTGAAGTAATACATTAAAATTTTAAAAATATAAAATTAAATACTCTATGTTAGGAAAAAATAACAAAAATACAATACCATTATCAAATTTTATTTAAATACGAAAAAAAAATTTATAAGTGAAAAAAAATAATTATAGAAAAAGCAACTAATATAATAATAATTTTATAATAAATTTATATATTTACAAGTATATCACAAAATACTATGTATTATGAGATGAAAAAAAATATTTTTTATATTTAGAATTAAATTTTAATATTTTTTGTTATTATTTTTTTATAAAAATTTATAATTTTAAATTAAATTAACTTAATTATTTATAAGCATTACTAAAAATTATAATTAATTATTTTAATTTATATTTTAAATAAAAATATTTTATTAATATTTTAATAATATAGATTTGGTCCGAATTTTTTGAGAATTACCTTTAAATTTTATTATATTAATATTTTTTTAAAATAGATTGCAGATATTTTTACATTCAAATTATCCAAATTTTTTTGGGTACAATTTGGATCCGAATGTGTAAACTTCTTAGTACTGAATCCACATTTTAAAAGTAATTGACGTTTGGTCCTGAGAATCATCGTAGCTTCATTATTACTCTTCATTTCCACAGCAGACCGGAGATTTTAATTTATACAGTAAACGAGTAAAATTACATGTCAATTTCTCAAGTAGCTATTAAGCCCACAAAAAGAGTCAAAAACTCGACCAAACCGAATAATGTAAAAGGTTGGCTTTTATTATTTAGGGTCCCACTCACGGAAAAATTTCAAGATTCCAAAAGTTCAATCTCTTTCACTTTTCTTTCCTAACATTTTCTCATGAACCAAACAGAAGTTTTTGAAAACAGCAAACGTGAAAGCCAGGCAGACAGACCTGAACAGAGAAACTTGAGCAAGATTTGAAGGCCACCACATCTCCACAGGATCTACCAGGTACCTCCTCAGCATTCCAGCCCAACCATATCCCAAAATCTGCATACTTCAACACCATAAGCAAGCAACCCTGAAGGACTAAAATGCAAAGAATTCAAAATAACAGCAAGAAGAACAGTCCAAGTTAACCTAACCTGACTCGTCAACACTATCAGAAGTCCGCAGAGAAAGTTCAAGCTTTGCTTGTAGTAAGCTTTCATAACAGTAATGGCACCAATTGAGTACGCATCACCTCCACCATAAGAAACCCCACAATTCGCAAATATCGTGATTAGCACATGCTCCTTTATATTGAACGGTCCAGGATTCAGACTAAAACTCCATCCAAAAACACTATACTCTTTCCTGGGAAGAGTTTTCGCCATGAATTTCCCAATCGGAAGCACGGCAATCTGCATGAGGATTGCAGAAATGGTGAGAGGCTGCGTACGGAATGTGAAGAATGTGTTGAGGAAGATTAACAACGTGCATGAAGTTACACCGAGAAACCATGAGCGAAAAGTCATCACAGGCATTGTTGGGTCGTCAGTTTCCGGCACGGTCAAAGCTACTTCCTCTATCGGACACCTATCTTCCGACGAATCTCCGTTTGGCTTTTCTGTTGCCATTGTTAACTGATAACTTTGTTCGTTTCCTTACAGGTTCTTATCTAGAACACGAAAACTCAGATTTAGTAGTCCTAGAGTTTTGTGACAAACGTTTGGTACTTGGTTTGAAAATGTGTGTATGGAAAGAGATGGTAATATATATAAGGGAAATTTCTGATTACTTTTTAGGACCATAATGCCCTTGCAATTGGTTTCGTTTTACGAATTTGGTATATTTTGCCAACTAGTTTCCTGGTTGGTCTATGAGAGAATGCTATTTTAGTCCTCAATTTTGTGTAAAACTGTATTTTAGAACACAAAAATTTCTAGTGTTGCATTTTTATCTCATTTTACTCCCTAAAATGCCCAATCTAAAGTATACTAACTAAAACGTTATTTTATTTTCATGTTATGAGGCAACCCATTTAATTTCATATAATTGTTTTATGCATGTAAATTTACAATCAAGAATCAATCAGCTTATATTTACAACCTTGAAAAGATAAGAAGGCTTAATATACACATCAATAGATAGATAGATAGATAGATATAAATATAAATATAGATATTATAGATATAAATGTAAAGGGAGTGATAAATATCTCCTATAGTTTCATTAAATGTTAATTATTTTTTACGTTATATTTTATGTCAAAAACTTTTCTAAGATTTAACGTTGTGACAATTATTCAATTCTGTCCATTATCGTTATTAAAGGACTATGAGTAATTTTATAATTTTATTGAAATATTTTATGATATTTTATGTACATTCACTTCACTTAAAATATAATAGTGATTGTATGATTTATTATTGGATATATAACAGTAATTTTACCCTAAAATAAAATAATAATAACATTTTAAGGGTGGTTCTCATATCTCTCAAATTTTAAAGAGGGTTTGTTAAAAAAGATAGAATAGGGTTATTTGTCAACTTGTGAAACTATAGGGAGATATTTGTCATTCTCCTATAAATATATGTATATTGCAAAAATTTAAAGGAAATGAGAGTGTTCCAATTTAGCAATTTGATGAGTATTTTATAAATTATTTTCCATTATTAGAAGAAAAAAGTGATATTATTTTACACAACGCTAGTTTATAGTGAAAGTGAAAGACTAAAATGGGGAATAAAATAAAGTATCATAATAAATGGATTCACTTGATATATATAAATTAATTTAATTTATTTATTAGAATTTAATTTTTTATGTAAATTTAGTGAATAAATTTTGAAAAGAATCATCATGAATATTTAAAAAAAGAACCTTCTTTTAATTCTGAATAAGACTTAGATATTACACATAAAATTTAATAGAAATATATTCTAATTAAGAATTAGGATTAAAAAAATAGTGACTTGTGTTAATGCTTATGTTGTTATATATCCTAAGATCCAATTATGATTTTAAATATTTGGCATATTTATGTATTATGACATTGATAGTTTAATATAATATAATAATTTGTTATTACATATTTATGCATTTTAATAAATATAATAATATCCTTAGAATAGAAGGTCCAATTAGTTGAACACTATTCTTAAATATCTCTAGTAAAGTGTTCTTATATATAAGATAATAATAACACGTTAAGACTAGTATGTGTAGTGATTGATGACAATATGAGATGTGTCATAATATAAAATATAAAATTAACACATAAGTACAAGTTAGAGAACTAATGTACTGGATCGACCCGTTATGAGAACACTATATGAATTATTATATAAGTATCATTAATGATTCTCATAGTAATAATAGTATATGTGATCCTTTGACTTGAGATTATCATGGTTCCTAACATGATGAATGATATATTTTAATATTTTCAAATATCATCTGTAATAGGATAGACTATAAAAAAAAATAATTGAATATATTATAAATTATATAGAGAGATATGCTTGATCAAGATAGAACTTGTCTCTCTTATATAACAAGAGTGATACCTTTGGACCTTTTGATTGAATATAATTATAAAAATGCATGGCTATGCTCAAATAAATTAATATAGAGATATTGATTTTATTTGGTTGGATAATTATACTCTATATATCAAAGAATCATAAATATTGAACTTTATGAGAGTGAAACATTCTATATCTCGTATTCAATTAGGTATCAAGGACAAAGGGATTAAACTATACGATAACATTATCATGGATTAAAGTAATGTTAAACCATTCACATTCTTATCATTTGGATAGTTACGATGTGTTGCTAGATATCACTCATAATTTGTAGTATTATAATTAGATTATAGTATTACTGCTAATATTTTGAGAATCTATTGGGTCACACATAAGATCAGGAATAATGAATGTATAAATTTATAAGATGAATTTATTAAATTCATGAGCTCTTAACGTAAATTGAGTATTATATTTGAGCTGAGTCTATTAATTAAGAATAACTAAATATGTTAGTTAAACTTAATTAAATAGAGTGGGCTTTAAATGTAAGGCCATGTCTAAATATAAATAATGAGTCATATTTGCTTATTATTGGGTTCATTGAACCCAAAATCATAAAACACCCTAATTTGTATTATAAAAGGACACATTTTGATGTTTTTTATAATAAGTATGCTTAGGATTACATTGCTGAGTGTGTGCTTTTTTTTTTTTTGAGAAAGAAATAAGAAATGAACATAAAAAGGGAAAATAAGAAAGGGAGCTACCACTCCGAAGATCTATTAATTCTTGATTGTGTGAATACCATAAAAATACGAGTTTGAAGATCTGGGTTTAGTGAATCATCAAGTCAATTATCAAAAAAAGATATGAATTCAGGACTCATAAAATATTATGTTATTGCATGGATCTCTAGTTGGAGTCGAAAAATTTTAAAATTCTATTGTGTATGTATGTAATCCCATTTTTCATCAACTTATGCACTCCAAATTAAGTGTATAGATACCAACTACTCAGCATTTCTTTTTCTCATATATGATTCACACGATTAGGTTTGGTAAACAAATAACGTAAATAAATATTATCCTATCTGTATCTATATTTATTTTTTTATTCATATTCATTTATCCGATTATTTTGCCATTTGTCTCTGTATTTGTAAAATATGAGTATTTATATCCTTAAGAATATCCACACATATCTTTTTTTTTATTTTAATAATCATTTTAATTAATAATATTAAATATTTTAAAATTTAATTTATAATTAATAATTTTAAATATCTTAAATTTTATTTTATTATTAAGAGTTGGAATTAATAGTCGAATGTATGCTGTTTATTTTAAGTTTTATTTGTTTTGATTAAAATAACATCATTTTAATAAAATTCAAAACAACATTGTTTTGAAAAACGGATAAAATAAATATTTATTTATCTGTTTTATAATATTTGTAAATATTTCTTTTTGTTTGTATTTGATTTATTTTTAAAATGGGTATCCATTTTTCTTAAAATTGTATCTGAAAAAAATGGATGAATATTTGTAGATATTTATGTCCATAGATAAAATTGTTATCCATGTACATAATTGGCCGATGAATCCTTTTTCTCATATATAATTCATGTAATTGCCTTGATGCCCAAAAAATTGGGGACAGAAGGTATTTTTATATCTAATTTAATAAAATTTATGAAAGGATTTTAATGAATTTCAATTAAAAAACTAAATAAAGATAACTAAATAAGAGGAGTTAAATTAAGATGATATTAGTTCTTTTATGTTGTGAGACAATCCTTTTATATTTTATATATAATATAATATAACATAATATAATTTGAAAATATGCAACCTTATATTATAGGTCACAACTCTCTAACAATTAAAAGATAGATGTTTTTACTATTTATGATAAGTGTTTTTTTTATAGATAACATAATTTGAATTTATGTACTTTGAATAAGGTATATGGACACTGAATTAAAGCTAACTAGACAAGAAGGACAAAGTAAGATGAACTATAAATTAGTGATTTATTTTTTTTTTTTATTTTTATTTTGTTTTTATATAGTGTTAAACTTATCAATTGAAACGCAATTTCATAATAGGTTAGGGACTTAAGTAAAATTGACCTTCTTGGGCACTGCTTCAAGCTGCCAACTGAGTCAATCGATGCATTGACAAATGATGACCGAATAATTGACAATGTTTTGATGTAAATACCCTCATGTAAAAAAATATAAAATCAATTTTCAATTCATTTGTCGCATTCGTGAGATCAATACTGCTAAAATAATTGAGTTTAACAAATAATTTGATCATAATATAATAATGATAATAATAATAATTATTATTAATTATATAGAGATGTTCAATAGATTATATTACCTTAAATAATCCAAATAATTCAAAGGTATCAATTATTTTGATTGAAATTTGATATAAATAAATATATGGTACAAATTTCAAACTAATTGGAAATAAAAATCTTTTTTTAATTTTAATTATTAATTTGTTGCATTTAACTAACGTGGTCATATTAATGTTTTTTAACAGTTTAATTATCTATCAAATCATTAATTGAATCTGGCTACTTCCACAGGATTTGCATAACTAAGGTGAAGTTGATATGAAATTGCAGATTTGAATTAAACGAAAATTGTAATTAGGTTGGATTCGAGTTTAGTATTCTTTACATATAAAAATGTTTATGGCATGGTTAATTATTTAAGTAATTATATTATATTAATTTATTTATAATTTAATTAATTTATTTTATAATAAATTAATAGTTCAAATTGCAATTCTATTTAAGAGTGTTAATTTATGTTACGAATTGTAATAATGTAGTATCCAAGATGGATATAACAAAATTTTAAATAACATAGATATGATTTATTTATTAATCGTATTTAAATATTAACACAAATACAATTTATTTATTATATGTATATTAGATAAATTATTTTATTATTTAATTAAATATGATTAAATATTATTATTTATTTAATTTAATTAAATTTAATTATTTTTTTAGACTAAATTATTTAATTTAGTCTTATTAAACATGATTAACTCTATAAATATGAATTTAATTTATTTAATATTAATACATATATTTTAAATATAAGATCCAAGAAAATAAAAATAATATGTTATTGTTAATTTAGGATTTTGAATAAAAATACATTTAGTACAACATAAATATATGTTATTGAATTTTAAAATTTTAATTAAAGACAAATGATTATCAGATTTTTAAATTTTATTTTTGTTACAATAATAAACTATCTTTATTATAATTTAAAATATAATATAATAAATTTAATAAAAATTTAAACGAATATGTATTTTACATGAATTCAAATGACGCAAATATAATTCACGTTTAATTATTTATGTCTTAAGTAAATTAATAAATAAATAAAAATAAATATAATATGATTTATTTAAAAAACAAGTGACTCGAATATTCCTATGGAGTAATTGTACTATAGCTACTCTTGCATGACCATTTGATGACATCAAAACTTGCACATTTTCAATCAAAGGGAGCAAGTCCTCGATGGACTCAACGATTGCGTGATTTAAGGGCAAATTCGTCATTTCATTCTCGAAACCATGAAGGGTAAATTAATAAAATGACATCGATCTGAAAATCCTACGACCGTAATGGCTACTTTGCAAAATTAAAGCTGCTAACTTTTCGACGCGTGTGCGACCACGTGCTCTGCCTCATCTGACACACTTTCAACTCGAAACGAGCAAAAGACACCTTGGTTTTTACAACTGTTTTCTCAGTGTCGACACCACGTTGACTGTTCCACGTTGGAAAAATGGGACCCACTTGATTGTCCAATTGGCCACGTACGAACAATAGCTCGTGGTCTTCTCATGGTTTCTTCAAAAGATGCAAGGAGAGTGGAATCCGCGTGGCTATCGTGCCTACATATAACTTATTTTTATATATTTTAAAAATTTTTTAATTTAAAATTTACGGTGCTTATAGAGGTCAAATTAATTTAGGATTTTTTTATTCCTATATCAATGATTAATTGGATCATGGTTGATATTTAATGATGAAAACACTAATTGTATTAAAATAAATAAATAAATAAATAAATCACATTTTAAACGAAAGTTAATTCTCTTTTGACATATTCCGATCAAAGATTATCTTTTTAGTATTAATAATTTTAAAAATAAAAATTTATTTATATAATTTTGTATCTGATAATATTAAAATATTATTACAAGTACATATATTTTTATTTATTTTTTACTTTTGTAAAATTTTATATTATATGTAATAATAATACAATATTATTATATCAATTTTTATAAAAAAAATTATGTATCTATAATATTATTACATTTAATATAAAAAATATATGAAACAGTATGACTTATTAAAAAAATTTGTAATTATGTTATAAAAACGGGAGATTAAAATTTTTAACATATTTTTAATGTCAAAATTATGATTTTAATACTTAAATCACCTTTAAATATTTTTCTTGTAGTTTAATTGTAATCATAAAAAATTAAAAATTTATTTTCTCTTTAATTGAAAAAAAAAAGAAACTCAAAATTTAAACTTCTGAATAGAGGTTTTTGTTTTTTTATGAGGTTTTGAAATACTTTTGAATTAAAAGGTATACTTCATTTATTCATTAAATAATGTTAAAATATTATTTTAAGATAATTAAACAACTTTTGTTAAAATAATATAAATAAGTCTATTTTGTTTAAATAATATTATTCAAATTAAAAGAAATAAAACCCCTTTTCATATTCTTTATCATGCGGTGGGGCTACTGAAGACCCAATACATTAGGTTGAAAAGCTCCAATTGAGGCAGATGGTAGAGTGTAGAAACCGATCATTTCTTTTTAGGTTCCATGGTGGAGGGACCCAAATTCTACATTGGTGAGTCGAGAATTAGAGTTGACTCTCTCTTTCTCGCAACACCAAGGGCAAAAGCAAATTTGAATATTTTCCCTTCTTCATCATCTTCTTCTTCACCTTCAGTCTTCATCAATTGGTATATGACAACAGAACCAAAACCAAACACTTGTAAACATCCATTTGCATGTGCAAAAGAAGAATAATTGATCAAGTTTTCGGATTAGATTCCTATTGAGATGACATACTTATAGATATTGAACAGAAAGCATAATACGAAAAGCACTTCTTGGAGTTGGAAGCAGAAGCATTGTTTCCTAATTTAGTAGTCAAAACAATAGGGTTTAGAATTTATATTGTTGAAACACATGCTAAAAGAATTCTTTATATAGTTGTGCAGATAGAGTAGTTTACTAATTACATGCCTGAATTGAAATGGTAAAATACATCAAACAATTGATATAATAAAGAAGGGATGATAATTAGTGGGAATTTCGAATCTCTATAGGGAATGAATGCTGTGGGCAAAACCGTTGTATTTAGAAAACACGAGCCTGCATGTGATTACTTTTTTCTTTTCCTTTAAATATTTGTATTACAAATTTATTTATTCGTTACCCTGTTCTTTTTATTACTTTAAGTGATTTATAAAGTGTCAATTATAATAAATATAGAGGTGCCATAAGTGTCCAATTACAAGATGTTATTTATTCCATTCAGATGTTATATATCATTTTGGCATCAATAAAATGGTATTTTCTTGTAACAAGGTAAAATTAAAAATACTATGGTTTTAATGACAACATAATCTAATTGAAGAACTTAAATTTCAAAAGTAATTTTAAATTATAGACTAAACATGTGGCATATTATAAATAAGCGTATCTTGTAAATCCAGATTATAAATATTTATTCACTATATTTAAAGATTTTGTGGTGTATGTGGTTGTTAAGCTGGCTTCCTCAAATTCTAATGTCAATGATCAAATGACAATTACATTGACCTAGTGCTAATGCGATATTAAATGTTGCTATAATTAAGAATGATAATTTGGGTGATGATATGTCACGCATAAATTCAATGTAAATATATAGATTTAAACTTAAAAAAATTGATACAAAAAATAATTGATTGAATTTATGTAAAATGATTAATAATCACGTCAGATTTAAATTTGATCTTCTAAATTTGTTTATTTATTTAAGACATAATTAATTAATTAAATATACATTTTAATAAAAATTTTGGTTAATGTTGCTATTGTTAAATAATTGTTGATTGTGTTGTTAAATAATAGTGTTTAAAAAATTTGTATTTAAATAAATATTTGTGTTTAAATAAATTATAATCTGTCTAAATATATTGTAACTAAACCAATTATAATTGTGTATAAATAAATAGGTTGAATTTGTGTTTATCATTTTTAACATAAATAATAAACGAATTGAATTTGTAAATAATAAATTAATCAAATTTAAATTAACCTAAATTTAATTCGTTTATCTCAATTACTATCCCTAATTATAACATACTTTTCAAATCTACAATACAAAGATGATTTTTAAAGAAAATTTTGTTGACAATTATGATAGATAAAAAATCATAAAGAGAATAAATTAGAAATACTATCGATTGATGGTTGAATAAACAAATGAATAACAACAATTTTATTTGTTATGTTACATCATATATCCACCCCTTTAAGATTAATGTAAGAAATTTTTTTTGAAAGGCAAGAGGAATCATGTTGATAGAACAGAAGAATTACAGATTAGTAGACATTATAACCAGGCTACAAATCGCAAGACCGATAAACCCCAGTTTTAACTAATATATCAGCAAAAGAATTACTCTCTCGCAAAATATGTCGAAACGAAGCCGCCTTCAAACTGCCAATTAAGAGCTTAATATGATTGAAAATATGCCTCATGCTCCATGGAACAGATAAACGCTTGCTAGCCCGGAGAACTGCATTTTTTGAGTCACTTTCAACGATGATTGGATGAGATAAAGCCCGAGGCAAAGAGAAGTAAAATGACAAACCCTCCTTAATTGCAAGAAATTCAGCAAAGTTTGAATCATGGGCTCCAATGGACTTAGAGAACATTCCTTTAACAACACCATTTTGATCACGAGTTGAATCCATAAAATTCGTAACTTGAATATTTTTTAAAAATAAATGGGATGACTCTCGTTAACGATCCTTGTTAACTATAAATCATAGATAGATAGACAGATAGATATAGATATAATTATATTTTATAACCCATGTCAAATTTTTACTTTATCTTTTAACGAATCTTAAATTTGTATCTTTAATCATGACAATCCAAGAATAGGTACAATTTTTATACTATTGGTCCTACATCATCTTGTTAGCTGAAATTATATGTTAAGTCTAGCACAAGCAAGATGGGGAAAGTGTGTGAAACATAAGAGTAAAAGACAAGCGATCCAACAATAGCTTTTTGCTCTAGCTGGCTCTTTTCTTTTATGTTTCATAAAGCCTTCATTTGCATACTCAAAAGCATAATATTTTTAATCAATTTAGTGTTTCCCAATTGTATTTCCGGACATTTGGATAGTATCTACCATTCCAAACCAAAATTTGTTGGCCAAGTCAATTGATTAAGGGCCACCATCTTAATTTCTCAGTAGTTTATGCCTTCATTGAAGCAAAATTAGGTTATATATAAATAAAGTTAGGGAAGTTCTAATTGTTGGGCTCTCTTCTTCATATTGTTCCAACTTCTCCATCAATGATTATCAAAGTAAGAGAATCTGAAAAAAAAAATTACCGGACAAAAATTTTTTAATAAGACTGTCTGATAAAAATAAGATTTATTTTAAAATATTTTTATTTTATCATCGTAAACCGTTATCTTGATGGACTGATTTTAAGATATCACACGATGGGTTGATTGTAAAATGTTAGCTTCCCTCGTATAAATATTACTGATTGTTTCTCTTGAACGTTCAATAGTTGGGTTGTAGTGCAGTGGGGGAGACTGTTATTTATTGGAGTTATTGTGCTTAATTGAGTAGTCATTTTTTTTTTGGCTCAATGCATCTTAGACCAACTCATTTTGAAATTATGATATCATAGCTCATCTAATAATGTAACGCTCTCATCACATCAAATTCATTCTTTGGAAATTTATTTATCAATCAATTATTATTAAAATCGAGCGCTTACCACCAACATAAAAAATTATCTCGTCAACTAATATATTTTATAAATTCAAGACCAACCCATTTGCTATTTAATGTGAATAGACAGATTTGGGAATTGACTGGGTGTAGATATTGACGACTCATCGAGAAACAAGAGAATCGTGAATAGAAACCGATCATTAATCATGAAAAAGTTCTCTTTACTTTTTGCTCTACTGGTAGAGTTCTGAACTCAGGCTCCAAAGTGACCAGAGGCGTGTGATTTGATTTCATTTTCTTGGATCGATTCTCACTCCACATCATTGTTGTTTAGACTGTGAAAGGATAAGAATCTTTTCGCAGAAAAATCGATCCACTTGCTCTAAAACAAAAGAATGAAATACAAATACAAATTTATACACAAAAATTCCTGTTGCTCTCTTGTCCTCATTTGAATTGTGCGTTTATAAATCTTTAATTGCTTAATTTTCACATGCATACAGCAGTGGTACAACCCCATCATCGATGAAGAAGACTGATGTTCAAAGAATCTGTGTTTACTTTCTGAATGTGGTCAGTGACATTCGATCTTTGATTTTAGTGGCTTTGAAGCATCCACTATCCGCACATTGAATGGAAATGTAGGTCTTTAAATAATACTATTACTATACCTAACTTCACATCTCATTCACATCCAATATTTTCATACTTCCACATCATATTTTATTTGTTTGATATCTTACTATTAATATATATATATTTTACATAAGCCCATTTTTTCTAGATTTATAGTTTGAAAAACTTGAAGCTCTTGGGTGTTTAGATCGAGATTGCTTACGTTGTATGATTCAAGAGGCACGAGACCTCTTAAATTCCTTCGTGTTTGTCTTATAGCTTGCCTATAATCTTAGAGCGAGGGATGAATTTCTAAAAATGTATATATTATTGATAATTTTAAATTAGATACATGTATGTTAAAAATAGAATGTCTATACAAATTCTTTTCATATAAACTGAGATATTATTATCAAATATTTTATATATCTTTTTATTTTTCTTTTATTCTTGTAAATCTTCATTTATTTTTATATAGATCGAGGACATATAACAATCACACAATATTATTTTATCAATTAATAGATATATGTATATTTTAATGTGAATAAATCTTTAGTGCTTGTGTCACATTGAGGTATTATACAAAAGAAAGAAACTACGAACTTTGATTTAATTTATCTTAATCGATTAGTTAACATATTAATCAATAATATTTTCAAATACAAAAAAAGAAAAAAAAATTGGCTCATAAAATTATCTATTAAGCCTTGAAAAAGATTCCACAAAAGACAAAAAAATTTACTAATTGTTTTATGTCAAGCAATACATGGAATAACCCTTGATATAGCAGTAAAAATAAGACATGCAGACAGGTTGACTCATCAAGTTCTTATTGAAATACGATATGCACAAGGACAAATACTTGTTAATCATTGGTTATTAGGGGCATCGCAAAGACATTTAGGTAAAAAAATAACTTTTAAATTAAGTTTCAAATTAGTGAATATAGTAAAAAAGAGTAGCAATACCATACGTGAAAAACAAGAGACTCATAGAATGGCAAAGACAAATTTAAAGGCTTTTGCATATTTTCATTAAACCACAATAAGGTTTATATAGACATTTAAATGATCAATCCGTAGATTTATACTTCTCAAGTAAAAGAGAATTAACAAAAAATAAGGAGTCGAAATTGATTGATATATAATCATAATTTAATTATTGTACTCAAATACAGATAGTTTGTTATAATATAATCTAGTAAGTGTAAATGTTGTATTTACAGGGAGTGTTTTTTTAAGAATTTAATTGATTTATATTTAAGATAAGGTTCAATAATAAAGATTCAAAGTAAAGGTAAAATAAATAATGAATATATTTTAAAAGAATAATTATCATAGAAATTAAATGTAAATTAAACACCAAAGCTTTGAAAATTAATATTTATAAAATGATAGTTAGTAAACTAGATCTCTTTCTTAATTTAGTTGAGATTAATTAAGAGTTATCTCAATCGGAAGATAAAAATTATTTTATGTACAAAACATATACTTTCTTTAAAAGATCAACATTTAATTAAAAATATATTTTTAAATTAATTGATAAAATTATTTATGAAAAGTGTTTTAAACATGTTAAAGTTCAGAGTATTCTTTATGCTATTTGTCTACAATAAATCAAGAAATTTGTTTCCCAGCATTTAATATTTTAAATATCTATAAAGAATTAAAGAGTTTAAATATTTAAAATAATTTTTAAAATATAAATATATAATTAATAAAAAAAATTTAAACATTAAAACCAAAAGTAAGATATAAAAAATTTATCATATATCTTTTGTATTAATCTCCTAACCTTAACGAGTAACTTAGGAAGACATTATATATAAAAAAAAGAATATTTTTATAAATAAAAGTATATTATAAGCTTATTATTGTATGATTGCAGAGCATAAAAAGGTTTTTATTTATAGGCAAAAATGAGAACTAAATATCAAAGTTGATAGTTGTAATTATTGACAAATTTACATAAAAATTTTGACAAATAAAGTCCAATAATTTCAGCTGTCACAAAAATATCATGGATGATTTCAAAGATCAATAATTCAAACTCGATGATAAATATAAAAGTTATAGATAATTATCTAAGCTTTAATCTGTCACTTGTAATAGGTAAATTCAAAATTTTTATCAAAAATTATAGGCAAAATATTAAAGTAAAGTCAGGCTAGATTAAAATAATAAATGAGCTTATTTAATAACTTCGAAATTATAACTTGAAGTTCAAAATTAATGGTTTGTCCAAACATAAATATAACACCTAATTTTCATTTTTGG
>JAWDEX010000006.1:8213186-8230517 GCA_035221805.1 Trichilia hirta | reverse complement strand
CTTTGCGTCGTCATGTGTATCTGTCTTGCCCTTTTCTTTTTGCAAGTTGGTGAATCGGGCAGTTTTGACAGTTGTTCCCTTAGGTGGGTGTCGAGATATTTGTTTTTTCCCTCTCGAGAGATAGTCGATCCTTATTTCTGAGGCTTTTGGTACTATTTACTGCTTCCTATCATGCTCTTGTCGCTGAACCAATGCTTGTAGCTTCGCCATCTCCTTTTCTAGCAACTGTTTCTTACGTTCCAATTCCATAATCTTCTGATTATCAATCTCTCTTAGATTTCTTGGCTTTGCCAACCCTTCTTCCATTTGCCAGGACTCGCCTCCTTCAGTTCTGACAGTGGCTCGGCTGGCTGGACCCTCAATCTGACGAGCTAACACTTCATTCTCATTCGAAGATTCTGACGTGCCCCTTTTACTCCCATGTGCGAGGGACCTCCAACTGCTTCTTTTTACACTTTTCTGAAAAGGCGACTGCGAGTGTTTTCTGCCCTATCTATGCGAAACACTTTTTCGAACTTTCTTTTAAGGCTTTTTACTCGTTTCCTACAAACGGCGCCAACTGTTGATGTCCAAATTTTTTAGTAATAGAAGATTCTGCACACCACACAGATTTACTATTGCAGTCGACGTAGAAACTTCTTGGGGATTACCTGCAATCACAAAAAAATGAGATAGGAGTGAAGCCGGCTTACCGGCGAATAAACTCTGACGTTCAAGTCAATGAAATGGTGCAGGGCCAAATAAAAAGAGAGAAATTACGAGTGTTTGAATGTTTTACGGACCTGGAAGACTAGACTCAGGAAAAGTGAGTACAGTAGTTATCTCTTAACTTCTCAGATGAAATCCTCTCTCAAAGCTCCCAAGTTAGGAGAAGAATAATGACCGTTCGAAAGAGAAAAATTCGAATCCTATTACATGCATAGTATTCACCTTTTATAGGGCTCCTGCACGTGTGAGTATAGGAGAACGGGAGTTTGATTAGACAGGAGTAGGTATAGTGGTTGGATCAATCATTTTACCACTCCTTTAAGTTAGGTCTGGCTTAGTAATGACTGTCTGTAACTTGTCATGCATAGCATTACCTAACATGATGGGATGCTTAAACAGTTACTTAAACAGTATAGTAGTTGATCCCATTGTCAACTCCCGTTTTTGAAAAAAGCACAAAGATTGTTTCGATAATCGAAAAAAAATCGCTTCGAAAATTAAGATGAGTGTTGAAAAATTGAGACAATTATGTCTGGCCATAGTTTTTAATTAATCGAATTTAAAATTAAAATGTTTTAGATAGAAATAAATTTCGGATAGATAAATATCATGAATAATTTAAACAAGAATAAGTCTTGGGTCGACCAATATCATGAACACCCAGAAATCAAATACTGAAAAATCAATAAAAATAACGAGGTTTCAAACTTTCAACCAAAAGCCATGGTCCATTTTACATTAATTATAAATTACAAGCTTACAGAAAAACTAAAACCCATTTCTAGAAACTAAAAAACAGTAGGAAGGCAGCAGGAGCTGGCGACTCACGAGTCTGTAACTGTGCCGTGGATGGTGACTTGCCCAGTGGCTTGCTAAGTGTATGATTAATTGCCGCAGAGAAGACGTTTCCACTGAAAAGACCGTTGAGTTTAATGGATGTCTCGTCATTTGAGTGACGCTGAGGGGAGATCGACTTTTTGAAGCGGTTCTGGAAATTGGGCTTTCAGTAGGTCCATCAGAGAAGCCCATGGGTTAGATTTGTAGTAATTTGGTGCTTTCACTCATTTTAAATCGTTGGTTTTAACGTTGGACGATTGACTTGTAGGACGTGACATCACAATAATAAACTAAATTATTACACTAATTATGATAAAATGCTTTTGTACACAAATTCAAGAGTTAATATTGAACAAAAATCAAATTAAAAAAAATAGAAGATTTCTTCGAAATGAAAAAAAATATAATTATATACTCAAAATTTATTATTAACATAATTATTCATATCATCCAAAATAAATTTTGCATTATTTTATAATAAAATAATAATAATTATTATTATAAAATTAAATGAATAACATTGTCTATTTCAAAAATAATATTTTTATATGCAAATATTATTTAATAGTGATAATTTAGGTTATAATATAATTATTTATTATTAATTTGATGTGATTAAATAATTTTAAATTTAAAAAATTAATTCAAGTAATAATCGAATTCAATCGTGTTAACTTAAATAATAAATAAATTAAATTTAAATTTAATCTTTTGAACTCGTTTTTGTTTAAGATACGATTACTTAAACTCTAAACTATAAACTCGTGTTTATTTTATTGATAATATGAACTGGTGTTTTAGTTTATTGATTAATATGAATTTTTATTTTTTTCTATCAAATAAAATGAAATTGTGTTTTTGTTTACATACTCTGTAAGTTGTTGTCAGTGTTTTACACCACATCCTTATAAAAAATTCTCAATGTTTTTAATATATTTTCTATTTTTGAAATACTTTGGTTTAAGTTAGCTGCAATGCTTTATAATTTACAAAATTTTGATACATTTAGACTATTTAAATAATATTTACCCTAACTAACAAAAAATCTATTTCTTCATAAGTTGAAGCTGTGACAGTTGAAGTAAATTTGAATTGCAGTTGAATTTAATGAAAATATTAATTTTTTTTTTAAAATTTATTTTAAAGTTAAAAAAATAAAAGGTTTAAATTGGTTAAGTATTATTTTTAATTATCAAATAAAAATTTATATTGAAATTATAACTGAATTTAATGAAAATATTAAATAAAGCGGTTTGTCTTAATTTAAATAGTAATCAAATAAATTGATTATTTTTTATTTGAATAATAAATTAATCTAATTTGTATTAACTCGAATAATAACAAATTAAATTTGAATTAACTCAAATTTAATTTATTTATTTAAATTATCATCCCAATATTACCTACCATAATATGAATCATATTAACTCCCTCTTTATATATACGCGCGCGCGCGCGTGTGTGTGTGTGTGATTTATTTACTCACAATTTATCTCAATTCTATAATAATTAATTCGTGATATCGATGCTAAGAATTTTTTTTTTTCTTTATATTTTTTTCGTAGATGAGAGGTAAGAGAAGGGGCAAAGGCAAGTTAAGAAAAAGAAAAGGGAGGACTTTGTCAAAATGATGACGTGACTTAGCATCCATCTCCCCACTTAACGCAACATCCATCTCATTTATTGGGCCACCATTCCATCTTCCAAATTCAGCGGAAATTATTAAATATTATTCTTGGTTTACTCTAATTTAACTTTCACTGTCAATTCCCCCTTTTTTTTATTTTTTTTTTCTACCTTTGGGTTGATCTTGATTTTCACTGATAGTGGTTGTAATTTTCAGTGGTGGTAATTTCAAAGGAAGAATTATGAGCGAATGAGATAATTTTACAGTTGGATTCCTTTTTGGGTTTATTGAATTGATTGAGAGTTTTGATTTCGATACAATTATGGGGAATGTGAGTGGAAGAGAAGATGGAAGTAGTGCATCTGGGATTGAAGAAGGAAGAGAAAGTACTAATAGTGTGCAAGAAGAAGGAGTTGTCATAACAGATGGTTTGATTGGTCAGTCTCCTCCTCATAGCCCTAGAGCTACTCACTCTCCTCTCATGTTTACTCCTCAGGTTATATACTTGATTCTTCAATTTCTTCCTTTCTGTTATTGTTTTAATTATTTTGCAATTACTAGTTCTTTTTTAGTGCTTGTGTCGGTTTTCTTGGTGAAAAGATTTGTATTTGATGTGGGTTTGAGATCAAGTTTTGATTGTGAAATGGAATTGATTCTGGGCTGTTTCTTTTATGACATTATTTTGTTTGGTTCTGTTATATTGTTGCAGCACAAAAGGAGCCATTTTAATTAAGCTGGTACAACAAAAAAAAAGGTTTTACGTTTTGATTGGTTGTAGTTTGTTTCAGGATTTGTAGTAGAAAACCCTGTTTGAGAATTTCGGACTCGATATCTAATTTGATATTATTTTGTTCTTTTTCATATGTTTCCCGTTGTGTGATCACCAGTTGTTTGATCTAAGTTCTATTAGAGTTTGTGAGTAGGACTTTTCTACTTTGGCTACTTAGAAGCAATAGCAAAGCTGTTCATTCCGGTTCTCCCCTTCCTGCTGCTTTCAGTTAAATAAATTTGGATCAATAAAATGGTGAATGATCATTAAGCACTCTCATGGTTAGTTGAGGTATATGATATGTGACGATTGTGTGAATTTGGAAGAAAGTTGTTGACTTTTAATGGTGAATGAACGAAAGAATATGTTTTGGGGTAGCTACAGTACTAAGTACGTTGATTACTTATGTTGATGTTTGTTTTCCTGACAAATTTTGTTAAAACTATGGGTTGTCATCGTTGCCTTACGTCTCTTTTTTCAGGTCCCGGTGGTTCCGCTGCAAAGACCTGATGAGATGCACATTCCTAATCCTTCCTGGATGCAGTCTTCTTCTGGTTATGAAGACACCAGTAATGAATTAAGAATCCCGACAATGATCACATGGAACTACGATGGCCAGGAAGTAGCAGTGGAAGGGTCATGGGATAACTGGAAGACAAGGTCAAAGAAATTCAATGCCTTTGTTTTCCTGTCAAATGAAATCGATAATTTTGTTTTTCATGCTCTGTAATCTTCCATCAAAATGTCTTATGTATAACCTTTTATGTTTTGACCAGAATTCCCTTGCAGAGATCTGGGAAAGACTTCACTATTATGAACGTTCTGCCATCAGGAGTTTATCAGTATCGGTTTCTTGTGGATGGACAGTGGAAGCATGCCCCCGACTTGCCTTGGGCCCAAGATGATGCAGGCAATATTTACAACATCTTAGACTTGCAGGTAATATTACATTTGTTCTCCCTCACAAAGTATGTATAAGCCAATAGTTGTATCTTAGTGCATGCCCATAACGTGTTATTCTCTATTAGCATACAAATGCTACTATTGTTATTATTTGGATACTGCCAAATATCAGAACTTTCTTAAGCAAAAATTAGAGTTATATGAACTCATCTTTAGGGAGCTGTCAACAACTGAGATACACTAAACCCTTCAAGAATCTAGGGGCATGTTTGGGATTGAGGTATTGTGTCATTACAGCTGATGTGGGAAACTAAACGGATATGATATGGAAACTAAAATTGTTAAATGTATCAACTAACATGAATAGATCCCACTAAAAATCAGCGTTACTAAATACCTTTTACCGCTTTGCTTCTAAAATTAAGTGGAAGCCAATAAAAAAAACTAAACTACTAGACATGCCCTAATTCTATCCGGACTCTTGCACCAAAAATAAGCTGTTTAGTTTTCTTGCTGTCGCCTGCACATTTACTTTTCTTGTGTTTATTTTAATTTTCTGCGCGTCCAATTTAATGATCATTCAACACTATATCAACTTCAAACATACTTGAAAATTGAGAGATTTACTTTCTATTATTTCGGATAAGTTGAGGATAATATGTTCCATCCGCATGAGTGTCATTTATTTTTTTCCCTATTCATAGAAATTTTAATTTGTGATTTTTTGGGCCTTGTTCAAAATAATCCATTGTTGGAACTTTGAAGCAGACTTACCGTGAGAAGAAAGCCCAAACTCTTGTGATTGTAGAATAGCTTTGAAAGGGAATTTTAATATTTTCTTAATGAATAGTGGGTTTCGATTAATAAATTTCTTGGTTCTAGTAGACAAATTTGATCCATTAGGCATACGGCGGAAAGTGAGAATGGTTGCCTAGAAGCAATATTCAATTGTGGCAAATGATGTTTGTTGATGTATCTTGCAGGAATATGTTCCAGAGGACCTTCAAAGCATATCAAGTTTTGAACCTCCTCAGTCTCCAGAATTGAGCTATAACAACTTGCAACTGACTGCTGAGGATTTCGCCAAGGAGCCACCATTGGTTCCTCCACACCTTCAAATGACACTGCTCAATGTGCCAGCATCGTACATGGAAATTCCGCCTCCTTTGTCTAGGCCGCAGCATGTAGTCCTTAATCATCTTTACATGCAAAAAGGGAAGAGCGGCCCATCTGTGGTGGCGCTTGGTACAACACATCGCTTTTTAGCCAAGTATGTGACTGTGGTGCTCTATAAGTCTATGCAAAGGTAACAATATAATTCATCTATGTCAACTTTATAGTCTTCCATCGTTATGTATAGTTAATATAATTTATGGAGAGGTGGATGTTACGAGAATGGCTTAAGTAGTAAGAAGTTGTCTTATGAAAACTTAAAAGTTGTATTCACATAATGCTAATGTTTTATGACCATTGATCCGCCATTTTATTTATTTGTTCTTCTTGCTTGTTTAGCTCTGTTTATGTGCCAGAAATTTTGACAATGTAAAGAAGATTCTGATTTGCTAATTTATTTCAGTTAAAAATAATTAAAAGGGAATAGGAAAGAGAGCAACTAAAATTCTCATAGTTAGACCAAGAGGCCATATTCTACTCAACATGATAAGGGTCAGAGGGGTCGGCGTAAGAACTTTTTGTTATCAATGAAGGAAGAATAAACATCTAGACCGTCCACATAGGCATCAAGCATGAATTTGAGCCACAATTTTTGCGCTTTATATTCATCCTGTTATAGGTTTCCTCCGAAATGTTTTGTAGTCTTTCTTTCATTATTCTTAGAAAGGGATGAGATGAAATGCAAATCAGTACAGAACTGAATTCGAAACAGAGATGAAATGCAAACATGTTTAGATTTTTTATTTATGCGGTTAGCTACTGAAAAGATACAACTTATAGTAGAAAACTTCTGCCATCAACCATTGAGAAGAAACTTACGGCATTCGCTTCAATTATAGTGAATAAACATGTACAAAATCCCAAGCAAAAGTGTTAAATCATTCCGTTTGTATTTAGCACAGTTCTTCAACTTTTGAAATTTTAGAACCTATTTGAAAAAGGGGCATCCTTCCACGGAAATACCCCGTGCAGTTGGGCATGTAGCCAACGGGCAATGATCAACATGCGTTCCCCACCACTTCAGTTCTATTTGGTTATTTTGCAAAGCAAAGAACAACAGAACACCCATGAAAGCAGTTCCGGCATCCAGGGATGCTGATAGAACATAGTTATACTTTTGCCACCAGTGTTTCCGGTACCGGAACACGAAGTAGTTGAAGATCATTCCGGTGATAAGCCAGCTGGCTATGTTGGTGGGAGTTGCTGGTGGCATTCCGGCAAAACCATAAGATATAACGGGAATGTTTATTAAGGGAATCCATTTTTTTCTTGGAAAAATTTTGCTCAGTACCCAAACGGGAACTGGCAAGACAGCTCCGATTAAAAACAACCAAACTAAGTTCCGGTACATTCCACCGGGACCAAACAACCGTTTTGGTCCGATCAAACCCCATATAACCGAAGCATCAAAGGTTACTCTGTATTTTGGGCAAGTCCATTGGCTGTCTGGATGGAGTGCTTCTACATCGCAAATGTTCTCAATGCCGTCCAACATCCACCATGCAACCCCAAGGTTGACTATTCCAGAAACGAAAGTTCCCACCAACTGCATTGAAAGAGAAAATATTTGCAAAATCAGAATCTCGTCATTCGTTAATTGGAACAAATGGGAGGGAAAAACAGAGAATGTTGAGCAACAAGAACCTGAGCCGTGTACATGCAGCGGGGAGGAATTTTCATGTAGTGCCCCAGTTTTAGGTCAGATAAGAAAGACAGAGCATGGATGGTGCTGGTTCGGCCATAAATCTTGAAAAGAAGATTTGCAATTGGTTTTCCCGGTAGAACATACCCGATGATGAACTGTGCTATGATATCATATCCAGGTTGCTGCAAATTGGAACGAAAATGAGATCCAATGTCAAGCTGGTAAATCTTTCTTCATTCAAGCTCTACCTTTTTTATACCTGGTTTGTAGTTGCTTGAATGACTCCAATGGGAAGAGTGACAAGCCAAGCTAAACCAAATGCAAAAAGCATTCCCCACCATGGAAGCTGAACTTCATCTTTATAGACAAAAGACATTAACAGGGAGAATCCAATGCTTCCTGCTAACAGTATATGGAACCACCATTCAGGAACTTGCTTGTAACTTTTCATTAGTCTTGCATGGATATCTAGTTTCACATTCTTCATTGCTGCTCTGCTCTGCTTCAGAATATCACTATGGAAACAAATCCATTTTAATTTCATTGATCAGGACTTTTACTGCAAAGCATTTTACAAAGGCAAAGAGAAAGAAACCTACCTTCCGTGAAACAGAGCCACATGAGTGAGAGTTGCTGTGAATCTCGCAAATCCTGATCCAATTGATAAGGCAAACAGAGGGCTAAGGTAAAGTTTCGAATAACTCTCATAGGCAGCAACATTCAGATCATACTGTGGAGTCAAGATTTTGGTGGTATCGTATTTGTGACCACTAGAAGTGAACAACTGATTGGAAAAGATTGGGAATTTTCTAGCATCGAAAGTGTCAAACTTCCAGTAACACAGGGGGATGATTATGTAGATGAACATCACAAAACCAACGGCAACATTGAGAATGGATGTCCATGGTGTCACCAGAGGACTTCCATGGTATGCCGAAATCCCTGCCCAGTCGAGAGTAAAAGCTCCGATGCCAAGTCCATGGTATCCGGAACCAATTTGTTGAGCTGTTATACTGTGAGGCCATGCCCAACAAACCCAGGAGAAGAATGTCAAGATGGGAAAAAGGTAGCCGGGAAATGCATAGTAAGCAAAGCTTGCTACCAATGCAATTAGGAAAAATCGCATTCGTGTCAACCCTTCGTTCTTCGCGTCCCGTTCATGAAGTGCTCTGTGACATGGAAGTCATTGAACATGATTGAATAGTGGGAATATAATCATGTGAGAATTTGAAGATGCATTTTGATGATGTAAACAAATGGGGGACAACACTTTTTAGAAAAGAGATTTGGTATGCTTGGATTTAGTTTCATATAATAAATTATAGACGTCTGGACCTTAGAATTTAAGTAGCTTCATAATTACTCTTCATTTCTACTATAGAAGATAGATTTTTATTTATACAATAAATGAGAATCAAATTACATGTCAATTTCTCTAAGTAGCTTTCAACCCCACCAAAGAATTGAAAGCTCAGCCAACTCAAATAATGTAGAAGGATAGTTTTCGTTATGTCGGGTCCTACTCACGGAAAAATTTTAAGATTCCAAAAGTTCAGTCTCTCACTTTTCTTTGCCAACATTTTCTCGTGAACCAAACAGAATTTTATCGACAGACCGACCTGAACAGAGAAACCTGAGCAAGATTTGAAGGCCACCACATCTCCACAGGATCTACCAGGTACCTCCTCAGCATTCCAGCCCAACCATATCCCAAAATCTGTGTATCTCAACACCATAAGCAAGCAACCCAGGACTAAATTCAAGGAATTCAAAATATATAACAACAAGAAGAACAATTCAAGTCAACCAAACCTGACTCGTCAACACTATCAGAAGTCCGCAGAGAAAGTTCAAGCTTTGCTTGTAGTAGGCCTTCATAACAGTAATGGCACCAATCGAGTACGCATCACCTCCACCATAAGAAACCCCACAATTCGCAAATATCGTGATTACCACATGCTCCTTAATATTGAACGGTCCAGGATTCAGACTAAAACTCCATCCGAAAACTTTATAATCCTTCCTGGGAAGAGTTTTCGCCATGAATCTCCCAATCGGGAGCACGGAAATCTGCATGAGGATCGCGGATATCGTGAGAGGCTGCGTACGGAAGGTGAAGAATGTGTTGAGGAAGATTAACATCGTGCACGAAGTTACACCGAGAAACCATGCACGAAAAGTCATCACAGGCATTGTTGGGTCGTCGGTTTCAGGCACGATCAAAGCTACTTCCTCTATCGGACACCTCTCTTCCGACGAATCTCCGTTTGGCTTCTCCGTCGCCATTGTTAAATTAAAACTTTGTTCGTTTTGTTACAGTTTGTTATCCAGAAGATGGGCACTTAGAGGTAGCAGTCCTAGAGTTGTCACCTGTGTGACAAATGTTTGGTACTTGGTCTGAAAAGTGTTTGAAATAATTGGTTATATAAATGAAATTCCGGATTAGTTTCTAGGACCATAATGCCCTTGTTTGCTTGCATTACGAATTTGGCATATCATTCCAGCTAGTTTCCCGACGTTCTACGGGAGAATTATATTTTAGTCCTTAATTTTGTATAAACTGTATTTTAGAACAAACAATTCCTAATGTTTTATTTTTATCTCATTTTAGTCCCTAAAACTTTTCTCCGTTAATTTTATGTAATTGGCCAAGGGTAATAAAATAATTAGATTACATCCAATGAACAACATGCTCAATCTAAATTATATTAACTGTAACGATATTTTCTTCATGTCATGCATATATGTATCTATACACACACAAATGTCTATAAATAATTAAAAAATAAATGCACACATTATTTATAAGAAAAATAATTTTCACATAAAAATAAATATAGAGTCCTATCAATACCCATATCCATATACTTTAAATTGAATTTGAGGTCTGATTGCTTTTTAGTTATATTTCTCAAATATGATTCACATAATTGTCTAATATTATAAGACATCTTACGTATTAGGGGTACACAATATATATTTTTTTATTTAATTTAATTATATTTATGAAATAATCTTAATGAATTTCAATTAAAAATCTAAAATAAAGTTAATCAGGTAATAGAAATTAAATTAAAATAACATTATTTCTTTATGTTATGAGATAATTCTTGTACATTATATAAATAAAAGTATCAAGTATTAAATATAAGATGATACTCGATTATTTATAATAAAAAAAGTTACAAATGTAGATATATACATATATGGTATAATTAAAAAATATGAAATTCTACTTTTAGAAGTCATAGCATTTAGCATTGTAATAATTGAAAGATAGATATCTTACTATTCATACTTGTAAGTTTTTTTATTCACATAACTCAAATTTATACACCTAAATAAAATGTATGGACTCCTATTGAGTCAAAGTTAACTAGACAATAAGGGTTAAAGCAAGATAGACTATAAATTAAGGATTTTTTTGTTATATAGTATCAAAATTGTGAATATTAACATAATTTGGTAATAGATTAGGGACTTAAGTAAAATTCTCCCCTCTTGGGTGCTGCTGTCAGTGGAAGAATTGATTGGTAATGACTGAATCCAAGACTACGTTTTGACACAAATACCCCCCTGAGGAAAAATAGGGTATGTGTCCAATCAATTTTCAATTTATTTGTCTCATTCTTGAGAACAACATTGCTAAATTAATTGATTTTAACAAATAATTTCATAATAATATAATAATAATAATAATTATAAATTTATGATATTTCCACAAGGTATTATCTAGACTATGCTATCTAAACCAAACTATATAGAGATGCTCAATAGATAATTTGACATTAAATAATCCAAATAATTTTGTGCTTATCAATCATTTTGATTCAAATGTGATATAAATATAAGGTACCTATCTCAAACTAATTTGTAAATAAAATTTATTAATTTTTAATTATTAATTTATTGCATTTAACTAATCCGCCATGTTAATGTTTAAAAGTTTAATTATCTTTAAATCATTAATTTAAACTTGCTATTTAACATGACTTGTGGGAACTTATGCAAAGCTAACACAAAATTACAAATTTAAATCAGATGAAAAATGACACAATTATTAAATAGATTGAATTCGAATTTAGTATTTTGTACACATGTGTATTATATGATTAATTATTTAAATAATTTAAATATATTAATTTACTTACAATTTATTAAACTTATTTTATAATTTTATATTTATTATATTATACAAGTATTAATTTTATTTAAAATAAAAGTGATTGACATTTAAGTAGGTAATAATATAACTATTTTTAAAAAATATATTCAAATAAATAAAAATAAATAAATGACATAAATATAGCCTCTTTATTTTGTTTGATAATCATATCAAATTAGTATTTTAGTTTTTAATAGATTTTGTTAACTTAGATTACTTGTTAAAATTTTTATATTTATAATTTATAATAATTTTTGATATTTAATATAGCAATTAATGATAATTTTTAATATATTAAAAAATATAACTAATCAATATTAAATACAAAATTCTTAACAAATACTCTAACAAAAACTATTTGTTAGTAAAGGCCATTTTAATATAATTAATTATTAAACAAATTAAATTTAAATTAATTTAAAATATATTATATAATATCGGACAAAATAATTTGAATTGCACCCCCATTCTCGCATGACAATTAGATGACATCAAAATTTGCACATTTTTCAATCCAAGTCTCGTGGATTCAAGTTTAATAATTTAAGGGTAAATTCGTCATTTCGTTCTCTTTATTGTAAAGGTTAAATTAGTAAAATAATATCGTTTAGAAAAATCTAGGGACTATTAACGGCTGCTTTGCTTAAATTAAAGTTGCTAACTTTTGGACGCGTGTGATATCACGTGCTCTGCCCCCCAATGACACACTTTCTTCTCTGTACGAACAAAAGACAGCTTTGCTCTCACATGTGCTTTGTCAGTGTAGGCACCACATTGACCATTCCACATAGGATGAAATGGGACCCACTTTCTTGTCCGGTTCGCCACGTATGAACAGAAGCTCGTGGTCTTCTCATGGTTTCCTCGCTAGACACAAAGAGAGTGGGATCCACGTGGCTACCATGCCTACGTGTAACTACTTTTATTTATTTTTTTTCATTTTAATTTAAAACTAATGGTACTTTTATGGAATAATCAAAGAGATCAAATTAATTTGGAATTTCCAAATTCGTATTTCAATGATTAATTAGATCGTGGTTGATATTTAACGATGAAGCACTAATTGTATTAAAATAAATAAATAAATTGCATTTAAAATGAAAGTTAATTCTCTTAGCTATATGTTTAATAAAATATAATTTTTCTAATATTAATAATATTAAAAATATAAATTCTATTTATATCGAGACAAAAATATTATATTATTTTCACATGTACATATATTTTATTTATTATTTATTCTCATGATTTTTTTGTAATAATAATATAATACTTTTAATTAATTTCTATAAAAAAATTTGTATCTAACATATGTATGGCTAAAATTATTATGTTTAATATAAAAAATATATGAACTAGATTGCATGACATCATGATTTGTAAATTATAAAGTGGGGGATTAGAAATTTTGACATATTTTTTTAATTTTACAATTATGATTTTAATACTTAACTCATTTTTAAATATTTTTTATAATATAATTATAATTAAAAATGTAATGGTAAAAGATTAAAAAAGTTATTTCATTCTTATTGAAAAAAACTCAAAATTGAAGCTTTTAAGTAGAGCTTTTTGATTTTTTATGAGGTTTTGAAGTATTTATATATTGAAAACTTTACTTCATTTTCCATTATATAATGTTAGAAATAATTTATTAAGATAATTAAATAATTTTTTTTAAAATTTTGCTTATGAAATCTCTACTAGTACATCATCTACTTAAAATAACTATGATAAATTTCATAAAACTTTTAGAGAGTATAAAACTAATTAATAAAATTGGTTATATATACACATATATTATGAATTTCAAAGAATCTTCTCTCATTTTGATGCAATCTTTGTTCTTGTTAAAAAAAATAAAAATAAAATTTATTAAATACGTTATTTTTTAATTTAAAATAAAAAAATAAAATAAAGGTTGTTAATTTAAAGAAATATGAAAATTTTATTTTATTATAATGTATTTCATTTTTATAAAAATATAAAACATGCGATAATGTTATGATACGGTTATATTAATGTATATAAGTAAGTTTTTTTCTTAAAATAATATTATTCAAAAAGAAATAAAGCCCTTTTCATATTCTTTATCTTGTGGTGGGGCCATTAAAGAGCAAATGCAATAGCTTGAAAAGCTCCAATTGAATAGAAACCGATCATTTCTCTCTAATTTCCATGGTGGAGGGACCCAAAGTCTACATTGGTCAATCGAGAATTAGCGTTGACTCTATTTCTCGGAACACCAAAAGCTAAAGCAAAATTGAATATTTTCCCATCTTTCATCTTCTTCTTCTTCTTCTTCTTAGTACGTATATGATGGCTACAAAAAGTACAGAACCGAAACCAAACACTTGTAAACTTTCCATTTGTATGTTCAAAAGAAGAGTGATTGATCAAGTTTTCGGATTAGATTCCTATTGACATTAAATGCTTATGGATATTGAAAACAAAGCACAATACAAAAAGCACTTCTTGGAGTTGGAAGCAAAAGCATTATTTCATTATTAGTGATGAAAATGTTAAAAAGCACTTCTCTAATTGTGTGGATAGAGTAGTTTATTGATTATTGGTCTCAATTGAAATGGCAAAATTCATCAAACAAATGATATAATAAGGGATGATAATTAGTGGGAATGAAATGTTGTGGGCAAAACCATATTATATTTAGAGCACTCGTACCCTTACATAAAGATAGAATCCCATATTATTATCGACAAAACCCATACCTATGCAATGTAGTTGTCATGCAAGTGAATACTTTGATCTATTCTTTATTCTGTTCTTTATATTACTTTAAATTTGTGATTTACAGTGTGTCAACTATAATAATTCTTTTTATTAAATATAAATAGAGAAGTATCATGAGAGTCCAATTACAAGATATTATATATTCCATCCATAAGGTCGGGCCTTCACTGTCTAATAATTCTTGGCAATTACTAAAAATGAAAATAATAAGGTGATTGATCAAGGCAAATTTAAATATTTTTTATGATACTAGATCTTGTGGTTTTTGGGATTGTTAGGCTAAACCCTCAAACCCTGTTGTCAATCATCAAATGATAACTATATTGATGTAACAAGAATAAGTTATACATTGTCATAGTGTACATGTTGTTCACACGCCTGATCTCAACTTCAAGAAACCATAAACTTTGATCTAATTAATCTTTGGGAATGAATCAGTCTCATACAATGATCTTTACTACCTTCAATCAGAGTATAAAAAAAGCAAAGAGCAGAGAAGAACTAGAAGAATAATAAAAGAAAAAACAACGAGAAAACAAATTCAAAGGAGTTTTCAGTTTCTATTCTTTAGAAACTAGAGAGTATTACAGCTAGAAAAAAATGACTTCTCTAATCACATTCAATGCTCACAGCTTATATACCAAGCTCTCTAACAGATACAAGCTCCCTGGCATTTTCCTTTAACTGTGCATGTCATAGAACTAACTCAGCTGACTCGGCACTGCCACTTGCATCCAAATACTAAAACTTGCATTTCCTTCTAAAAATTCAACTTAGTTTCTTCTTCTGTTTCTCTTCAGCTCCAGAAGCTCTCTGCTGTTTGTGATCCAAGCATTTTAAATCACTTCTCAACAGTTTATCTCAAATTTACGAGAAAAAGGTAACTTTTAAAGAGAGATTTGTCAATTAATTATGATAAATAAAAAAATAACAAATAAAATACATTAAAGATATTATCAATTAATAGTTGAATATACTAATGAATAACAACAAACTTATTTTCTATTTTACATCATATAACTATTCTTTTACGATTAATGTGAGACAAATGCAATCCATAAAATTCTTTTTTTGAATATTTTCTAAAATAAAAGGAATGATCCTTGTTAACTATAAATCCTGTATATATATAACCCATGTCAAATTTTTACTTAATTCTTATAAAGAATCTTAAATTTGAATCTCTAATTGTGACAATCCAAGAATAGGTACAATTTTAGTACCATCGGTCCTACATCATCATCATCTTGTTTGCTGAAATTATATATAGAGTCTAGTATAAGCAAGATGGGGAAGGTGTACGAGACATAAGGGTAAAAGAGAAGTGATAAAACAGCATGACTTTTTGCTCTAGCTAGCCCTTTCTTTTACGTTTCATAAAGCATTCATTTGCATACTCAAAAACAAAACATTTTTAGTCAATTTAGTATTGCCCAATTGTGTTTCCGGACAAAAGAGTTGGATAGGATCTACCATGCCAAACCAAAATTTGCAGGCCAAATCAATTGATTAAGGTCACCATCTTAATTTCTCACAGTTGATGCCTTCCCTAAAGCAAACTTAGGTTATATGTATAGAAAGGTAGGGAAGTCCTAATTATTGGACTCTCTTCTTATCTTCTCTCAACTTCTGCATCAATGATTATCGAAATAAAAGAAGCCGAAAAAAATTTACCAGACAAAAAATTTTTAATGAGACCGTCTAACAAGATATAATATATTTTAAATATTTTATTTCATTATCTTAATCGTTATGATGATGGGTTAGATTGAAGATATTACATGATGGGTTGAATTCAAAATCGTTACCTTCCCTTATGAAAGTTTGAATGATTACTTCTCTTGAATTTTCAATCTATAGGTTGTAGTGAAGTGGGGGAGATTGTATTGGAGTTTAGGAAAGATTGGAGTTATTGAAGCATATTTTTCACAGGGACACACCAGGCTGGTAGGTAAATTCATCCTTTAGAAATTTATTTACTAATTAATTAATATTAGAATCAAGCGCTAAAAAATTCTCTCATTAACTAATATATATATATATATATATTTTATAAATTCAAGAACAACCCGTTTCTTATTTAATGTGAATCGACAGATTGGAAATCCATTTTTTTTTTTTTCAGTTGAAACTGTTGGTATAGATATTTACAATTCATCCAGAAACAAAGAATATTGGACAGCAACATATCATCAAATCATGAAAAAACTCTCTTTACATTTTAGTTGACTGGTAGAGATTTGAACTCAGGCTCAAAAGTAACCCTTTTGGTTTTGTTTTCATTTCATTTTCTTCGATCGATTCTTACCCGAAAATCATTGTTGTTTAGACCCTGGACCACCTTGTTCTTATCACAAGGATAAGAATCTTTTTACGAAAGATCATTCCACTTACTTTAAGACAAACGAATGAAATTGAAATATAAACTTGTACTGCCCAACACAAAAATTCCTGCTGTTCTCTTGTCCTCAATTGAATTGTGTGTTTATAAATCTTTAATTATTTAATTTTTACATGCACACAACCGTTGTACCACTCCACCATGGATGAACAAGACTGATGATCAACGAATCTGTGATTATCTTCGGAATTTAGTCAATATCATTCTATCTTAATTTGATTTTAGTGTCTTTGTAGCCACCACTATTTGCAGATTGAATGGAAATGTAAGCCTATAAATAAGATTATTTCTATATCTAACATCACATCACATTATATTTTCAAACTACCACATCATGCGTTTTAAGTTTTTT
>JAWDEX010000006.1:8196697-8213086 GCA_035221805.1 Trichilia hirta | reverse complement strand
TATTATTGATATTTTAAAGGTTATACACGCTTATTAAAAATATAAATAAAGTTATATTGTTGTTACACATTAAAACACACACACAAAAAAAAAAAATTATTGACTTATTAAATTATCTATCGAGTTTTGAAAAAGAGCCAACATAAGAAAAAGGATTCACTATCTATTTTATATAAAGTAATATATAAAATAATTCTCGATATAACAATAAAAGTAAGAAGTCTTGGGAGATCAACTTATTAAGTTCTCATTGAAATAGAATCTGTACAAGGATAGCCATTTATCACTTGTTGGCTATTAGGATATCCCAAGAATATTCGTATCAAGATATAACTTTGGAATTAAGTTTGAAATAGTTGATGCTCCCAAAGGGAGTGGCAATGCCACACTTAAATGAAAAGAGATTCATAGAATGCCCGAAGACAAAGTTTTTGCACATTTACGCTGATTCATAACATGGTCTATATGGACACATAGATTATAGATCCATATATCTCAAAAGGAAAAGAATCAATAAAAAAAGAAAACAATTGAAATAGATTGATATATTTCTCAAAACAAAACGAAAGAAAACGAAAGATGAAATAAAATAAGAATGTATTCATAATAACTATTAAATTGATTTAATAATTTTTATTTTATTATTTATATATATATAAAATATACTTTTAATTAATATATAAGGATGTTTTAAAGTAAGAATGTCCTTGGTAGAGAAAGATATTAAGTTTTTATGCAGCAAATTTTTCTTAATTCAAATTTTTTTATTTAATTCTAAAAGTTAATTTTTATTTATTTATTTTTTGATTTTAAAATTTAATTATTAATTTAAAAGAATTTAATAATTAAATTTTATATCTTAATTGTATATATCTTAATATTTAAAATTTTAAATTTCAACTTTAATTGCGGATACATCACCGAAAACCCCCACTTATAATTTTTCCAAGTTGCAAATGGTAGGTTTTTGGTCATTGATAATGCAATGTGTAGCTTGATGAGGTTAGGTTCGACCTTACGTGTCAATTTAGTATCAGAGACGAAAGTTCAACGATGGCGTTATGACGAATTTGTGCTGTGAAACCACTGCAAGGGAGGCATTTTGTTAGAGGGTGTAGCATGTTCTTCTCGATGTACGGCGTCGGCGTCGGCGATGATCTTAGCTTATGGATTTGCTTGCTTTGGAAATACAGAATAAGAATGCTGTAAATCCAGCTTCCAATTTCTTTTAAGACTCTTGATAGAACTTGAATTCATTTTTGTTGTTTGAGAATTTTAACTTTCATTTTTACTTCTTGTGTTAATTAATATAAAGTGGTATGAAATTGATTGTGTAAATGAATATTAATACTTTCTTGATTGGAAATATCGGATATATTGCAGCATTCAATTTCCGGTCACCGTTGTCCGGCGACTCTATGGATAGCTACGTAAATTATCATTCTGCCCTTGAAGAGGAGAAAATTACTTACCATTTTCTGCTTTTCTTAAATGGAAAAAAGTGTCCAACTATGTATGTTAATTTTTTTTCGTTTTAGTATTAAGTCTTAAAGGGTAGCAAAGCAAGTAGATATTAAAAGAAATGGGGTTAAAACAAGACTATAACTAAGCTTTTTCAACTTGTATTTGGCGCAGAAGATAACTTGTTAATGTCACATAATTTCATATACTAATTTTAATTAAATTAAGATATTAATCACTTAATTTATTAATTGATAGACCACAATGTGGTATAAATTACAAGTCAACTTTCAATCTTCCACATGACTATAAAAATTTTGGGATATAATTTAAGTTGGTAAGCGTAATATTACTTATTTAATTTAGAGAATTGAGAATTTGTATGGTACATGGATAAGTTGTTAATCCATTATAATATTTATATGTAAATAGGGCACCTTTTTTTTCTTAATCTGATTTTTTAATAAATTTTAACCAAATTTGTTTAGTATGATATCAAAGCAAGTTGTTTGATAACAATGTTGAAAATTAGATATGATCCATTTGGATGACAAAAATGCATTTGAGGAAGGGTGTTAAAAGTTGAATTTATGTCCCATATTATCAAATTATTAGTTTATTATAACATCTATATACGGAGTGCACACCCAACCTAGTTTTATGACACCCTATTCATGGAGGATGTTAGAAGTTAAATTTGTGTTCTATGTCATCAGGCTATTAATTGGTTATAATGTTTATATGTGAATTGGGCGCTTGACCCATTTTTATAACACTTTACATGTGAGAGAGTGTTAAAAATTGAATTTGTATCGGCATCTTTAAGTTGTTAGTTTGTTATAATATTTATATTTGGATTGGGCGACTTTCCCCGTACCTAGATTCACAGCACTTCAATATGGATTGGTCACTCTTATTCTTTAAAATAATTTTCGAGGTGAATTCTATCATCCTTTTTTGATAGTATTGAGCACTTTTCCCCTTTAAATTAGTTTCCATACCCGTTTAACTGAGCATTTCAAAATAAGAGGTGGCTACACGAAAACACTCCGCTAGTTCGACAGAGGATAATAAAAAATCGGATAGTATTCTGGGAGATTCGGAAGGTTGAATTTGTTTCATTTTCTTCGCCATTCACATTCAACATCGGCTAGACGACCCTTGTTCTTATTACAAGGCTACAGGAATCTTCTCACAACAAATCATTCCACTTACTTAAAGCAAAAGAATGAAATACATACTGAAGACTTTCTACACAAACATAAATCTTTCTGACTTAACTTTCACTCCCGACTCGTGGTACCACCGCACCATGGCTGTAAAAGTCCATTGAATAAAACTCAACGGAAGAATCTGTTTTCCCCTTTCGTGTGTTTGCCTTAAACCCTACGTTTTATTGATCTTGTGGTCCTATAATCAATTTGCTGTATGTCTTATTATTGAATTATCGAACTACACATTCTAACAAAGGGGAACTGATCTCGATCATATAGATAACATATGCCATCATCAATTTCTTTTGGAAGCTTGGTCTTGTTGGCTGCTTGGTTGGTTGAGTAAATCAAAAGTGGTTTGGACCAAAGGCATCATGTGTATATGGGGTGGTCCGATTGAGAAGTTGAGACTACGAATATACGAAAAATTCAAGAAAAAAATGTATTAGATACATTTGTGTGTGTGTGTGTGTACGCCTGCTATTCGTTTTGTGGGTAGTCAATTTCGTTCGTTCTTTGACAGTGGCTCAGCTTCCCATATGCACACTGAGTGGAAATTAATGCATGCGTTTGAATATAATGCCAAGCACATTCTGACGGCGTTATTATCCAAACTTGTAAATCAAGACAGGAGGACTACAACTTGTTGCCATCTCAAAATTCTGATTCATGAATTAAAAGGTGAGAGTTAAGATTTTATTGTAAGAATCACAAGAAAATTTGTCATAATCAATGTTTAAATTTTTGTTTACAGAAAAAAGTACTCCATCATCATAGTAAATGTGGTTTGATTTTAGTTCTCAAGTTTTTTTCTATAAATACAGGCACATAAAAACTCTGGAAACATACTAACTAATCCCGACTTTTCTAAGCTTTTAACTAACAAGTTAAGAAGAAGGACAAAATTAACTTAATATACAGCCAGATTCTCATAATAAACCGCAAATATTACATATAGATTGAACAACGTAAAAGAAAAATAGAAAGGTTACCACTTATTATAACCTCTACATCACAAACCACCAAAGCCTATAAATTTTACATAGGACGTGCATAAAACCCTAGATTTTGAGTCGTCTCTTCTTCTCATTCACATACATCGACCTTCTTATCGTACGTAGAAAATTGCATGCATGCATATGGCTGACTACTAAAATTATTACATAAAAACCCTACCATTCATGCTTCACATAACAGAGCAAGCATTTGGGTTTTCATCGCTGAAAATTTGAGGATAAGTGTACTCCAAGTGATAATTCGAAGAATGATATTCACTTCTCTTGACATCAAACGTCTTCTTGTCATCGTCTCCTTTGCCATCTTCGCCCTGGTCTTTCGACTTTTCTCCTTCTTTCTCCTCTTTCTTCTCCTCCTCTTTCTTCTCTTCCTTCTTTTCTTCATCCTTTACAATGGAAACTTGCTTTCTGGTTTTCTTGCTCACATCGTTAACGAGTTTTGTAGGATCAACTACACCTTTTACTATTACCTGATCGTTTCCTAGATCGGTCTCCACAGACTCCACACCTACAATCAGATAACATTAACTCCAATTTCTCTCAATTTAATTAGAAGCAATATTGTTTTTAGTTTAATAATGATGGGTAAACTTGATAATTGATATATAGGAAGTTATGTTTAGTAATTTGGAGTTAATTTTTCATTTGAAAATATATGAAAGAACACCCGTTTGAAGTTTGTTCTTTGCAGTGAACTTGAACAAATGAAAATAAAAATATATAGAATGTGTGATAACAATATAACAATGTCACATCGATTTGCAATAGAAAGTTTTTATATCCCAACATTATTGTTAATTTATACTTTCTTTAGAAAAAAAAGTCTCGAGAATTGAAAGCATAAGATTATTTCAATGAAATTAGTTAATTGTCGGATTAATTTAATACATCATCTTGTGCAGATTCAATAACTTTACAGATAGATAGATAGATAGCAATGAACTAATAACGTATTAATGATTAAAGTTATTTGGTGTTTACTCAGACTTGGCCTGGGATTGGTAATTCATAATTTAAAAGAAATAAAAAAGAAAATGAAATGTTATACCTTGAATTTTCCGTATATGCTTCTGCAAATGTTGAGCACACGCATCACAATGCATCCGAACCTTCAACACTATTGTTACAGAAGCAGGAGGCTGCATGACCCCAGACAATTTTGATGATTAACACAATTAATTAATCAATCAAAAAGTTTGGTTTGAATTTGATTAAACAAGTAATTAATACTAAATAATTAGAGATTGAAGTAATCTAATAACTAATATATGATTTTTGATGAATATTAATTTCTTGAAGGATTATAAAGAAGTGGCACATTAAGCCAAAAGCCCGACGGCCAATAAAAGTTAAATAAACGACCGAAAGAAGCAGAAACAAGACAAAACAATTCCTCAAAAGCATGTTAACTATTCACACAAAAATAAAAAATACTTTGCCTCCATGTAAATTAATCTACATTTCGGGTTCTGTAATACGATTAAATTTTATTCAACTAAATTTAATAATTTCATGAAAATAAGAGCCTTTCACTTAATCATTCGTCCTTGTAACCGAGTGATAAGAGGCTTGAAACCCACTCTAATAGAGTGAGTTTGAAATTCTTTTTCCCCTTGTAAATAAGGTGAGAGAGTAAATTTCGTTTCAAGTTTCCTTTGTGTGGGTAGACACACATGCACATATATAATGAGAACGTAGTTCCTCAGAGTATTATAAGAATATTTATGTAAATTTTTAATAAATTGATCCTAACCCAATATGTACGTATGTATGTTAGTACTCAAAATATAATAGTCTTCTCAGCTTGTTCGTAAGTTTATTTCTACTTGTCGATATTTATTACCTCTGCAAAATCTTTACATTATGCGTGTAGAATGAGTGACACATTTTTTCTAACGTATTGAATGTCATTTACTATTTCATGGGGTGGTGCGTGGGGTAAATTTTTGCTTTCTATTGCTGTGAATTTGTCGTTTTATTTCCCGAAATTGCCCGTGAACCCATTGTTATCGTTGTTGTAGATTTGTGGCAGAGAGCAGAGCCGTCAGAAGATGGATCAAGTTGGGGAATTGTGGGGTCAAAAACCCTTAACTCATTGTAATATGTGCATGTGCGGTCTTATTTTGCCATTTTCATGTCAGCAAAGGAAATTGCAGCCACATCTTATTTCCTCGAAATATAATTTTTACAAATAAAAGTGTAATTTATGTGTTTATAACAAATAAGTCCCTGATATTCCTGTAACTTTAACACTGCAAAGTATTTTCATCATTTCATGAAGACTGAGAATCTATTTTGATAAATAAATATATTTTTTTAAAAACAGTTCAAATACATTCTTACTATTAGTATAAAATTAATGGAGAATACTAATAAAGATTAACTACGTCTTTAAAATTAACGTAAATCGTAAAAGTGAAAAATCAAACGATTGATTTCTTTTCACACTAACTTCGAGAAAGGAATTTAATTTTTTTACCTTCTTTTTTAGGTATATAAAAGGTGGTGTGGGAAATTAAGAAAATTAAATACAATTAACGATTAATGAATGTACCTACCTCTTCGTTTTTCTCTTCTTTCTTCTCTTTCTTTTCTTCCTTTTTCTCCTCTTCTGCTGGTTTGGGCAAAGGTGAAATTAACTCCACTTTTCTGCCACTTTTCTTTCGTAGCCTCTCATACACCTTTATCGGGTCTGCTGTTTTCCCCTTTACCACCACTTTACTGGCCTTACTATCCGCAGTGACTTCCTCCACTCCTGTAAAAAAATGAAGATTAATATTATAATTAATTAATTAACATAATATTAAATTTCTTTTTCTGTTGTTGGTAGGTGAGAACATTATTATATATATTGAGCACTTATTTGTTTTTTATTTTCCATTTTGTAAACAGAAACGCTGTTAAACTTGGTAACATTTTGAAAAAAGTATATATACAAATAATGCAATGCCATTACTAAGTTCAAATTTTATTTTTTTGGCTCAAAAAAGCCTATAAAATTTGATATTTACATGTAAATATTCATATAATAAGCGTAGGTATTAATTCATTAAATAAAAAATAATGTTAAAATTGAGGGAAAAATTCATGTAACAAGACTTTGAAGTTTGAATCTCGCTTATATCATAATTAAAAAAATAAAAATAAATTATATAACAAGAAAGAGAAGGAATTACCCTCAAATCCTTTGAGCACTCTAGCAACTTTTCTAGCACAAGCTTCACAATGCATATCAACTTTGAGTAAAATTTCAGTAGTTTCTTCTTCTTTCTTCTCTTCTTTGCTTTCTTCTTTCTTCTCCTCTTTCTTCTCCTTCATTTGTCATAAAACAAGTAGAAAATAAGAAACTTACTAAGAAATAATATACACCAATGAGATTTGTGATGAAAATACACTCTGTACACTCACCTCTCCCATGTTTGAAGTGATTATTCCTAAAGAAGCTCTATATGAGAAGTGTTTCGAGCTGAAAAGCACATTCTCTATAGCAAGCACTTGGTTACTTTCTCTTTCTCTTTCCTCTTTGTGTTTGGTAGAGAAGGAAGTAGATTTAAAAGGGAACGTGGAAATCTGCAAATCAGACGTGGAATTATTAAATGCTGTGGACGTTAATAATTATAAGTCTCCTCAAATGCCCTTGCTTTCTTCCAAAAGGACATAATACAGTTTGTGTGTTAAAAGGATATAGGACAAAACGGTCAAAAATTTGGACTTGGTACCCAAAATTTGCCAAATTGGTTGTGAGAGTTAGGGTGTAAAATATTTAAGGTAGATCTTCTATGTGTTTTTCGCCTTGCACTTAAATTCGAATTAAGTTAAGAAGCCAAATACAAATAATTATTAAACTACTAAACTTCAAACTCAGTCAAGATATTAAGTGATCATAAATAGATAGAGAGAATGATAAAAAAAAGGGTAAATTACTGTTTCCCCTTATTTTTTGGTCTAATACTAGGTTATCCTCCTAATTTTTTTTAAAATTATTTGATATTCATATGCTTTTCAATTTTATCCTAATAAATTAGAAGATTTAGTTTAGTTTAATTCTAATTTTTCAATGACAAAATTAGAAATAGAAGAATATTGAGTATTTTTTAAAAAAATAAGGGGTAATAGAGTATTAATCCAAAAAATAGGGGGAAAATGGTAGTTTATGCAATAAAAAATTTAAGTGCGAAGGATGTCAGCAATTACAAATTATAAATATAGATAGACGAATACAGAAAAACTTCCTTTTTTTTATTTTTCTTCTTGTATTATGTATGATATAGAATGTAACATGGGGTTTAAAGAAAGCAATTATTTGCATGAATTTCTAATTAGAGCTAATTTAATTGTTTATTTTCTTAAAAATATGTGATGTAATAATATTATTTTTTATTTAATAAAATTTTATTTTACATGAGATTTGAGTGCATATTGTTTAACTTCTTATTTATAAAGTATATAATTTATGTGTTAGGTAATTAAATACTAATACAGAAAAATATAAATCATAGTTTCTTTATAGATAAAAGATAGTTCGCAGTTATTTATAAATTAGATATTTTATAATATAAGATTGTAACTTTTTTGCTTCAAGGTAATTAGTTTATCTTAATCATCGAAGTAGAAATTTCTAGTAGAAAAGTTAGTGTATATATTATACACTAAATTAGATTATTATAAATTAAAATCTAGTAAAATAAATATCATTAATTTTAGTTTACATAAACTTTAATAACCTCAATAGATCTTAATCTTAAGTAAGTAATGAAGTTGTATTCATGTAATATATCTTTTGAGTTATTAAAAAATGAAACCTAATAACATGATTAAAATCTCAATAATTTAGAGATATAATTTAATAAATAGTAAGAATATATACTTATGAGATGAAATTTATTGGTATAATAGTTACTTAAGTTGATTGTGGACTTGATTATTCAAATATATGACCGTAGTTCATTCAATAAATTATTTATTGAATAATAATATTTTTTATAAATTTAATTATAAATGTAAAACTATTAAGATAATTATTAGAGCATTCAATGACTTAGGATAAATAAATAATTAAATAGGTATAACATTCATCATTAGTCTAATTTTAATTATTGCATTGAATAATAGATGACGTGGTTATTATTGTCTAAGGTTAAATTCGAATTTAATTAAATGGGTTTTTCTTTTATTAACATAGGTCATTAAAGTGTAAATTTGGATTTTTAGTGGACTAATTTAAGAGTTGACTTAAAAAATTAGATAGATTATAACAAAATTGGAGCTAACCTTTTGTAAGTTGGAGTAAGGAGGCTCTTGGGTCTGTAGTCCCTCTACTAACTCATTTTAGTCCTTCTCAAATTCTAATGAATGTTTGTAAAATCAGTTAATCATAAAAGGCAAGCCACATGTTCAAGAAGGTACAACCACCAAACCTGAATCACGTGGTGAGGTGGGACTCGCACTTCAAAGTTTTAAAAATCTAGGGGTTTTTCCAAACATCTATTAAACAGTCATTTGTGTCAGTACACCCGAACACGTCACTATCCTTGACCACATCAGTACCTTACCCACGTTTTCGATGACTAAACTAATTCAACTACCTACTTGATTAGAGCCTAGTCAAAGTTGTTAGTGTATGCCCTAAAAATCATTCGTGTTGTCGATTCAGGGCTAGTAATTTTATATAAATATTATACTATCAATGAAAAAATTGTTCTTTATTCATATACATTAGCTGTTTTTTTTATATTGGTATGTTCATATATAAAGAATATATGTGATTGTCCAAATATTTTTATTTAATTATTAAATAAAATTATCAAATTATTCCTTATATATGGGATATAGATTGGGCAACTATATCACATAGTCAGCATACTAGTTGCTACCTAATGACATCATATGATGATATATGTAGGTTGATAATATGGTTATTGTCAAAAGTGCATTAATATGGATTTATAATTTGTAAACTATTTGTCGAACTGGGCTACAAATATTGATAGATCATATGATATGCATGTAGTTAATGATTGTCAATAGATTGTAATAGTGTGCGATGTACTCCTTTGACCTGAGACATTTAGACTCGGACTCTATATGGATGGGTATATTTTATATGGTGTATACGTGCAGGACTAATCACGCCTTATAGAAAAAGTCGATTTGGATATGTTTTGTTCATATAGGTGTTTGGTTGACAGTCAAGATGGGATCTGTTGACTCGACATTATAGATTGAGAGTTTTCGTTGACTCTATTCGAGTTGAGTTCCTAAACGAATGTCGATATGATGTTTGAATTTTAAGTCTATGGCCATAACAATCATGACATATGATCGATGATTCATATAGATATCGAAATTAAGATTTTGACATTTTCATGAACCTTTACTTGATCAAGATATGACAACAGAGAGATATTACTCACACGTTGTGTGCAATCATTGGAGGTTTGATAAAGACACTTTTTTATTGTGACTTAAGAATTATGACGTGTAGCTAGACACTAACTTTAGTTGATGGATATTAAAATATTCAAGAGCAAAGCGTTCGGAGTTGAAGTGTTCGACATTAACTCACGACTGAGTCACAATGAACTTTCACGGTCCACCCAATTTTCTAAAAGTTCTCATAAAGAAAAAGGAGATAAAATGTTATCGAGAGAGGGCTAGTGACTTTATGATAACTTGAAATGTCAAAATAAATACGTATAATAGGTATATTTATTTATTATTCTTTAAAGTGTTAAAGAAGTGATATATAGATATTACATAGTAATTTAATATAAATTACATGACTCAAAAAGATAATATTAATTATCAAACATATTAAAATATGATTTTAAGGTGAAACAGTGAAAACTAGATTAAATAGTTAATTTAGTAGAAAATAACCATTTTGCCCTTATGTGATACAAATGTGTAATTTATTGTAAATTACATATTTAAATTTAATAATTATGATTATCAAATATATTAAAATATAATTTTAATAGAAAATAATAAATTTTAAATTAAAGTGTTTAATTTAAAAAAATTACCATTTTACCCTTATGTATATATGTTGACCAAGGACATTATGATAAATATACTATAATTTTGAATTTATGAAAATTTAAAATATATATTAATATGTCTAAATATTAAATTCTTTAATGGTTAGAGAGTTTGACAATTGTTAGAATTTATATGAATAATATTTTGACACTTGGCATAGTTATATATATATATATATTTAATATATTAACTAATTAATTTTGAATTAATTATTCTTAATCAAATATATAATGCAAGTTTGACTTGAGCTAACCCATAAAAAATGAGCTTGATTGTATCACATTAAATTCTCATTATTATATATATTTATTTGGATAATATTACATTTAATAAAATGGAAAAACTAATTGAAATTGAAAGTATTTTGGGTCATCTTCTCCTCTCTCACATTGGCAGCTATGAGAGTTCATTTGGGGAGGTTTTCAAGTGTTGAGAGCTCACACCTGTGAGCTTGGTCTTCATCAAAATCAAAGGTTAGCAAGGTATGCACTTTAAGGACTTATTTTGTAACCTTATTTTTTCTTTTAAAAGCATATTTTTAGGGCATATTTTCTACAGAAAAAAACTTTAATTATACATATTTTAGGTTATTAAAAATCAACAAGTACCAGATACGAGCTCGAAAGACTGATACTTTCATACAAGCATATTTTTTTACTACTAAAGTTTATCGAGTTCATGAGTTAAATGAACATATGTCTAATTTAAGGTCGATGCATCCAGAGGTAACTGACTACCTTCAGTTTAATGTTAGAGTTCAAAAGTGGGCAAGATCACAATTTTCATCTTGTCGCTACAACATCATGACGACAAATATTGCTGAGAGTATTAATTCGTTGCTTCGAAATATATGATCTCTTCCAATCATATCATTGGTTGAGTACATTAGGTCAATACTTTAAAAATAATTTTATGAGTACAGGGAGATGACTATTTTTGGAGAAGGGCATCTGACTGACTGAAGTGGCATAAAAAAAAATTAATAATAATTTGGCATTGTCACATAACATGATTGTCAAGCCTATTTTATAGTTTGAGTTTGAAGTTAAAGTTCACGACCAGGTTAACATTTTGACTTATAACAGAAGAAATGCAGTTACAGACAATTTGACTTACAGTAACTCCCTTGTGCTCATGCGCTGGCTATTTACAGACATATACATTTATCGTATTATTATATGTGCTTCAAATACTATATTATAGAAAATCTTGTGGCAGCATATGCTGAAGCCATTCATCCCGTTAGTAATGAGATTGATTGAGTTGTCCCGTTTGAATTAAATAAAATTAAAGTCAAGCTGTCTAAATAACGCATACCTTCAGGTTGACCAAGAAAGTAACGTATTCCTTCTACCGGAGAAGAAATTGTGAGGAGGATGTGTTCGCGATGCCAAGGTACTGGGCACAATCGAACATGCAGAAATACAATTACTGTACATTTAAGCGAGTGAATATTTTGCTGATTCAAATTGTAATATTCAATTAAATTAAGTCATTAATTTGGATTTTATCAATAATGATAACAACTTGTATTATTGTGAATTTTTGAATTCTTGCTTTTATTCAGTTGTTCAGTTGTTATACTATTATTATTGATATTATTATTCGTATTGAATTCCTTCTTTTGAGTGGTTACTTTAGTGTTGCATTAAAATGTAGCATGACATTTGTATTTTGTCTGCTAGATATTGTTGATGCCGATGCTTTTTATTTTTTACATTCAAATGGTTGACTATAAAATAACTCATTTGTCCAGTTAGTATTATTATTTAAAATGAGTTTATTAAAGGGATTATATTAAATCTGATGACATTTTACATTATACAGAATTTATTAACAATTATTTTGTTGGTGACTCTAAAAATATATATAATTGTATTCCAAAGACAAAATAAATTATATATCCAATATTGTTAACGTTGATTATTAAATTCATACTTTTTGTTAACATTAATTATAGTTTTAAATTTGATATATTATAATAGCCAGATAAAATTGGGAGGACTAATTAAAATGCCCCAGAAAATCTATACATAATTATGTTATACTCAAAAATAATTCCAATCCTACTTCTAAGATAACTTATATAATTTCATTCGAACATTATCTCAAAATTAGATGCAGATAAAAACAATATATAATGCTCAAATTTATGTAATGATAATATCATGTACTATTTAACATCCAACTGCACCATCAATTAATCCCAATCTTCTTTCTAAGAAATCGTTCATCATGTGGATCAAAACTAAATGTTATATCTAAACATAAATAGTGTATACATACACATAAAAACTCCACAATCACCTAATCCTGGAGGCTGGTGGGATATATCCGTAGTTGATTGCTCAAATGTAAAAGGGTTCACATCTATATATAACTCCGTATCTCGAAGTAAATACGGAATAATACACACAGTGGCTGCATTGCTGTACTAATTTTGGAGTCAGAGTAACCCTTTAGAGAAGAATTGTAGACAATGAGATGTCGACGAGCAAACTGAACTGCATAACCCACCTAATGCTCGCCCTGAATATTCTATGGAATTTGAAAAACCTCACATGTAGACCACGGTCTAAATTAGCCACTTATTTGTCCAGTGACCCAGCCTTTGACATTAGTATTTGAGTAGAATATATCTTGGATCATCTCTCTAACCATGAATCTCGTCCAAATAGTTTGAAGTATCGTCTGCATAATAAACAAAATTAATAAACACAGTTCATAATTAATACATTAACATAAGTTGTACATCTTGAAAAAACTCACGCCAAAAATGGTAGATATAGCTGTCCAATTTTGAGGCATGGTGGTACCAAATACCATCTACTGTCTGGCTAGCATGTTAATATATGCATCAATGTGATTTTATGAAAAGCAATTAATATCAAAATAACTTATTACTGTTACATTTAATTTAAGTAGATAAGAATAGAAAAAGTTAAATTATCATTGACTTACCGTGTCCTCCAACCATGATTCCTTCTTACAAATAACTAAAAACTACTTTGAAGTTATTCGAACAGTCGAACTTTTAATAAAGTTGTCTTTTTCCCGCATCCATGCACAAAATTACTTTAACAAGTCATCTGAAATTGGATCTATAGAACAAATATTATAGTTGATGATTTGTCTAATTGATTGTTTATCCTACTTCAGAGGGTTCCTGTATGGTGTTTATGTATGCATACTTTGCATATATTTACGTTCGAACCGGCTCACGTTATTCATTTCAATAGAAGGGAATGCTTGTTGATCTTTTGTCGTTATACAAATGGCATCGTCTCCCTGAATATTAACATCATCTTTACCTTCGTTGTCAACATCCTATGCAGAAGTATAATAAACATTATGAAGCATAATTTATTATCAATTTATTATTAACACCAAAAATTACTACTATATAATTATATCACAAGTAACCAACAAAACTGCTATAATATAAGTATGAATACAACATCATATGCAAATACCAACACAAGTCCAATATAAGTAATAAGAACTACAACAAAGCAAATCACCAATAGAACCCTATCACAAATATCAATACAACATCACATGTTACTCCTAACATAAAAACATGTTAATATCAAAAATCATTGATAACAGAACTCCAACACCAGTATAGATACAACATCACAAGTTACTCCCAACACAACACTAACACAAGGGCTAAAACAACATCACGAACAATCATTAGCACAATTCTAACACAAGTATGGATACAACATCGTAGATAAAAGTCAATATAACTCCAATACAAGTAATCAAAACTAAATCATATTGCCAAAACAAAATTAATATGAGTATTAACAAGAAAATACACATACCACTACATTCGTAAAACGATGTGAATGCATCCATTATTGTGCCTTATAAATGAAACTACCCACCATATACTCTAATCGTTCCATATGCTCTTTATGTCTGAAGGTACGTTCATTATGAATAAGGGTAAACTCTTTAAAATCCTTTCTGAGTACAATGATTTCCTGTAAAATTTTCCTTTGATGTACACTTGGAATATAATCGATTCTCAGGACATCATTCACATGATAAGAAGGAATCTAAACTGTGTCGGGGGCTTCTTCACCTAATGAACCTACATGAGGTGTATGAAGCTCTTCAGCTCAAGTCGATGTGTCATAAACCCCGCTTTGCCCTTGATCATACATTTCATGATGCCCTAAACTCAACGATATGACAAAATGACGTACAGTCTAAAAAAAGATCATAAGTTAACAAATATGCAACTTCTTCTAAGTGCAAACTATTTTAAAAAAATATAACTTTTAGAGTGATAATATACCTTTTGTGGTATACTCCTAGACGAAGTTGGTACTGACATGTCAAATGATACATGAGGAGCATCTTTGTTTGTGTGGATGTCACAACCATGATCGGCTGATGGCCGGCCTGTGATGCTCACCAATTTAATAAAATATGACCATCGACGCTCATCTTTTATTTCTTTAATCGATTGTAATACAATTGGTGCCTATGTCAATACGGTATAATCTTAAATTTTGTGTCACACAATTCATATAAAAGTATATCCATAAGAGTATAACTATATTATCGATCGTCGGTTATAAAAATGATCCATAATATCCACTAACCGGGCATTTTTTCTCAACGATTGCCATTGCAATATACGTGATAGACGATTATTTATTCTTCTACAAAAAAAAACTCCTCCTATATTCAAAATGACCTCATAAATCCAAATCTACAAAAATTACACACATGATTATATTTATGTATCGTGTAGTCGTATAAAAAAGCGACTTAAAAGTTAAAATATTTATTATAGTAATGTAAGGATAATTAGTGTTTCATACCTGGAATGCAAATGGAATCTGTCCAGATTATATAAAACTGATCGCTTTTTAGTACCACTAACCTTCTTGGTTGACACATTGCGTAATGATTGCAATGTATATGTCTAGGAAACTGAACTCTATAGATATCAATTAAACCCTTTCAAATCATCGATAATTCGAAATAGCCATATACTTGATTGGTACCGACGATCTTTTCCTAAAATGGCACGCTTAATTAAGAAATATAATGGCAGTTTTACAGCATCCATATCATCTATCATTCTGAAGTCCATCCTAGTATAAATCTCTTCAATCATCTGCAATGTAATCGAAGGACTTTCGCTAAAATACAAGTCTCGGAGTCGATCACTCTGTAGGTCAATTAGTGAAAATGTTCCAAATTTTAATCTTGTAATGAGTGCAAAATCTAACTGACTAAATTTCGTAAAACTATCTCTAATTACAAATCACATCACCTCCTCTTTATCAAAGTCAACATCCACCTTGTGCATAATCACATGATGTATTAAGTGTTCTAAAAAAGCCAAATTTGGCTGTATCTTGAGAAAATGTCCAAGTTATTCTGACTAAACAATGTCTGTTGTTGTTGGGTCAATTTTTTTCGAATTAATTTTACAACGTGCAAGTGAGACAACGATATCACGCTACCCTTAAAATGCTCTTCCTCCTTTCTCTTCAATGTAACCATAGCTATCTGTATAAAAAAATAAATATTATCAAATATTATTGAGTACTTTATTTATTAACTTATGCATAAGATATTTATCTTAACTAATACCATTAATTATTTCATAATATACAAACGCATATTAC
>JAWDEX010000006.1:8181572-8196597 GCA_035221805.1 Trichilia hirta | reverse complement strand
TTTAATTTTTAAAAATAAAAATAAAATAATTTTTATAATTTAAAATTATAATTACAAAGTTAATTTCTAATTTTTTTTATAAATATTAAATAAAAGTATTTTAAAATTTACTTTTAAAAGTTAATTTATATATTTTTGATATGTTAATTTATATATTTTTGATATAAAATGTTATAAATTAAAATAATAAAATTTTTAATTAAATTTAAAATATTTTTTAGTAAAAAAATTAATTATTTTATTATAAAAATTTACAGAATAAAAATTTGGGATCTGTATAATAAAAGTTAAGAACTTTTGTGATAAAAATATATACTTTTGTTTTATATAAGAGAAGTATTTATTATTTTTTAAACTAAAAGGGGATATTTGCTATAAACTTTCTAACAGGGAGTGTTTGGTTTTCGAAAAAACAAATTTGTCTTTCCCCCTATAATATGAAGTCTCGTGAATACAATAGAAATAAAATACAGAAAAGAGAGAGTGAGAAACTCTAGACAAATCCACTCTCAACTCCTTGTCTTCTTGGTTTTTTCTCTTGTAATCCACCAATGTTCAAACCTTTTCTATGTTTCTTCAAGATTTTTCTCTATTTTGAGGTGCGTAGCTTTCCTTTTTAAGTTCTAAAAAGTTCCCTTTTATAAGTAATTAAGAAAAGAGTCAAAAAATGAAGAAAAAATGACGGGGTAATTGTAGCAGGATGATTTTTCTGCTGCAATCGGAGAAGACCTAGAAAACTTTTTGGTCAATTTTCTAGGTCGGGAGACCATTAGTTCCAAGAATTAAGTTTGAATCATCGTTCTTAACGAATTCTAGACCCTTAACTTTGAATAGGGATATTAGAGTCAAGAGTCAAGAATATTGTTAACTTGACACTCGACTCTTGGAAGAGGTAGTCAAGATTTAAAGATTCAACTCTTATGAACATCGACTTGAATGAATTGAGATATGAAAAGAATGCATAACTAAATGCTTAACAAAGTCAAATTGCTAGATAGCTCTAAGATAAGGTTTTACTATTTGTGGTGGAGTCTTCGTAGTTAACTAAGCTAGCATTTTTAGTTTAATTTAGTACTCGTTATTATCTTAATTGAATTTCTAAATAAATTAGTGTTAATTTAATTATAGGAATTGATAGAATTTAATATTTTTTTCCTGTAGGCTGACAATCCTAATTTTATTATATTACAAAATTTGATGCCGTATAATTGAAGTAAAAATTCACATGCACATAGTGTGCCGAACAATTCTCTATTTCATTATTACCATCCAATTGAATGCAATTCAATTGTTTACTTGCACAATTTTTACTAGGGAATTTTCAAGCTCAATCAACTGAGTTTAAAAATTTCCAGTGGATGAATAAAAATTTTGAGAAAGTCTTTCATTTATCTATTATTATAGACAATACCAGCCATATTATCTATGAAATTCATGTCTGAACTCTATTTTTTGATTCATTATTTCTATCTCATTGACACTTCTTTCTCATTTTAGCCATTGATTAATGCCTAGCCTAAGCTTTTCATATATATTTATACAATGATAACCATTGTGATACAAGAGGCAGAGGTGTATACAATTCATAATCTTTAGGACAAGGGAGCTTGTAAATTTGGTCCACCATTAAAATTGTACCCCCCTGTTTCAGCAAGCATGACATTTACAGGAATAGAAGAGAAGTTTGGTAAGAAAATGTTATCAAGATTTACCATCATGACTATCTAGTCCTAACCGGTATCCCTCTGCTTCGAAAACAAACACCTTGAACAATATGCACTTGTATCATATTATGTTCTTTTCTCTGCTATACGAATTCACATATGCAATGGTAGTCTTTACACACATTGGTCCATTGACAGAAAGCTCTCCACCCAGTTATTCCGGTTCGACCATTCTTCCAGGTTACGAACTTTCCAGGATATTTCCGCCCATGCTCATCGTGTAAGTTAAATCATTTGTGCCAACTTAAGTCGAAAATCCTTTAAAGCATGCTAAGGAATGTGCTGCAATGATCAACAAATGGATTTTAGAAGCAACCATATGTAGTAAAATCGAAAGCACTTCCTAGTACAAAACTCTTTCAGAGATGAGATAAGATCAGTACCAAAAATTTTTTCTTGTCTCCGGAACCTGCTTTTGACACAGAATAGGGATTTGGATGCTGGACATAATCTCTCAATCCTTCCCACGTGATGCCATAAGTTGCTTTAAACCCCCCAGCCTTAGTTGCTGCTCTTTTCTTAGACCCCCTTGAATCAAATAAATCATTAGGTTACATTTATATATCTCACACAAATCCAAGCTTGCATCTGCATGATATTTACCATTGTTTGGAAGCATAAAGAATTATATAACTATTACCATTGTTTGCATTGATATTTTTCTTGTCTCTTTGCCTTGTTGTCTCATCTTCTTCTTCTTCTTTTGTAAGCCTTAATAAAAACTCCTGGCTTGAATAAATGCTATAGAAAGCTTGAAAATGATTCTCCTCCTCTTCTTCAATGTAACCCTCATCACTGAAACTGTTATTATCATCATCCACAATAATGGTATCATCCTCGTAATCTTTTTCTTCATTCTCTTCTTGCTCATTCTCAACCTTCACCTCCATTGATCTCCCAAAAATTTTAGAATAGAAACTTCCATCACCGTTATATTGGAAAACTAGAAAATTCCAGTATCTGTACAATTATCTTTAAGAAAATTTGACGAACCGTTTACAATTATCTATACAACGTCTGTGTAAGTATATATCTATATAACTATCTATACAACCAAGCACATAACTATGCATTTATCTATACAACCAACCAACGACTAACTTTATAAATATCTATACAATTATCTAATCAATGTCTAACTGTATAAATATGTTTTACATTCAACCAACCATGTAACTTCGACTTCCCATTATCTACAAACAAATATACTAAGCATGTGTTGCATGTGAAGCATTACAAGCATAATATAACAGTAATGATCCTTGACACAAAGCAAAATTGTGACGTCTCGGTCCTAAAAGGCAGGTAGTGGTACCGAGGTAAGAGTGTTTGAACAAGGAACAGCTTTTGGCCAGCTTCAAGATAACTGTAGGGTTAAGAGCGATTCCTACATCGAAATATGAGAGAAAATTCTTAATTTATATAAGTGGAGTTGAAACTAATATGTCAATGAAACTTTTTGAGATGGGTGGTGATTTATTCTTAACAATTTCACAATTAAGCGCTCTTGAGCTAGAATAGTACCAAGATGGGTGACCTCGTGCTGGACGAGAGTAATATCAAGATAAATGACCTCTTAAAAAGTTCTTGTATTGACCCATTAACAAGAACAAAATCGTTGTTACCCATATCGAGAAGTCCTCATATTAACCCATTATCAAAAGCAAAACCATCACTCATCTTAGGAAGCGCTTATATTGACTCATTACCAAGAATAAAATAGTACCAAGAACAAAATTTATCACCCATCTTAGGAAATTCTTGTATTGACCCGTTGCCAAAAATAAAATCGTGTTTGCTTGGGCGTACCAAAATCGAATCCATTACCAAGAATAAAATTGTACTAAGAACAAAATCATCGCCCATCTTAGGAAGTCCTCATATTGACCTATTACCAAAAATAAAATCGTGCGTGCTTAGGCATACCAAAATAGGTGATTTATGTTTGGATGAGAGTAGTATCAAGATGAGTAACCTCTTAAAAATTCTCGTATTGACCCATTACCAAATAGGATAAATGACCTCTTGAAAAGTCCTCATAGTAACCCATTACTAAGAACAAAACTGTCATCACCCATCTCAAAAAATTCTCGTGTTGACCGATTACCAAGAGTAAAATCATCACCTATCTTGAAAAGTTCTGGTATTGACCCATTATCAAAATGGATGATCTTTTTGAAAGTCCTTGTATTGACCCATTACTAAAAATAAAATCGTGCGTGTTTGGGCGAGAACAATACCAAGAGGGGTGACCTCTTAAAAATTTTTTGTATTGACCTATTACCAAGAACAAAGTTGTCACTCATCTTAAGAACTCGTATTGACCCATTATTAAGAACAAAATCGTCACTCATCTTGAAAAGTCCTCATATTGACCCATTACCAAGAACGAAATCGTGAGACCTCAAGACTTGGGCCAAAGCGAATAATATCATTGATAAATGCTAGATTGGGTCTTACAAAATTGACTTACCCTTAGGATTAGGCTAAAATGGATAATATCGTTAACAAGTGTAGGACCAGTCTCACCAAACTAGTTTAAAAATATGATTGCATCAGTACCAACTATTGAATCTAATTAATTTGGTAATTTCACACTCTAGAAAGTTTTCATATTAACCCATTATCAAGATAAATTGTGAGGCCTCGAGAGTTAGACTATATATTAATAAGTGCTAGACCAGATCTCACAAAACTGACTTATTCTCAAAATTAGGTGAAAACGGACAATATCATTAACAAGCGTTAGACCTATCTTACAAAACTCGCTTAAATACATAATTGCATTAATATTAACTATTAAATCTAATTAATTCCGTAATTCCACATTCCTTCACATCATACGTGCACAAGAGGCCTTCACATGTGCCTTGACATCTTATATGCACAAGAGAATATGTAAGCTTTTTTTCTCTTTTGATTTCTCTCAATATATTAACTCGTCAAATCCATTCAACTCCAACATCTACCTATTACGTCTCACTTAAAGTATTTCGAAAACAAAATGTTGTTGGTACTAATCATCTCCTTCCACGCAGAATAGGCAGACAGAACTGCTAGAGATGAAACATACGTTCAGAATTCTTTTTCCAAAAAGGACTAAGCATACTAGATTATCTTAAAATTGATTAATAGTGCATATCAGACCACAGCATTTCATAGATGCCAAACTGAACAAAGCTTCATCTATTGCAACTAGCTCCGTTCAACTCAAACGAAGATCTCATTTTCAAAGCTAACAAATTTATTTACTTCTTCCATTTTTGCAACTTAGCAACCATAAAAGAGTAAAGCATCAAACTTTACATCATGTAATCCCAATATCATTACAAAGAAAATGCTAAAGGTCTAATTGATACTGAAAGCAGAGGAATTAATCATGAAACTAGTGAAGCCTATAGAAGTATCAGTAAAAATCAGGACACAAGCAAGAATCACAGAATTTCCAGAAAGAAAAAACAAATCAGAAACAGAAAAAAGCGAAGTTTCTTACCAATCTATAAGAGCTGTGCTTTGGTAGGTTCACTTTGTAGAATTCAGGAAACCTCTTCATTGATCTATTGGCCATGTGCTTAAGAGTAACTAACTGATGTAAGACAGGCAAAACCACCGGAGGGATTTGGCAAAAATAACACCTTGTTCATGAGTTTTCAGAAAAAAATATCCACCAAAAACTTGAGACTTGAAATCCACGACATAAGTTTCTGAATTACATTCTTTCTATCACTTTCTTGGATATATTTTGCAGAAAGTTGGATGTTATAAAACAAGAATAATATTTTTTTACGAGACACATGCACAACAGCCCAATTGAAATCAAAGTTTTCTTATCTGAAAAACCGATCTACTTTACCAAAACTAGTAAGCAAAATGATATTATCCAATTTTAAAATTCAAAATTTTGGAGAAAATGAGGGAAAAAAGAAACCAGAAAAAAGTTCGCTGAACGTTTATTTGAAACTTGCTCAACCGGAACCCCTATTATAGCCATACAACCTCATTAAAGAATAAGGATCCTACAATATTCTGCATTTATACACCAATTTAAATGAAAACACTTAAAAACACGAAAAGAACAAATACCATAAAACAGAAAGAGTAGTATGGGTATACCCGTATCCACCAATGAAATAGAAAAATAAAAATAAAAGAAGGGTAATTTTTAAAAGCTACGTCTCATAGATGGGCTTAGAGAAAGAAATATCAAACAGAAACACCATCGATTTCAAGGCTATATACATTGTCAACCAAAACGAAACTCACAATAATAAAACTACCGAAATTGGAAAGTTAGGCCTTTAAAACTCTCTACAGCTATCTGGGGTTTCTGGGTATCACAATGCAATGGTTTGTTCTTTTGCAAATTCCTTGTTGATAAGCTTTGTATTCTGATTTTTGAAAACAAAATGGGATTCTTTGAATAGTAGAAACATACTTAAAATGTGGTTGTAAGGGGGCAGATGAGATTACTCGTTGCACTAAGTGTTGGTTTTTTGTTGACAATTCTTGTTAAAGGGAATGCTGTCATTTTTGTCAGTTCTCGCCGAAGATCAAACTCTCTACAGCTAGCAGGTTTTTGGTGGGGGAGGCTCAAGATGGAGTGTTAGGGGCCCACGACGTTGACGTGGCTTTTTCAGCTGAGGATAATGGCTTAAAGGCATATTTTTTGGCACTGCAAAATTTTACTTAATTTATAAAGATAAAATTGTAAATTAGTAAATTCATAAATTTTTACTTAATTATTAATATTGTTATATAGGGGTGGTTCATATCATTTATTAAATTTATTTATTAATATTAATGTTATAATTAATATTTTTAAAATTATTAGAATTAATCAGTTCAAACATACGTTAGGCTCTCTCTCTTAAATGGAGTGGGCCCTCTTTGTATCAATTTTGAAGGCATAAAATGGGTCTATCTATCTTTGGCCCATATATATTTAAGGCTCACCTTCTATTAGGCCGCCGTTTGTAGTCCATCTAATGGTTCTTTTAAGTGATAAATAGGCCCCACAAATTTTAAATCAAGGAATTCTTTTCTAACGTTATCATCTATTGACTAGCTCTTTAAACACTGTATTTAAATATATTAACCGTATTTTAATTATTTTATAATTTAAAAAAAAAAATTAGTGAGACAGCCATATAAAAATACAATGGATTTATAATTAAACAACCCATTACTCTCTCTCTCTCTCTCTCTATATATATATATATATATATATATATATATATATATATGATTGAATGATCACCATACAATGAAAATAATATTATTTTATTTATATAAATATAAAATAAGTTCTAAGAACCCAAAATAAACGTAATAAGCCACTTTCATCTCTTGCAACCACTAATTGCCGACACTTCCAAAAGGTTTTACCTAATTTATGTATATAGATGTCTAATTGGTATTATTACACTAATTACTTGTACTAATTACGCTAAAAATTTTGCTAAAGATACTTATTAAAAATTTTATATTTAATAAGTTATATTTTTTAATATATTAAAATTTATCATTAATTATTATAAATAGTAAATATAAAAGTTTTAATAAGTATTTTAAGGACATTAATTAATGAAATTTTTACACTAATTTGGTAAACTAAATTAGTCACTTCATCTCTTAATTATTAAATTAATTTTAGTGGGCAAGAAGAACTTTACTTTATGACGTAACCCAACCCAGTCATTATGCTCGCTAGCCCCCACAAACCATACATTTTACCTTAGCTTTGAAGATTGCTTAAGCTTTTAAAAGCTTACTTCTTGTGGGGTCCTTCTGTTGTGAATCGACGGCTATGATTGGATTTATGGAAACTAAGATTGACGGTTGTTATTAGGTGAAACTAATCATGTCTTCAACGACTAAATTTTTGTGATGGGCTAGGATCAAACACCGACAGGACACCGTGTACTTCTCTTGAGAGGACAAACGTTTAGGAAATAGGAAGGATGAACATGATCCGAGGAACCAGGTCTTTGGACACGTGTACGTTTTCCATGTGAAGGGTGCGTGGGGCGCGCTTGTAGATGAAGAAACTCGTGTATTTTAATTTTTAGGTTATTGTTTAATGGCATACTAGGCCCTTGAATTTTTTATATTTCATAAATAAGGATATAACTATATATAAAGAGAATCCTAGTGGGATTGGAATGACTAAAAATACCTTAAATTTTAAGTTATACGCTCTTATGTTATAATATTAAAAAAATTAGATAAATTTATCCAATCACATTAATAAAAAGACGAATCAATTTTTTGTGAGATTGAGATAGTGACCAATAGTTAGATGATTTTTTGCCGCTTCTAATTTATAAAATATTGAAGTGACTTTCATTAATTAGTTTATCTTATTATATTAATAATTAATTATTTTAATCACATATCCTACCCTTTTTTTATAAATGTAAAAACTATATAGTTGTATATAATTGTAGGTAGAATGATTTATTCTCACAATAATAATGAAGCAAGACCTATACCTTTTTCTTTCAGAATTTATTGAATTCAAATGAAAATATTCAATATCAAGTCCATTAGTTTAACAAAATCTTGGAAGTTTATTTGATATAAATGGACACATTATGTCTTTATTCATGAAAAGTATAAAATTTTAGAGACCTAAATGTAATTTTCTCATATGAGCAGGGCTGAGTCCATCATTCAAAGCCAGCACATCCAAGTGCCAAGCTAGAAGATTAGAGTAATCCATCATAAATCCAAATGCAAACACTCCTGTTTCTTGCAAAACGACAATCTCAATCAATCAGTGATAGCATGGATTTCATCACCCATCATTACGTGTCATCATCTCTTTGGTTATAAAGGTACAGATATCAAATTCTTACGTCTTCCTCCGCCTTCTTAACTTCATTTATAAGGCCCTTTTCACTTCTCCAAGATCGTCCCTGTTGCCATCCCATTCATTTTATCCGTTCAGAACTCAAAACCATGGGGGAAAAGGTTCGTAATTTGTCCATTTGCTTAAAGTTGTGTCAATATTTTGTATCTGAATTGCGTATGTTTATGTTTACATAAGGTTACGACAATGGTGTTGGAGGTGAACTTACAGTGTTCAAAGTGTTACAAGAAAGTAAAGAAAGTGCTTTGTAAATTTCCTCGTAAGTACTCTGTTGTTTCCTGTGATTCTGAGATTAAAAAATGTCTAATCAGCGCGCTAAGATGTGATTTTATTTTGTGGGCATAAGAAATACGAGATCAGGTATACGATGAGAAGAATAACAAAGTGACCATCAAAGTGGTTTGCTGTAACCCTGAGAAGATTAGAGATAAGCTTTGCTGTAAAGGAGACGGAGCAATCAAGAGTATTGAAATCCTGGAACCTGAAAAGCCAAAACCACCAGAGAAACCCAAAGAACCTGAGAAGCCAAAACCACCGGAAAAACCCAAGGAGCCTGAGAAACCGAAACCGGCAGAGAAACCCAAGGAGCCAGAGAAGCCGAAACCGCCTGAGAAACCCAAGGAGCCTGAGAAGCCGAAACCACCGGACAAACCAAAAGAACCTGAAAAACCCAAAGAGCCTGAGAAGCCGAAAGAACCTGAGAAGCCACCCAAACCAGACAAGCCTAAAGAGGAACCACCAAAACCATCACCACCACCACCACCCCCAGCACCGGCACCGGCACCGGCACCGGCACCGGCACCTCCACCAGTGGCTCCGGCTCCGGTGCCATGTTACCCGATGATTCCTGCACCGTGTTACCCTCCGCACCCGGGTCGGGGTTGTTGCCCAGACTGCTACGAAGGTCGCGGTGGAGGACCATGTGGCAGGCCGATATACGACAGCTGGGGAGGCGGACAGGTCAGATATTACGATGGGTATTGTGGAAGGCCGGTGTACGACAGCTGGGGCGGCGGCGGCGGGTTTTACAAAAGTCGGTGTACGGATTACATCTGTGAAGAAAATCCAAATGCAGCTTGCACAATCATGTAGAAAAATCGGTATTGCTTGCATGATCATATCGTATGGCGATCCCTTCAGCCATGTCATTTTCTTCAATAATGTTTCAAGAAATCTAGAGTTTTTATTTTAAATAAATAAGGGTGGTATGGAATTTAGTGATTTATACAGCTAGAGTATGATTGTGACGCCACAATTTTTAATTAATAATAAAAGGAAAATGTTTCATTATTAATTATTTCCATAAATGATTGATTACCTTTCCATGTTGCATTTTCAATTCCTAACTTTACATTCACTTTGTGACCTTTCTATATATTGTTTTTAATAGTGATGTTCTATGTTGAATGCTTTTTCAAGTGATGTTGAAGCTTTCAATCACCTTATATATTAATTAATTAATACATTATATTATTAATAATCTTAATTAATTAAAATTAATATGTGAAATAATATTATAATCACGCATCAACTTTTACATTACTTAAAAATTAATATTAAAATTTAAATTAGTATTTTTAGTATCACTTATTTATTAAATAACTTTATTTATATTTTATATTTATATGATGTTGATTTTATGAATTAAATGGTAAAACAATTTCATGTCAAATTTAAAATGGAAAATTTTGAATATATATGATATTTCATACTTAAAAAATTTAGTAGTAAGGTTAATATTCCACACTTTTAATCTTTTTCCTTGCTGAAAATATGTATAAAAAGAACAATAAATTAATCACGGAAAAAGATCAAATAAAAAGGGGCTTTTAATGAAGAATAAATTAGTCATAGAAAAAGAAAGAGATTTTAGGATCATTCATCGGCAAATATGAGAACTTTACGACAATAATTAAAGAAAAAAGCCAAAAGGAAAGGGAATTTATCTCAAACATGTTTCTTTCAAAAGAAAAGACATACAAACACATATAGAGAGAGTTAAATTCCCTTAACTTAAATTTTTGATTTAAATGTAAATAAAAATTTTATTTATTGAATTGATGTAATCTAATTATTAAAATATAAAGTTAAGAAGTAGCATTTAATATTGTCTGAGTTAAGAAATACTATTTAATGCTGCCAATTCTCAACTTTATCCATCTTTAAATTATACAAATTTAATAGATAAAAATTTGTGTTATTATTTTAAATAAAAAATTTAAGTTAAGCGAACTTAATCCATGTATGTATGTGTGTGTATATACGTACATTTTTCTCTAATAATGACATCTTTACCTTATTAAAGTGAAGGTATCTTGATAATAGTGATTAGATTGATATACCAACTTATATTTCATTATTTTTGTGTAAAAAATACATTTTTAACTAACATCATTAAATAATTTCATAGAAGGGCAATAAACTATAGCTATTAGATTAACTCAACAGTTATTATGAACGCATAATCAAAGTAAGGATATCTTCATTGACGAAAGACTCTCTCTTTCTATATCTATCTATTAGCTTTGGTTTCAATAAGTGTATTTAAAATCTAACGTCTACCTTATTTAAACTTTTATGCGTATGTTTAATTTTAATTTTAAATTTTGGTTTTAATACTTATATTTGCACTTAACTTTTGTATTATATATCTCAATTTTTATATAATATACTTTAATTTGCATCATCCTACAAACTTCATCCCCCCACTTTAACAAACAGGCCCAAGTTGGCTCAAGTTTGTGCCAAAGTATATTAGCCAATTCCATGTAATGTGGGGATCAAACTCTAAAAGACATAAGAATCTTTTTTAATCAAAGTGAAAGTGGTGAAGGTGGTGTTTGGTGATGGCTTTAACTGACCATTTAAATGGATGTCATAGAAACAACTACCATTTATCCGGGATTTATTAGCATTCGGAAGAAAAAAGCCACCACCAAAAAATAATTATAACCCGACAATCTCATATAATTGTTATTGAATTTTGCTTGCTTGGTTGCTTGGGATTTGGTAATGGACTTTTCTTGTCTACCTTATATATAGTAGAGTAAATTGTGCCTTATTGTGTTGGTTCAACCGAAAATTTTAAGTTTATTCATATTTCATGAATTAACTATTTGATTTTTATATAGTTATTACTAATTTTTAAATTATTTTGAAATTCTTAAATAATTATTTATACCCTTTTAATCAATTTGCATGTCGGCTTATTCATGCTTTTTTGTTTAAAACAAGGATTTGACATGAACTTATCTAAACTCTCGTATTGTGTTAATTCGTTAATTATATAAATTCTCGTCTATTAATATTATTACATAATTATTATTAATTAACATACTATTAATATTGATATTTTAATTAAAAAAGAAAAGACTTATAATCTCTTAAAAAGAAATAACAAACTATATAATATTAGTACTCAAGATTAGAATTGCAACTCCATCTTTTCAAAATTCGATCGACCAGTCCCAAACTATATAACTTCCATGAAGTTTTTATTTTTTTATGATTTTTATATATAGGACGATGAAGAAAGATGACGAAATTCTAAAAAGTTTGAGTTATTTGTATTTTTTATTTTGGATCGTTGAATAGTTATGGAGACTTTGAAATTTGCCGGTGTCATTTATTTGAAAAATTGAAAAATATTAGAAAATTTGAATTGTTGCTTTTTATAGTATAGTGTTGATTTTGTGGTGATTTTACCAAGTCTCTTTTTGCAAGAAAGAAAATGCTATATTTTAGAAGTTTTCATTAGTGATTTAATTGCTTTTGATGTTAATTATTTTTATTTTATTTGATATGTTGATTTTTTTCACTAATTTGATATTAATGTAAAAATTGCATATTTTTTTATTGTTTCGATTTGCTTGTATATGGTTAATTAAGTTGGAAAATAGGAAATCAAAATGTGAATGAATCGAAATAGGAGAAATATCAATTATTTTTTAATGTGTATAATTTAAGAAGAATTTATATTTTGTATATTTTTAATTTTTAATTTATTTTTTTAAAAGAATATTTAATAGGATTTAAGATAACCAATTTATTGATAAATAAAGAATTAAAGTGGTTAAAATTATAGAATTTAGTTTAAAATGGACAAAATTATGCTAAAAAAATTAGTCAAACAGAATCAAATGGGGTTGGATTGAGTGGGTTAGAAATAGGGCTGCGCTAGACTCGGCATTGCTTCTTTTAAAACAGGTTGGCTGGGGGTTCGGGGATGAACTCGCCCCAAATGGGGTGGGGTGGGTTTGGGAATGGCAATCCCAATCTTGAGCCTACCCCGCTGCCATCTCTAATTATTATACACTTATTTTTTCTATAAAAATATACCTAAAATATAAATCATAGGAGAAAAAAGAAAAGAGATCATACATTAAGGAATCATTCATGGGTACATAAGAAAACTTAATAACAATAAAGGTAAAAGGAAAGAAAGAGGAATTAATCTCTTTTAACAAGCATCTTTCAAAAAGCAAATTGGAACGGGAAGGCCAAAGTGTATAGGGACATTGAATCGTTTTTATTTTAATGAAAGTGAAAGTGAAAGCGAAAGTGATGTGTTTGGTTACAGATGGGATGAGACATTGATTGGCCAGGCTCCAAATTGATGTCGTAGAACCAACTATTATTTAATTGGTGTCGATGTTTATGCCGTGTGCATTAACTTATTAACAATTTAATGTACTCATTAATTATTATATTAAATACAAAAAATTATTATAAATAATAAATATAAAAATTTTAACAATTGCTATAAGACACCTTCTTAACAAAATTCTTTTTTTTCTTATTCTTATAAATTTTCATTTGCTACTTTTAAAAATATAAGGTATAGAACAATAATTCAATACTGCTATATTAATTTGTACAAAAAATTTGTATCTCTCATTTATTCCTTTCGTGTCAAATATATGTAATAACTTAGAATTATCTCATTATTTAACGAAGATGGAATTCCCTCATCAATTATTTTAGTATTTGAATGATCGACAGAGAAATTTTTATGACTTCTATAGAGTTGATGACTATAGTAAATTAATTTTGGGTCAACTTACAATAATAAATACATCATTTGAAAGTATATGCGAAAGAGAAACATTAGAAGAAGCAAAACACTGGACAAATATGTTGTGAACGTGGTTTTTCAATCATGAGTATATATAGAAATCAAGACTGACTCCTCGAAAACCTAAACAGTCTGAGAAGAAGAAACTAAAGAACCTGAGAAGCCTCAAGAGCCAGAGAAGAAGAAGGAAGCTGAGAAATCTATATAAAGAGCCTGTAGAGAAGAAGAAAGAACCTTTAGGAACTAGTTAAGGTTATCCACCACTTTTCCCATTTAAGGGGTGTTCCCGGGAAGATTATGATCGGCCGATCATCTAATAGAGAAAGAAGTCTATTTGTTGATATTTCAGGAGGCAAAAATGAGAGTCAACAGCTAGTGTCGAAGAGTAATCGTCGCCAATGGACTGTGTTGTGCTTGTAGATCCCAAAAGCTGACTCAAGGACACGATGAAGAAAAGTTATCTTAGATATTTACTTGCTCATAATTGAGATGGTAGAAAGTTGGGAGTCAACGTACTTTTAACTTTGAGATTATTTTTACTGCGAGAAGAAATCACCAAATCTCAAATGTTAATAGAAAAGATGAGATATTCAATTTCATTGATGCCACTAATTAGATACATAAAAATCAAAGAAAAAAATGATAGTGGAAAAACATGCAAACCGTACGATGGTGGGTTGCATTAAATCATTCAACATCAGCACATGGAAATGCTAAGGGAGAATAGAGAGTCAACCACCACAAACCAAAATGTTAATACTTCCTTTTCTTAACGATTATCTTGATCAACAAATTATAGCCTTGGATTTCATCGTAGGTATGTCATTAGGTGTCTTTATCTCATTGGTCATACATGTACGGAAATCAAACTCTTCCGTGTCCCTCCTCCTTAACTTAGTTTATAAGTCGGTCCATTTTCACAACCTCCCTACTCGCCTGATTTGCCATTTCGTCCATTTTCACAGGTTTCAGACCTGCAAAGAACTCAGAGCCATGGGGAAAAATGCTTGTAAATCCGATTGTATGCGTTCACAGAAGGTTACACGAATGGAGCTGAAGGCGAACTTGCAGTGTTCAAAGTGTTACGAGAAAGTAAAGAAAGCGCTTTGTAAATTTCCTCGTAAGTACTTCTGCTTGTTTTCCGTGATTTTTTGATTGAAAATGTGTGATCAGTGAGCTAATTAAGATGTGATTGTATTTTGTGTACATAAGAAATACGAGACCAGGAATACGATGAGAAGAATAGCAAAGTGATCATCAAAGTGGTTTGCTGCAATCCTGAGAAGTTGAGAAAAATGCTTTACTGTAAAGGGGATGGAGCAATCAAGTGTATTAAGATCACGCCACCCCCGCCTC
>JAWDEX010000006.1:8170597-8181472 GCA_035221805.1 Trichilia hirta | reverse complement strand
TTTATTTGCTTGCTTGGGAATTAGGCATGGACCCTTCTTATCTACCTTGTGTACAGTGGTGTAAATTGTGGCATTCTGGTCTTGCTTCAAATAACAAATTTAAGTGCATTCATATTTCATGAGTCAATTATTTGATTTTTAAATAATTAACCACTAATTTATAAATTATTTTAATTAATTATTTAAACTTTTTTTAATCAGTTTTTGTGCTAATTTGTATATTTTGCGTTAAACTTTTGTACAATTTTGTTATTAATTTTATTAGGTTTCCATTTAATACGTTTTTTATTGATTACTTCTTTTAATGCCAAACATTGTTTTACCTATATTGTGAGAAGCTGAAACATTAAGCTTTTAGGAGTATATTTTTTTTTTTTCCGAACAAAATTAAATATAACTTGAAAACAATTATTTATTGAAGTAATTATACAAATTTTATGTCTGTTAATATTATTACACAATTATTGTTAATTAGAGTACTATTCATATCAATATTTTATTTTTTTTTAAAAAATATTATGATCTTTCTAAACGGTATACCAAACTGTATAAATATTATTATTCAAGATTAACATTGCAACTCCTTCCTTGCAAAATTCGAGCAGTACTTGATGGAAGAATAAGATGATCAGAGATTATCACATAAATCCCATGAAGTTTTTATTTTTTTTCACATAAATAGCTGTAATCAGAAAATGACAATTTACCTCTCCTTCACTAAATAATTTTTCTATTATATTTAGTTGTTTCTTTAAAATATCCTTCAATACATCTGTTTTAATGTTTGTCACTCTGATTTCACACAAAACAAGGTGATATATTTTAATTAGTTCGTATTATGGAATAACCAAATTAGACTTTCTTGAAAAATAAAAATGCATATGGTCATGACATATTAGAGACTGGATATGCTGCAAAAGGTGATGGTTCAATCAGGAGTATAGAGATCAAAGTTCTTGAAAAGCCAAGAGAACCTGAGGAGAAGAAAGAGCAAGTAAAAGAGACCAGAGAAACTCGGAGATTTCAAAGAAGAAACAACCTGAGAAATCTAAAGAGCCAGCGGAAAAGAAGAAAATGAAACTGTCAGAACTAGGTATTTGACAAACTTGTAATAAAAAAAGAACTGAAATGTTATTCGAGAAGCTTGTAATATAATTATTATACGGTTTTACTTTTTGCTACAAATGTACGTAAAATATAAATCTTCGAGATTAAGGAATCATTCATGGGCACATATGGAAACTTTATAGCAGTTAAAAGGAAAGAAAGAGAAATTCATCTCTTTTAACTCACGATTTCTTTCAAAAAGAAAATTGGTATGGGAAGGGCCAAAATGCATGGAGACATTGAATCGATCGTTTTTGTTTTAATCAAAGTGAAAGTGATGTGTTTGGTTACATATGGGATGGGACATTGATTGGCCTAGCTTGAAATGGATGCCACTAGAACCAATTACTATTTATCCGAAATCAATTAAAATTTGAAAACCCAAAAAACCCAATTAAAAAATTATGAGCCGACAATCTTATACAATTGTCAACTTATCATAATGTTAATTATATAAATTCTCTATATAAATTTATGAAATAATAGTCATATGATTGATACATTTTTTTCTAATTTATATATTTTTTCCTTATTTCTTAAAAATATAAAATGTATTACAATCATATAATACTGTTCTATTCATTTGTATAAAAGATTTATATTTCTCACTTATCTTATATCAAATGCGTTTAATTACTTAGAAATTATCTAATTATTTATGAAGTCCCCCATTGATAATTTTAGTATTCTTCTGATGGATTGAGAAGGTTTTATTCCTTCTATAGAGTCGATTACTATAGTAAATTAATATAGGGTCAACTAACAATACGAATACATATATCCAAACCGTCATTCAAAGCCAGGACACACAAATGCAAAGGGAGGAGAAGATTGGAGAGTCAACAAAAATCAAAAGAATAATACGTCCCTTACTTACATAACGATTATCTTGATCTACGAATGATATCCATGGACTTCATAGTACGTCCAGCATTACGTGTCATCACCTCATTCCAAACTGTTTCCTTTTCCTTCTCCTTATTAACTCAATCTATTGGTTCCTTTTCACAACCTCCCCACCCGTCCCTGTTGCCATTTAATTCATTTTCTCGGGTTTCAGACCTGCACAGAACTCACAGCCATGGGGGAGAGGGTTTGCAAATCCAGTTGCATGTGTTCACAGGAGGTTACCACAATGGTGCTGAAGGTCGACTTGCAGTGCTCAAAGTGTCCCAAGAAAGTGAAGAAAGTGCTTTGCAAATTTCGTCGTAAGTTTCTATTGTTTGCTATAGTTTTATGATTGAAAAATGTGTGATAACTGATAAGTGAGCTAAGATGGGATGTTTATTTTGTGGGCATAAGAAATAAAATCCCAGGTATACGATGAGAAGAATAACAAAGTGATCATCAAAGTGGTTTGCTGCAATCCTGAGAAGTTCAGAGACAAGCTTTACCGTAAAGCGGACGGAGCAATCAAGTGTATTGAAATACTGGAACCTGAGAAACCAAAACCACCGGAGAAACCCAAGGAGCCGGAGAAGCAGAATCCACCGGAAAAACCGAAGGAGCCGGAGAAGCCGAAACCACCAGAGAAACCCAAGGAGCCGGAGAAGCCAAAAACACCACCACCCATAGCGCCAGGGCCACCGGTTCTGCCCCCAGTTTGTGATTGTTGCAGGAAATGCTATGAAGGATTTTGCGGAGGACCATGTTGCCCAGTTCGGGGTTGTCGTAGGAAATGCTGCAAAGGACGTTGCGGAGGATCATGTTGCTCTCCGGCTCCGAACCCAGATTGGGATTGTTGCGGTAAATGCTGCACAGGACGTTGTGGAGGACCATGTTGCCAGGCCGCTCCTAGGGATTGTTGCTGTGAATGCTGTGAAGGACGATGTAGAGGACCTTGCTACTACTTTTGTTGTGGACAGAAGAGATGCTATGATGGGCATTGTGGTAGGCTGGTGTACGACAGCCGGAGTGGAAGTTTCAGCGACATTGTTTATTACGAAAGTCAGCGTACGGATTACATCCGTGAAGAAAATCCAAATGCAGATTGCACAATCATGTAAAAGTTGTCGTGCTTGCATTATTATATTGTAATAACTCCAGTAATGTCATTTTCTTCTGCAATTTCTTTTCTTTTTGTGTGTGTGTTTTAATATTTAATAAATAAAGCATTATGCTACGTTATTGATGGGCCATGAGAAGGTTTTCAAAGTTCCTTTTTTTCTCGTTGCAATTTGTAATTTTTTATTATATTTCTCAATTCTTAATTTTGACGTTACAATTTATAATTTTAACTTATAAAAAATATTAAAAATTGAAAAATATAATAAAAAAATTGAGAAATTTGGTGATATATACACTTGGGTTGAGTAGGATGCTACAATTTTCAATTAAAAGGAATAAAAGGAAAGTGTTTTATTATTAATTATTTCCATTTATTAAAGCATTAATGATTGGATTGCCTTTTCATTTATCAATTCCACTGCTTTTACGATTCCCAACTTTAAATTGACTTTTTGATCGTGCTCTTTCTATTCTTTTTTAATGATGTCTCGTGTTAAAAGATTTAATTAGTTGTCTAAAGTCATTCTCTTAAAATCTATATCCATATATGTTATAATATTTTTTTTAATTCGAAATTTCAGCCCTAATAAGATCTTACAGATTTTCTAGACGGCATCAAATCAGGTTTTCCCCTATCATAAACATGCACTTACTTATGATTTATGCAAAAATAATAGCTAACTTTAAAATTAAATCAGGATCTCGAGATGAAAGATTATACCACCTTACTAGTTTAGCTGCGCTCTTGAGTGTTGACATATGTTATAATATCGACATAGATAGATTTATACATCTATATATTTATATTTATATATGTTAATAATAATATACATGTTGATAGGTTCAAGCATTTTCTCATATTTTTATTAAAATTTTAAAAAATAATTTGGGGCATTGAAAATTATTAAAAAAGACTTAAAATTTTTTGACTTTATGAGGTGGTGAGTATTTATGTGATGGATTAAATTCGTGTTGATGTAAGTAAGATTTATAGGTTTAATTAATAATAAAAAAATATTTTATTTTACATAAATAAAAAATATATTATTAAAAATTATCGTTATTTAATAAACATATATTTTATATCATTCAGAAAATATTTTTTTAGGTTACATTTTTGAGATGATTAACATTACTTATTATTAAGATTACATTAATTCATTCATTAAAAATTTATTAATTTTAAAATTTTTTTTAGTATTTAAATTTTTTATCTTCCATAATTTTTTATCAACTGAAGTAATTTAATATTGCTTATACACTTCTATTTTTTGCTACAAAAATATTTCTAAAATATAAATCATAGAAAAAAGAGAGAGATCATATTTTAAGGAATCTTATCCATCGACACATGAAAATTTTATGACAATAAACATAAAACGAAAGATAAAGGAGTTCCATTTATCTTTTAACACGTTTTCTTTCCAACTTTAAATTGGGATGGGAAAGGACCAAAGTGTGAAGGCATTGAATTGCCTTTTGTTAATTAAAGTGAAAGCGAACGTGATGTGTTTGGTTTTATATTTATGAGGCTTTGATTAGCCTAGCTTTACATGGATGACATAGAAGCACTTAATATTTATCCAAAATTAATTATAATTTGAAAATACAATAAAAACACAACTAGAAAATTATGAACCGACAATCTCATTCAATTGGTGTTGAATTTTCTTATCTACTTTACAAGAATGTGTTATGTGGATTGAAAGCTAAGGTAATATTAAAAATTTTAAGTTATATAGATCCTAATTAATATTAAAGTGATGATGTGGTTTTTGTTAATTGAATAAAAAGATAGGACAAAATCTATTGTCGAATTGATGAAAATCATATCATTATTTGATATAAGAATTGGAATCAAATTTAAAATTATTAAAATTTTTTACTTTTAAATTTTTTTTCTTGCAATGTTTAATTTGTGTTATATTTTTTTATTTATGAGTTATATGTGTAAAATTTTAAAAATATAACAGAAAATTAAGGATTCTAACTCATAAAGGAGTAAAAATTGATAACCAAAAAATGAAGGATTTTACTGCATAATCTATTACACCATAGCATGATCTACAATGAGTTAAAAACAAATTTTAAATCCAACAAATTCTAATTCCTATTCCCAAACCAAAGTTAATCAATATAGTTCAATTTTATTCTTATTTTGATTAAGTTTCCTTTTGATATGAGTCATACGACATTTTATTAATAAAAAAAACTATGTGAAAATCCTTTTATTTTTTTTATTTTATTTGGTAAATCATGATCAAGTTAGCTTCTCTTGGATTTATATGGAGCACCCCACAATGCAATCTCGGTCATATAAAAATTTATTGAATTCGTTCAGTGCTATCAATAATCTAGAAAATGAAGATGTGATATGCTCATGAACTTAAAAAATAATTAATTGCACGACCTAGGGAAAAAAATTATGGGATCAATGTTACAGACAACAATTAAAGTGCTGTCTATCATTTTGATTTTGCAAAATATAGGGATGACTCCCACCAAATAAGCGATAAAATAAAACTAATCAAAATTTTCTCTAATCTACATGTTTGAACATTTCAAGAACTATAGCCTTTGTCCCATTCTTACTGTCTCTTCTTCTAATGATCCTTACAGTGAAATGGAAAAACCAAAAAAAAAAAAAAAACACAAATCCAAGCATTCTATCTTTTTTTTTTTTTAAAGAAAAATTTCCATTAAACCAACGTCAATAATATAATACTAATAATAGCAACATGATCATCACAAATCAAATTACAACAGAAAATGTCTAGTAATACATAATCAAATAGATCATTTACAACAACTAGCTAGGAGATAATTTTTTTGCACAAGCCAAAAGATAGGCTATTCTCACTAACAATTGATGTCCAAAATTCGGGCACTAGATGATAGCTCTTTCTAGAACTCCAACGAACAAGTTGATTCATCTAACCGGTATTGTAGAAGATTCTTTGAAGAAATTGATCTGCACCTAAGAAAGATCTTTCAGAATGAGCCCAGAAAAGCATCAGATCTAAAACCAAAACAGCAAAGTAACAACCAAAATTCGGATCCCATAAAATCCACTCCAGATAAGAATTTGGATGACCAGTCTTTTCCATATATCTGGGGTAAATCCATATCTAGGCAAGTTTTACCAATAAAAGACAAAGAAAATAAAAAAACTGAAAGAAAAAAGAGGGAGAAAATATAGCTTCCACCATCGAAGAGGGAGAAAACTCCTCCTTCGGTGATGGAAAAAGAGCAAAACGGTTAGGGTTTTTTTTCAGAGAAATGTGGTGTTGGCGAGAGAAAGAAGAAGGAGGTTCAAATATGTGCTAATATCGTACTCCAATTATTCCAAGCAATCTCTCTGTACTAAGTTTTTCAAGGAAATTTGTGTTGTAGTTGCATATAGTATTTTGAAATACCAGGTCTTACATTGTTTAATTGAAGAGTGTTGAAGTGTTTATATATTAAAAAACAATTGAGAAAGGTTAACATACTAATAAGAAATGAATCACGAGCACAAGATGAACTAGCCCAAAGCACAATTTAGAAGCTCATTGAAACATTCGCAGGAAGGTCAGATTTTCACCACCCATTTGTGCGATATAGACACTGGGACATGTTTTATGCTTTGGGTTTTATTAATTTAGATTTTGAATTCAAATTTTAATTTTACAGTTTTGCCTTTAACAAAAAAATGCAATATTTTAATACATGCATATAATGTTATATAGTTTAAAAGAGATGCGACGGTAGTTGGGGTAGTTAGTTAAATTGACTACCTACGTGACTGTTTGAACAGTTGCTTGGATTATTCTGAAGAAACATATTCTACAGAACTAAAATTCGTTCAATCCACTGTAATCTCTTCACTTCTTTAAAATTTTTAGAGTGTTTTTGTATAATTTTATTGTTCTAAGATTGTTGTATTTGAGTGTAACCTTACAAAAATTTTAGCCATTGTACCCTAAACGTATATTATATACAGTCTTACTATAATATGATATATTTTTAAAAGGGCAGAAATGGCCTTTCAATACAGTACATTACACGCCTTGACTTTAGTTCGTGGTGATATTCTATTTTTTCGGCGAAATAGTTTCCAACAATTTAGAGAAATCAGGGTGTAGGCGTTTCACATATGCTGTCTTCCCTTCATTACCTTCCTTAGTGCCATAAAATAGGAAACAACAACTCGACCAAGCGTTTAAATGAGATATGCAATTTCATTCCTTTTTTAAACCTCCCTTGGAATAAACTAAGAGTTTGATTCAACACATTCATCGGTTCTAGTCGAGCTGGCCATGGGATTGTCATAGATTGCAGAACATAAACATACATTTATTTAACTTTATTTGTAAATCGAATATACCTGGAGTCTAGCACGGCCATCATACACTGCATTTAGAGCCGATTTGAGCACTCTTAACTGCGGTTGGGCTGTTTCATAGATCTCTGGTGTCTAGCATGCCTTAAATTTTGCATAATCGAAGAAGAAAAAGAAATTCTGCTGAATCCACCTCCTTCGCTGAAATTTGGCGCCACTGATGGTAGGTCCATGTGAAGCTAGCTCTTGAGTGTAATGAATGCTTTAAAAATTTTATTAGATGAAACGTTATTGATTGAAGTAATTGTGTTGTTTATTGAAAATGCCAAATTTATCTTTTAGTCCCTGCATTGGGATGAGATAACGTTGGCCAAAAGGAAACGGTTGTGCCCAAGAGATAATGGTTAAGCACTGCAAGCATGTCTTATTAGACTAACATCAATTTGTAAACATCAATTAGTTGATGTAAGTCATTTGTTTGACCAATTGGTGCTTGAGTTGACATTTGGTGTCAGTTTGAAGTTTGGGCTTATCCAAGTCCTCTTGGACAAAATCAGTACAAAATGCCACAGTAGTTGGGCTCCATGAATTTGTAGGATAAACAAGTTACCCATGTTCGTGCCCTTATAAAATATAGCCGAGCTCGTGTCGGCCATTGGACCACAATTTTCAGGCTGAAGCATTCAAAGCCTAGGCCAACCCAATTTTTTTGCCAACATTGTCCATCAGAACAAAGGCTACGCGCCTTAATGCCTAATGCAGTATAATGAAGATGAAATTGGATAAAAAAAAAATAATAAATCCGTTTAATTTGTCGTTTAATATTAGTTTTTAAATTTTAGGATATAATTCAAAATTTTGAATTGAATTTTTATAATTTGAAATTTTATTTGATATAATATCATGCAAATTATAAATCTAGCTTAGTTCAACTTAAATGAAGAACTGATAAGATAATATTTTATTATTTTTTAAATTTGTACTAACTTTTTAAATTTCTCTCAGAGACAGTTTTTGAAAATATTTCTGCCAAATGATTATTTTTATATATATTTATATCTCTTATTTTCGAAAACAAAAATTATATTTGAATTCTAAATCAAATGAGCCCTCCAAAATATTCAAATAATAAGTGTAATGGATATGGATCCTATTTTCCATTGCATAAAACTTTTCTTCAATAATAATTTTTTTATTGTAGCTAAATAATATTATTTTACAAATAAAATAAAAAAATATGTATAAAAGATTAATATCTAAAAGTGGGAATTTTAAAATTAATTAGAAGCAAAATAGTTGTAAATATTTTCTACATAAATTAGCTTTATGACTAATCAAAGATTGACAAAATGAACTTTTCTTCTTAAATAAATACCCAATTATCTACCAATCATTCTGAGCCCTTCAACTTTATTTTCGTTTGACAACTAATACTCAATGTGACATCTTCTTAAGATTATTTTTCACTTAATATATAGGCTCTCTTAGAAATTATGTCATATTTCAATATTCAATGTCAAAGAAATACACCCACTGTTTCATTTTCTAAGATTCAGAGAATTCAGATCTGATCAAACAATCACAAACATGGGCGAAAAGGTCCGCAAAGTCTTCGTTTACAATCTTTCCTTTCCTCCTTTGATTCCAATTTCATAATCTGTTTGCATTTTTCCTGCATCAGGTCACAGTAATGGTACTGAAAGTTGATCTTCAGTGCAAGAAGTGTTGCAAGAAAGCAAAGAAAGCACTTTCTAAATTCCCTGGTGAGTTTCTGTTTTCTGTGATTTGTGATTGGAAATGATCTTTAATCTGAAATCGGTGAGCTAAGATGTGATGAATTTTGAGAACAAGAGAAATTCGAGACCATACATATGATGAGAAGCAGAACACAGTGACGATCAAAGTGGTATCTTGCTGTCCGGAAAAGCTGAGGGATAAGATTTGCTCCAAAGGTGGAGGTTCAATCAAGAGTATTGAGATCAAATCACCTGAAAAGCCTAAAGAACCTGAGACGAAGAAAGAGCCAGAAAAGAAGAAGGAACCCGAGAAACCTAAAGAGCCGGAGAAGAAGAAAGAACCTGAAAAACCTAAGGAGCCAGAGAAGAAGAAAGAACCTGAAAAACCTAAGGAGAAACCTGCTGACAAACCTAAAGTTACATTTGTTGACCCACCAAAATCACCACCCAAGCCTCCGGTGCCCGGGCCAGTAGTGGTACCGGCTCCGGGATACCCCCCGTATTACCCATTTGGGGTGTGCTGCCCGGAATGTTACCATGGGCACGGTGGGCGGCCGTGTTACCACGGTGGTGGACCGATTGTGTGTTATGATGGTTATTGTGGACGGCCGGTGTACGATAGTTGGGGCGGCGGCGGCGGCGGCGGCGGAGGTTGCACAATCATGTAATCAAATAATAGTGCATGAACAATCTCATAAGATTGTAATTAGGACAAGATCAAGGTGAATAAGGGTTTGTGTATTGATTTTGTTTGCACTAAATACAGATATATGTAAAATTTGATCTATTCATAAGGTGTTTCATTAATCATTTGGCCTCGTTATTGTCTTTTTCTTTCATTTGACTATTCTGTCTTCTTTTTTATATTGTTTTATTTATTATGTTTTCATTCAGAGTACTAAGGATTTTAAAATTGTTCATATAAGTTGTTTATGATAAATGGTACCATATGTTTAAGTCATTAATGGTGGATTTTAATTTTATATTATATATATATATATATATATTAAAAGTTATCATATTAGACTAAATCTAATTTAAGTGATATGATAAAATTTAGGTAATATGAGTTTTAATGCATTTAATTAAGTATAAGCCTCTTTCAGATGTAAAAAATCGGACTTTATTTCTATCATACATGACTAGATAAAAATAAGCATTATAAAATTTTATACCTATTAAATTACAATTTTTAACACTGAATATAAAAGAGTACTTAAAATTCAAAATTGCAATATGAATTTAAGAATGTTTTCGTATTTAATTTTATATTCTTGATTATACAACATAAATAGTCTAGAGTTTGGTGAAAGTTTTCACTGTTAAAGTTATCGCAACAATAAAAATACTTTGTACAAAAGGTTTTAAGAAGAGGCTTCTAAAAATATCTTGATATAAATTAATTTTAAATTAATATTATGACAAGAATTAAAACAAAAATTTAAGTAAGAATGTTTGGTAATGGAAAATTGAGAATATTAAACAAGTTTTAAAAATTTAGGTAATTGAAAAATCTTTGCTTTTAGTTTGATTAAGAGAATAAAATGATCAAATGCAAGTAGGGGGAAGGCGATGTGGTAACAACTAATTAAAAATGAAATTGACAGAACATATATGAAAATGAAAGACAAAAAAAAATATATTGGATTCTTTTGTAGAATGATGAAAGCAGGTGGGTAGGATTTCCACATCAATGTACTCAGT
>JAWDEX010000006.1:8124352-8162572 GCA_035221805.1 Trichilia hirta | reverse complement strand
TTAAAATCAATTATACAAATTAATGTGTTGATTGATGCAAAGCGTAGATTGTTGTCTCATGGTATATATAATGTATTCTTTTACTCTGACAATTTTTTTTTTTATAAAATATGTAATAATAATATTATATGGTCACATCTACTTGTATAATTACATATTTGGGTTGTATATATGCCATATTAGACGTGATACATGAGAACAAAAATAAGAATAAAAATAAAAATTAAAGAAAATTTTGATGTGTATCATTTACACATCCTAAAATATATTAATAATGAAGTTGATAGCGATGACGATTTGATTATTCGATGTCAATAGAATAGGTATAGATCAATTTTCTATATTCTATGATCAATTCTTTAATATTTTATCAATTTACCCAAAAGAAAAATAAAATATTAACGTCAGAGAATTTTTAAAAGGACAACAATTTAACTAAATTAATTATATTGATCTACACCTATTTTCAATGTAATTGTTTCAGTAGCTAAAATGAATATGTATTTGCATATCAAGTTGCTAAACACAATATGATGGGTGGTTCAATTGGGAAGACTAATTTTTGATGTAGTTTATCTACAACTACCACAACCAACATTACCAAATTAAGGTAAGCAAGGTTGCAAAAAATATGGAAGAAAATATTACCATTTTTTATTTCCTTTTAGGTTTCATACTCTCAATCTCTACTCTACTCCATATATACCTACCGAAATCCATACCCAGTCTTCTCCTTCCCCGTTTCTTTCAAAATTCACCACCAAAAAACGCAAGCCACCCACATTGTTTCTACTTCTTCGTGTGAATATGGTGATGGCAAAACAACTGTTGGGTGCAAGCGGAAAGTAAGTGGGTAAGTATATTTCTAACAGAAGAACTTTATTTGCTGCAGGTTTTATTGGAAACTTTTTCTGCAATGCTACTGCACTTACAGTTTTACAAGACTCGGAATATCTAATTTTTTTTTTTTTATTTTATTACAAGTGAACAACTTTGTATTTAAGATAACAAGAATAATCAAAGAAACTTTTAGAATTCTGAAAACATAACTACTTTTCCTGGAGAAAGTCTTGCTTCTTGATGGAACTTTACTTCTTGGAGAAAACTCTGAACCAGTTAAAACTTTTTAATTAATTTTTAAGATTCCAAGTTAACTTTTAACCCCCCTACTTAATTTGTAATCTCATCTGACTTTCGAATTTTTTGAACTTTTCAATTGTCACTGCTATCGTTAAAAAATCTGTTGGCTGATCATTGATGTTGACAAACTCCATGCTAATTTCTCCTTTGGTTACCAAATCACGAATGAAGTAATGACGAAGCTCAATGTGCTTTGATCTAGCATGAAAGACGGGATTCTTTGTCATTGCAATGATCTAGCTGATTCTACTGATGCAATACATTCTGCCTCTGCTGAGGATAAAGCTACTGGCTTTTGCTTCCTTGAACTCCATGAAATCACTTTGAACCAAAAGAAAAACATAACCTGATGTGCTTTTTCTATCATCAACAGAACCTGTCCAGTCACTATCAGTAAATCCAACCAGCTTCCAATTTTCTTCCTGTTCATACTTATTGCCCTGTTTCTTGTTACCTTGAAGATACCATAGAATCTTTTCGCAGCAACATAACGAGTCTTATTAGGACTATTCATAAATCTGGAAATCAAACTTAATGAATGCATAATGTCAGGTCTTGAGTTGGTTAGATAAATCAAAGAAACAACCAAGCTTCTATAGACTGACTCTTTCATCAACTTTTCTTTTCCATGAGTTTGTTTTAGTTTCTCATTCAAAGCAGATGGTGTAGAATCTCGTTTGCACATTTTCCATGGAAAATCTTCTCAACAAATCTTCAATGTATTTTTCTTGAGACAAGAATATTTGTCCCTTGGCTTGCTTCACTTGAATACAAAGAAAATACTTTCATTGATCCCAAGTCTATCGTCTCAAATTTTTCCATCATATTTTTCTTCAACTCTTCCACCATATTCAAGTAATAGAGCCGCAATAGATCAAGTCATCAGCATATAAGCAAAGTTCAAGAAAATCAATGCCTCCCTTTTTTACATAAAGAGAAGGTTCACTTCAGCTTCTATTGAACCCATTTTTGATGAAGTATCCATCAGTCTTGCTGTTGCGTGCTGAGGGGGCTTGCTTTACATAAAGCGCCTTTCGAAGCTGATGAATTTTTTCTTCTCCTTTCACAATGTATCCTTGCGGTTACACAACATACACCTCTTCTTCAATTTCTCCATTTAAAAGGGCTGATTTTACATTATGTTGAAATACATTCACATTCAGATTTGTGCTAATAAAGTGTCATGATCGTTAGCTCAGAATATAATTAAGAGACAGAATATAATTAAGAGAAAATTAGGTATGTAATCGAAATTAATTAAAATAATTACAATCTCAAAACTTTCAACTTTCGAGAGAGTGAATTGAAGAATGATATTATCTTCAATCTTCTCATAAAAGAGTGATATTTATAAAAAAATTTGTTAACCACTTTATTCTACTATTTTAATAAAATATAATTATTTATAAATGGAATCAAAGAAGAAAATCAATGGAATCCACCTACGGCACCCAAATGTTAGAAACGTTGACTTTATAACATATTGATCATTTTATAATTTTATTAATGAAAAAGATCCCAAAGAGGTAGATGAGTGAAGTAGATACAAATTAGATTACAAATTAATTGAATCAGGCACATGGTGTAATGTCCAGTTCAAATCCAAATCCATGTGATAGATAACATATAAATTGCACAATAATTTGATGAAGTCCCCTTGTCGGTGATTTTAATATTAGAATGGCCGAATGAGAAAGTTTTATTCCTTTTACAGAGTTGACTGTTATAATAAGAAAATATATATACAGCCAGTGATACAGATGATAGGAATATTGACCCAAAGTTTATTTTCATTCGACTGGCGCCGGCGTACTACTGAACATGTAGTTCTGGTTTAATTTATACGACTGTATTGTATTCTCACCTCAGCTTTTGGCTCTTCATATTATTCCTCAAGCATTCAATTTCCGAAATGTTTGCAGAGAAGGTTTGTAAGTCCTCATATATATAGATAGATAGATAGATAGATAGCTATAAGCTGATGTTTCTCTGCAAAATGTTGGCAAATTCGGTAGTGTTACCTCTGTTCACAACAATGGTGTTGAAGTTTGATTTAAAATACTCCAATTGCTTCAAGAAAATCAAGCAAACTCTGTAAATTTCCTTGTGAGTCTCTCTAGATATCTCTTCTTCCAGTCATTACTTCTTGTTTGCACATCAAATTGAAATGAGTACTTAAAATTACAAATGTGAAATGTTCATGATATTAGTGAAAGATTGCATAGAGCTAGAACGTATTTGTGAACAAGAGAAATCCGAGGCCAAGTATAAGATGAGAAGCAAAACACAGTGACAATCAAAGTGGTGGTTTGTTGTCATGAAATGATCAGAGACAAGATATTCAGCAGAGGTGGTGTTTCAATCAAGAGTATAGAAATAAACCTCCTGAAAAATCTATACAACCTGAGAAGAAGAAACAAGAGAAACACAAAGAGCCCGCACAGAAGAAGAAAGAATCTGAAAAACGACTAAGCCAGAGAAGAAGAAGAAGAAGAAGAAGAAGAAAGAACCTACGAGAACTAGGTACATCTACGTTGACCGACCACCAAAACCAGAAGTAAAACAATCGAAGTCTGCTGAACCGGCACGGGTTACCCACCGTTTTACCATTTCGTCCCCTAACTAATAGACGTGTTTGGCCTCCATGAAACAGCATAAAACTAAAAGTTTTTAGCAATTACAAGGAGGTTAACATGGTAATTAGACAAAACATTAAATATCGTGTTGATGACGCCATGGTCTTTCGCTCTCTGTAGCTCGGAAGTCTCAAACCAGGCCCGAAGGAGGAGAGAAAAAAAATGGCTTCCAATCTCTGTAATTCAACTTCTTCTCTCTTGCATGACAGCCAACCTCTCCTAAATTCTATCTTTTCGGCGACAAAACTTGGAGCAAGAACTTTCTGTTTCTCTTTTCAGTTTAATTCTCTTTCATTTCAATCTAAAACCTTTAAAAAACGACATGTTTCATTGCAAGAAACTCAGAGCACAGACCCTACTAAGGATTCAAGAAATCTCCAATACCCAGATGTAAAAACTGGTTCTTCTTCGAAAAGTTATATCCGCGTCAATCCCAAAAGTCTGAGAGCTTCTAAGTTAAAGCTGAAGTCGTAATATTCACAGTACACTTCACTGGTTAAAGTAGCAGAAGATTTGAATTCGTGCAATGCTACTGAAGATGATGTTTTGATTGTTTTGGGTGATGATTTTTTGGAGGAAGATTGTGTGATTATTCTTAATAACATGTCAAACCCGGATCCTGCATTACTTGCGTTGAAACATTTTCAGAATCAATTGAAAGCGAGTAGAGAAGTGATTCTTTATAATGTGACTATGAAGGTACGAGGAAGTGTAGAGATTTGAATAAAGCCGTGAATTTATTTGATGACATGCTTGAGAAAGGGGTTAATCCAGATAATGTGACATTTTCGACTTTGATTAGTTGTGCTAGGATGTGTAATTTGCCCCATAAAGCTGTGGAGTGGTTTGACAAGATGCCTAGTTTTGGATGTGATCCCGACACGGTTACTTAGTCGTCTATGATTGATGCTTATGGGCGGGCTGGAAATATCGATACGGCTTTGAGTTTGTTTGATCAAGCGAGAAATTAGAAATGGCGTATTGATCCGAGGACGTTTTCTACGTTGATTAAATTGTATGGAATGTCCGGAAATTTTGATGGGTGCTTGAATGTTTAAGAAGAAATGAAGGCCAAATATGATTATATATAACAATTCGTTGGATGCTATGGGAAGAAAGGGGCCTTGGCAGACGAAAACTATTTACGAAGAGATGATGAACAGTGGACTTTTGCCGAATTTTAATACGTGCATCTCTGTTAAGGGCTTACGAGAGGGCCCTATACGGTGAGGATGTTATTTCTGTTTATAGAGAGATGAAGGAGAAGGGAATGGAGTTGAATGTGATTCTTTACAACACACTCTTAGCCATGGTTGCTGACCTTGGCTTCACTGAAGAAGCTTTTGAGATATTTGAAGACATGAAAAGTTCCAGAACTTGCAAGCCTGACACTTGGACGTTTTCTTCCTTGATTACAATTTATTCATGCAGTGGGAAAGTCTCTGAGGCGGAAGCCATGTTGAATGAGATGTTGGAAGCAGGCTTTGAGCCTCATATCTTTGTTCTAACATCTATTATCCAATGCTATGGAAACGCCCAGCGTATTGACGATGTTTTGAGGACATTCAACCGACTTCTAGACTTGGGCATGACTTCTGATCATCGGTTTTGCTGCTTTCTTCTGAATGTGATGACTCAAACACCAAATGAGGAACTTTGTAAGCTTTTTGAATGTGTTGAGAATTCTAATTAAAAGCTTGGGAAAGTGTAAAACTTCTGTTGGAGGTCCTAGAAAGTGAAGGGGATTTTAAAAATGAAGCATTGGAACTCTTTAATTAAGTTAGCAGTGATGTCAAAAAGGCCTACTGCAATTGCTTAATTGATATATGCGTCAATCTCAGCCTGTTGGAAAAGCCATGGGAGCTGCTAGAACTGGGGCTTGCACTAGAGATTTATGCAGATCTACATTCAAGATCTCCAACTCAGTGGTCGTTATATCTGAAGAATCTCTCTCTTCTGCACTGACTGCATTACATGTTTGGATAAATGACCTGTCGAAAGCGCTTGAATCTGTGGAAATTCTTGAATCTGGAGAAGAGTTTCCACCGCTACCTCGAATCAATACTGGGCATGTGAAACACAAGTATTCGGGCAAAGGCTTGGCTAGCGTGTTCGAATCATATTTGAAGGAACTAAATGCTCCTTTTAATGAGGCTCCAGATCAAGTTGGCTGCTTTTTGACTACAGAAGCTGCAGTCAAGTCATGGTTGGAATCAAGAAGCTTGCCTGAATCAGTCGCTGAGGAGTTGCCTGCCTCAGTAGGTGCCTAGTATTCCGAAATCAGCCCTTTACATCAGCATGCATGCTTAGCAAATGTGATGCGTTCACTGTCACAAACTTCTTCTTTCTAGTGCTCTTGGCATTATTACTCCTGATAGAGAATTAGATAATACTTTTGTTTATACTTTGAATTTTTATAGAGTAAATTAACTTGAGCAAAATTTTAATTTCCTCTTTCCTGCTGGTTTGTAATGTTCGTGGATTCAGAAGTGGAAATAATTGAAGAGAAAAAAATATGCAATGCCTTTGACTTATTGGTAGCATATAAAAACCAACGGGAAGTTGATTTCAAACTATATTTTATTTCTCTACAAGGCATAGTGCATTGAACATTGCACAGACGTTTGACTTTGTAAAAATGAGAATAATATAATAAAACTTGTAGATTAATGTTAATTAGCAAAAACCAATGTACGAATTTCCCATTTCTTTAGAATTTATGAACTAATTGACAAATTGTATGATGGTTTGCACGTTAGCTTGCTTTCAACGTGAGAACAATTAAAAGCATTCGTATAAATTGATGAGAGTTCAAACTCAAATTACCAAAGCACAAATGAGAAACTGCATGCATGTTCTGTGTTGCAATTGCCACAAGAAAGTTAGAGTTCTTCCTTTGAATGAAGGAGAAAACAAGTTCAAGACCTCGATAAGCAGAAGGATTACTTCCGAGCTTGAGTCAGGGGAGTTTAAGCAAGAAAGTGGCAAAAAGGCAACAGTGAAGATTGTGATCACCAGGAAGCAGTTGGAATTACTGTTGAGAAATTCAAAGTTGCAGTCCGGAAAAGTTTGTGTCCATGTGTCTAGGAAAGTTAAAGAAGAGAATCGAAAATGGCAACCATCTTTAGTTACTATTCCAGAGATTCCCAACTTTTGATAAGCTTTTCCTTTTGCTTGGTTTGCTTCACAATTTACCATTACCCACCGTATAGTGCTCATAAGAAAGTAGAGTTAGCTACTTGCAAACTGGAGAGGTTTTTGTATAAATACATGTACTTTCTCCATTAGAGCGAATTTTTTTAGCTCTAATTGAAGATTATGGCTATAATGATCTCAAGAGTGCTTTGAGTGTATTCTTATAGCTAGGAAAATTATTGCCCTTACAGTTTAAATGGAATGAATATGTAAATGGCAAAATATAATTTGGCCTTGTAATCATTCAGCTCGGCTTGATTGTACTTGGTCATTGAAGGCTTTGTTTCCATGGTTATGAAACGTGAAAGGATGGAAAGTTTGTTCTCAAGGAATCTGTTCCTGTGTATTTTACTTTTTAGTCATTGCTTGGAGAACTGATGACTGCAATTGAGCGCGTAAACAAACCATGGAAATCATATTCAATTACACAAGGCTTTGGAAAACACAATTCAATACAATCCTACAAAATTACAATGTCAGCTGTTCAGGTTCCCTTCTCTACACAATCTTCATTTAGTCATAACTTAATGCAATCATCCGTAAAACCATTCATATTTACAATGAAAAATATGAACAAAACGGACAATGAATCAAACGAAATTCTGAAATCTGCACTTTTTCTGCAATGGAATATTCATGGAACTTTATTTACCCGGCTGCAATTGAAACCATCCGGAACATTAGCAAAATTGAAAAAAATGCAAAATAAAAGAAGAAATATATAATCCATATTCTACTGACTTTCTAGAGGAGATTATGCTTCTGATCCTTCTGGTTTCATCCAGTTTTGCAGATGTAGCTTCCTTTTCTTTTACAGCTGGTTTTCTCTTAACTTTCTTGGACTCAACTTCAATTGCTTTTGTCAATCCATCTACTTTCTTCATTAGCATCTGAAATAAGATTTATCTAACACGTTTAAAACCTCATGCTTTTGATTAGTTTTGCAAACGAAGAGGCAGAAATAGAGAGAAGAATTTACCCTGATTTCTTCATCCTTGGTGTTCAAGCCACCGTCTTTTGCCTTACAAAGCTTCCTTAAATGAATGACTTCCTTTTGTAATCTATCACAGAGAAACTCAGAAACCAAATTTTCACTATTTGGGTTGGAATTCCCTTGTTTTCTGAATCTTCATTGCTACCGAATTGGGTTTTAACATCTACTGAAAATATTGTATAGTCATCATTAAACTTGTTGACATCAGTGTATTTTCTTTTTCATTGCTATCAATAACCTTATTTTTTGATGGCCATACGCTTTTTCTCAGCAAATTTTCTCCAGAACCCTATTTCTTTTTGAAACTATCAGTTCATTCTAGTCTTGCAATAGCATTGACTGTTCCATTTTCTGCATTTGGCTGCTGATGCGATGGAGAGCTTCTGTCAGTGAAAGATCTTGGCTGCGATGTAGATCTTATCCTTAATTCAGTGTTTCCTGTCAAAAACCCCAAAATGTTGCTAGATTTTTCTCTTTCTGGAGATGAGGAAAGCTCGCTAGGATTGCCTAAAAAACTCAACACATGCTTTAAGCCTTCTTCCAATGTCTTTAAGCTTTGCTTCAATTTCTCCTGAAATAAATTCACATTAGCACTTACATTCAACTGACTCCAAGAAGATTTGAAATTGAATTACCTTCAGCGGTGCTTCTGTCTTAACCGTTCCCTCTGATATATCCAGCTTGTATTTCAATCTTTGCATCTCAGCCTATACATGCAAGGATATGATCAATCATACAAGTCCAAGAAAATTTTCAAACATTTCAGAAATTGTATTCTGATAACTTTTCTTATACCTGAAGCAATCTCCTCTTTTCCAGCCATAACTTAACGGGTATAACTTTGTCATTTTCATCCTTCCATTGATTAGCCACAACTGTAGCTACTTGGTTTGCTGAGACTTTCTCTGGCTAGCTCCCTCTCCAAGGTCCTTTTTCATCCTGAAAAATTAAGCTAACAAGATCAATGAACCCTTACAGCAATGAAAACAAGAACATATAACTTCGACACCTTCATTTAGTTCAGAAATTTTCGTTGATATTCACAAAATCTTCTCTGCTTCAAGTAGAGATGATATTTTTGATTTCATCAGGCCTTCCAAAGCCTTCTTATCCTCTTGAAGTCTCGATATCTGGAAAAAAAAATAAAAAATTTGCTTGCAGCATAAGAAAATGAAATTATAAATTATCGTACTTCACATCATCTCCTTATTTATGTTCATTCCATACCTCATTCTTGTACATTTCAACCCTAGCCTCGAGAGGACCAAGGACAGATGCAATAGGAACAGAATCATCATCCCTCAGATTCGCCAGCTCCAGTCTATGAGTTCCTACCGAAGCATACTGTGCAGCCAATGCATCTCTTTTTTCATTCGTTAGCTCCTTGTTTCAGGACATTGGATTTAAAATTCCCCCAAGTTAAAGCTTTAATATGCAGAATTCCAAGAGCCATCAGTAAGACCATGAACTACCTTATGTTCAAGAACATTTTCAGTGACTCTTTTAAGTTTCTCATCCAGCTTGTTAACTTCATTTCTCATCTTCAAAATTCGAAAGAAAACAGAATGAATGTCGCATATTGAAACTAAATTTTCATCCATACGAATCCTCAGTACCTCTTTTATAGCTTTATTTTTCAGAACTTCAGTTGCTCTTAGTGCCTTGATTTTACCAACACCATCCGCAAGCTGCCTGTCCTTCTCTGAAACACTTGTGTAATGGTCAAAAACTAGTTCAGGAAAATCCCATATAACTTTCAATTCAGAAACAGAACAAACTTTAAAGTGATTTTGCAATCGATTGAGCTCTAAAACCACAGGATCAGGATGAGAAACCGGGAGCTCTTCATCTCCTCTAAGTTTCATCTCATTATACCCCACCATTTTTCTTACTTTTTTCCTTCAGGATTGCAAATGCAATAAATCAAGCAGAAGAAGTACAAGAAAAAACAGGATGAATCCATACTCGAAGAAATTGACCGCAAAGAGAGGAAGGATTTTCCCTCATTCTGAAGCAATATCCGAAAGTTACACCTCAGAAGAGAGCCGTCCCAGCCTTCTAACATATATAACAGGAAATGGTTAATTTTGTCTATGATCATGATTTTGATTTCAAAATTAAACTTCAATTTCTTAACTGAAATGATAATCTACCAGCATTATCTCTCCTCTTTGTAAATTTTAAATTATTATTATACCTCAAAGGTTCTGATTGAACATATTACGTTAAACTTCAATCAAATTTATGTTCACCTAATCTAATTGTGTAAATACATTTGGACTATTCATGGTACGAGAACAAAAGTAGGAAGAAAGTGTATTGGTCGATATGTCACTTGTGGCCTCAAAACTGACCAACCAAACCATGAGAAGTGCAAATTACATATGACTTTTCGAAAGGATTATTTTTACATACATTTTATTTCTGTTATTTTTAAAATTACTTATACTACAAATCCTAATTCGTTAAAAGAATTTGTTATTCTAACATTTTACTTTTTAATAATTATAATAATATCTTCTTAATCATAATTATTTTAAGGGTGAGATTTATTTAATTACCTTTATCTTTGTCCTAATTTATACACTAAAACTAATAAATTGTGATTCTTATATGTATCTTTTTAAACAATAAGTAGAGTATATGCTCGCCAAAAATTGTTTGATAGCACTGACTTTAACCTAATTAATTTTTTTATTATTATTTAACAATCAACACCCATTTTTACTTAAAACTTATGTTTATCATTAATTGACAAACCATGGTAGTATCAAATCTAAGTTTAAAATGTTTTCTTTCTATCAAATTTACCTAATAATTAAAAATAATTTATTTATAAAGTACTAATCATAGATAAAGAGATATAATATAAATATAAAATATATTTGCCCATGTAGATATCATATATGGTAGGTATCAATTGGTTCTCAAAAGGGTTTATTTAAATAATATGGAACATTAAAAAGAAAAAAATTTTAAATTAAAAAAAAAATGTTAAACCTAATTAAAATTGCTTAGGCGTTAAATCTTCCTTAAACCATGCCTTTAAACTTAACTTAGTGGAAGCCAGTCAAGTATATTTTTGAAACATAAGCAAAAGAAAATGAGGTGTTGATGACACGAAGATGAAAGGGACAAACTAAAGTGGCTTGTAAGAATAATAACAAACATATAACCAATTAATAATATGGATAATAACATTGGAGTCCCTAATTTTTCATATTTTTCTTTAAATGTAAGCATTATTTGGTCAAATGCTGATAAATGAGCCTTTGTTCTCTATTGATATGATTAAATTGCCTTTATTGGTATTCATTATATATTTTAAGTATTATGCTTTCAAATTTAGGTAAAAATGCGACATTTTTATAGAATTAAGTGCTTATCACTAAATCAAAAACTCAAGCTATTAGTGAAAGTTCAACTGTATATTGTTATTATAACGTGTAACGCTAGGCTTAACATTAAGTAATAGATATACATAAGAAGTTACACTGTTATCGCATCACAAGTTAGCCAACCACGTTCTCCATTTGAGCGCCCTTACAATAAAATCAAGTCAAAGGTTGATTGTTGACCCCCCATAGAATAAACAAGTCTTAGATTATGTAAGTTAATATTAAAGGATATTTAAGTTATTTATGAAAAAATCACGAATGTATTTGATATAAATGAATAAATTTTGTCTTTATTTGAAAAATTAAATGTTATTATCCCAAATAAAAATGCTAGAGACAGACAGCTTTTTCATCTTTGCAGCCATTAAGTGCGGAGTGCCAATTCAAGCCCTTAGCCATTTGTCAAATTTTTTAAGTAAACCAAATTATTTGTAATTTTTTTTTTTATCAACAAGGACAAAAGGAAATGTCTGCCATCTCCACCAACACCATATGAGACCTTAAAATAGAGAAATGAAAACCCAAATCGAACCCCAAGAGTCAAATGGGATTTTGATTTAATTAAGGTAGATTCTAGGTATTTTCATTTTTTTAATCATTGCTTTGATTGAATTGTAATACTTAAGTATAGAAAATTACAGAATTAAAGTTAAGGCTACTATATATTCAATACAAATTCTTTACAATTTTTTGGGTGAAATTTTTAAATATTTTGTTTTCTATTTAAATGCATTAAAAAAATTTGAAATTTTAACTAAAAATTTTAAAAATATATTCATAAACTTAAAAATTGTAGGATATAGACTAAATGAAAGAGACAACAGCCCTAGCCTTGATCCATTTCAATCTAACATGGTCCTTCGTTCATGGTCCAAGCAAAGGCATAAGAAAAACTAATGGGCTCGGTTATGTGAGCAGAAATGCGTAATGGGCTTTAATGAATTGTATTGTCCAACAAAAAAAATAAAATAAAATTTTCTTAGGGATTGTAGCTTTGCTATATTTTAAAATTCACTTTTTTCATAATAATACTAGTGTCTAATAGTTCTCACATATTACTTCATTAACATTTGATATCTAAAATTTTTTTCATAATAATTGTGACTTAAAAATCATTATATCACAATTTAAATAGAGCATAATTCTAGTATCATAGTTATTGAATATAATTTTGATTCTAATTTGACCATTAAAAGAAATGGAATAATAATATTTGTATCCCTATTTTAATGAAACAATTAGTTTACAAATTCTAGTTTTATTTTATATTTGTGCAAAATTATTAAACCTTTTATGTTATATTATTTATTTTCATATATGGTTTCACACCAATTAGATCCCACCCCATCTCACTTCATATGTAATTAAAAATTAAGTAAATTTCCTCTTTATATTAGTGTAAGAAAAAACTAATTGTTCAATCTCTTATATTTTTAATAAAAAATAAATTAATTAATATTTTTTAATAACTCAATAAATGCATTAGTGATAAAATAAAGAGAAATGTACCAAAATGACTATACTTTTTTAAGTATGTTTATTAAATTAACTGTGTCAAAATATGTTGACTAAATAAATTAAAAACACATTTTTTAAACAATAATATGTCATAAAAATTAGAATAGTAATCGTGTTCGAAAATGTTATTTCAAATATATTTTAAAACACACTTTTGAACACAATATTCGAAGGCGTCATTATAAATATATTTTTAAACAATGTTTGAAAATGTGTTGAAAATAATACTTTTAAACACGGTTTATATTTCAATTTTTATTGAAATATTATTATCTAAAAAACGTATTTTTAATTTATTTGATTGACATTTTTTTAACATAGTTGTTTTAATAAATATGTTTAAAATTATGGTCATTTTAGTAAAAAAAGCCCTAAAATAAATGTTTTTAATTGTTGTATCTCTGAACTCAAGACTCAACAATCAATTCATTTATTTTATCGCGGCATTCTTAATGAAACCTAATAATAAGTAATGAATTGTGAAATTTTTTTTAATTATGTTTATATTTACAATATACTAAAATTTAGGGTCCAAATGTAATTTCAATAAAATGATCAATTTTTACTATATAAATTCAATTTAATTCATTAAACCAATCACTAACCACTTTCAACAAATGTGATTAGATTTCAAACAATCAATCAAAATTAAATGAATTTCTTTCCCTTTGTACTCTTTTTCCCTTAAAATAAGTCTAAAATTTCACAAAAATAGGAGAAGAATATACCTTTTTCATCCAATCCAAAGGAGGAATCAAATGAATCACAATTTTTTTCTTCATTGATGAGAATCTTTTCATGAAACCCATTAATAAATTAAAGAAAATAAAAGTTGTTATACCTTTCCTTCCCTAGTCATTATCATCATCTTCTCATTATCACATGATTAAAGACAACCTGCCAATCCCACATGGAGACACAGAATTTATACCAAAACATTCGATTAGTTTTGATAAAATAATTATTTTACCCCTAACCAATCATATACCATATTGTATGACTGTCGTATGTTCAATATTTTTGCAAAATAAAAAAAATAAATTACATAAAATATGTAATAATTATATAATTTTTCTATATAAAAACAGTTTGTGTACGAATTTATATTTTTAATATTGTTGTTTTTAAAATACAAATATATTACTAAGTGGTCATTTGAAATATTTTTTATTTTATTTATCTCTTAATATAACCTTTAAAAAATTGTCGATTAAGTATTTGCACAATTTTGCTAAAAGATATGTTTGACAAATTAAATAGATTTTTTTAATTAAATCCCTACTAGAGGAGGGTATATTTAATAAATTTTTAATTGAAATTTAAAATAAACAAGCCCTAAGAGGAGGGTGTTTTAGTAATTAGAGAAACATGGACACACCAAGAGGTGGATTGCTTAGGAAACAAGAAGACTCTACTAGAGAAACTTTTATGGGAAATGACTAAGCAATTTTTGACACCATTGTTGAAATCAATATCTCCAAACTTTCAATTCAGCAGCTACTTAAAGAAAGAGCTCTTCTATCAAATTTTCTCCATTTTTCTGTTTTCAGTTCTAAGAATTCTCTAAAACTCAAGAAGAAGGAAGCCATGGATATTACATCAAAGTTTATGCAATACAGATACCAATTCACCTTAGCAATTGTTGGTATTTTGATTATTGGCTTCTTGTCCTATACAGCACCTCGAGTGCTTACCATTTTGGCATACTTTTGGCCTCTTTTCGCATCAACAACCGTGTTCTTGATCTTGATAATCGTCTTTGGAGGCATTCCTCAGCTGGGAATTGAAGCTTTTGCTGAAAAAGCTGCAGAAGGACTGATGGATTATGTTGCAGGATGACAGGAACAGCTTGGGGAGAACCACTGATATGAGTACATAAGAAAAGGGTCATTTCTCAATTCTTAGAAATGTAGAATGTATCCATCCTCTGTAAATACTTCATTGCATGCTAAAAAATGAGTAAAATGTGTATCTCCCTTTCATTTGCTTCATCAAAATGGGAAAAGGCTAGAATGTCAATCAAAATGTAAAGTTTCAGAATTTCCCAATGTGAATTCAGCTTGATTCTCTTCAATATTGACTTCTGCATTTCTTTTGTTTTCTGTATTTTCATGGAAGTCTTTTTTCAAAACCCTATCACTTGAATCCATTTTGTCTAAACCTATCTAGGTTTGATTTAGCTTGCGATACAAGACACCGGGTTGCAAGCGAATCATGTGACTAGAGTATTAATTATGATCTTATCGGGTATTTTGAAAATAATCAAACAGTTTCCAAGCAAAGAAACATAGAGCATTAATTCTGTTAGCTTCTTGTTAGTGCTTTCTAAAGGTAGTCACATATCAAGGATTCGAAACCTTTCCATCCAGAGTGAAATATCTTCCTCGCTGATCTTCCCCATTTCACTCAGCTTATGTATCACAAAGTCAGCCGCACTTGCAAAAATTTAGAAGTGTAAGCACAGAAAGTAAAAGGAACTAAACTTAGCGGGATCATGAATACAAAATATATACCTGACTGATTTATCATGATCAAGATCTGCAGCCTCTAAATCCGAGAATGTAAGTTGTCGAGTAAGCACCCATTTCACTAATGATTTTTGCCTCCTTTCGGTGTAGAGTTCAGTAAGGTACAGAAAGAACTGAGCAAAGCAACTAGTACCACTCAAAATCCAGAAAACAGCGAAAAATCGACCAATTGGCGTTGAGAAACTCTTATCTCCATAACCCAGAGTAGTTATGGTGGAACACACACAGTAGAAAGCATCAACAAATTGCAAATTTTCGACAACAGTCAAGAACAAAGTTCCCAGGATTATAAGGACTAGAAGTATGAATGTAGCTGTTAAATATTTGTACTTCAATTTGTGATTTTTTTCAATCATATTTAGAACTTCATCATCTGAACCTGAAGCTTTTTCCATCTTGTAAATTGCTCTAACCAGAAGAATTTCTTGCTTTTCGACAAGGTAATCTGCTGCTTTACCAAGAATAAACCCAACCAGAGCCACTCCAGTGAAGACATAAATGCAAGCAAGCAATTTTGCCAATGTACTGCGGGGTACAAGATCACCATATCCAACAGTAGTCATTGTGACAACTCAGAAGTAAATTGAATCAAGAATCCCATTTGTTTTGAGACCTTCAATTTGATTCCTGATTAAGAAGAAACTAATTGTTCCAACTCCGAGATATGTAAGGAAATATATTAACACTTGTTTAATCCTAACTTCTGGATCTTCAGATAATCCTGGATGATGGGGCGGAGATCTGGATTCATTTTCCGGCAAAATTATCTGTGCCGGAGCTGAGCCAAAACGACAGGATCTTCTTCCCTGGAGGGAGAACTTTTCATTCAAATTTGGACAGGTTCCAGGTTCCTTAAGGAGAGGTGGTTTAGCAATACCATCCGTAGACATCATCAGATCGTTAAGAGCCTGACAGAGAACTCAAAACATACAAAATAAACCTGGGAATTTTTCAAAACAAAACAAAACTCAAAACATGTAAACTGGTTGTTTATCGGTTTATCAGACACTAAATAAACCTGGATTCATACCTGGGGAAGAAGCAGGTTGAATTTCCGTTGAAGCACAGATCAATGGAGGATCTTTGACATTATACTGAATCCATAATGCTAATCACAATCAAACAGGAAGAAGTCAGAAAATAAAAAATGTAAGCCGGAAAGTCGGGCTACTAAGTCCAACTCCATCGTGGAGAAATATTCATTACACCCCTTTTTTCTCTTTCAGAAATTCCAAATTTTGGACCTTTTTAGGATTGAATTTCATTCTTGTCTCGTTGAAATTAAATTAAAAAAAATTATCTTATTTTATACGTAATTGAAATCAAATTGTACCCCGCATAATCAGCAGCGCAGATGGTGCAATCACTTTAATGTTGACTGTAACTTGTGCTATAGTTTTGAGTTCATACGAAAGAGTAAGTATTGTTTTAATTTTTATTTTAAAATATGGTTAAAATACTACAATTTGAAACAAAATTAATCCAATACAAAACGAAATTTAAATGAAAGAATCTATGATTTCAAAATTTCAGCTTATTTAAAAGTGCTTTTGGCAAGAAGTGATTTTATTCACAGTATTTAATTGTAAAAGCATGCAATAAAATTTGATAAAATCTTGTAGGTTCGCAATAGAAGAGGAATTTATATGAATAGTTATTAATTAATATTAATGTTTGCGGAAAAGATTAAATGCATACTGCTGATATAATTCTCTTTTGAAATTGTTTATGTATATTATAAATTAAATTAAGTTATTTAAATATAATTAGATCTAAATTTAATTTATATTCTCTCTTTATTTTATCCTTAGTGATGTCTAAGGGAGAGTGTTTTGACTATAAAAATTCTTTTCTTTTTTTGGCAGCTAATCCTATTTTTAAAAATTTTAGCACATATTGATAAGTGGCTATTTCTAAAATAAAAGACTATATTTAACAGTCGTTACATTAATTAAGTTAATTTATAAGAAAAATTTGTAGGTCAAAATATATAGAGCTATTTCTTTATCATTTAATAATTTTTTTATTAAAAATTAATTTTTATAAAAAAAAAAATAAAACTAGAATTTACTCTTTACTGATTATTCATGAACCCTTTTTCCTATTCTTGGTGTCATCAAAGATTAAGATTGTACAGTTTTTGATGGGGTGTATGGAATCCTCAAATAGAAAACAATAAAGGAGTGCAAATAGAGCATTTGTAAAGTACATTTAGTATGTCTCTAAATTATTAACCCAGTGCCACTGAAACCCAGAAGTTTCTAATGGGCCTAAAGGCCCAGAACAGGAAATAATTAAAAAATGCGACAAAGAATAATAAAGAAGGTGGCAGGAGCTGTGGGCGGAAGAAAGTAAGAGCGAGGGTTGAAGCACTTCTCTCTCTCACTGGTAAGTAATTTTTCCATTCTCTGCCGGTTATTTCATACAATTTTCAGCTCATTTGATAGAATCTTAAGCACTTGCTTCGTTCATTTTCTCTCTTTAGCTAGAATAGAAAACTCATAAATTTTTTATGCCAGTTGCATGACATAACTCTTAGCTCAAATAGGTATCATTAAAGTTAATTATTTGATTAAAAAGGAAACTATTTTAATGTTTCTGCTTAACTTTTGTTTTTGAAGGGTTGTTACTACTAGCTAGTAGGGAACTCAGAGATTTTAGCAACTTTTGGTTGTAAAGAAGTGTATCTATAGTTCAATTAAGTGTGATTAGTGAGAATGATTTTGTCAAAAAGTATATGGATGAGGAGGCAACAATGTCCATGTGGAGATTGGAAATGTTATGTTACACATGAAGGTGATGCTGATGAGACATCGGTGGCATCCCAATTGGTTAAAAATGACGAAAATTCACTGAATGAGTCTATGGTTGCTCCATATGTGGGGATGGTGTTTAAGAGTGATGATAATGCATTTGAGTATTATGGAAATTTTGCTAGAAAAAATGGGTTCTCCATCAGGAAAGAGAGGTCGAGATTGAGCCCCCAATTGGGTGTGTATAAACGCGATTTTGTCTGTTATCGCTCGGGGTTTGCTCCGGTGAGGAAGAAGCCTGGTGGAGAACACCATAGAGATAGGAAGTCTGTGCGCTGTGGATGCGATGCAAAGATGTATTTGTCGAAGGAAGTTGTCGAAGGTGTTTCTCAATGGTTTGTTGTGCAATTTAGTAATGTTCATAATCATGAACTTCTGGAAGGTGACCAAGTGAGGCTCTTGCCTGCATATAGGAAGATTCATGAAGCTGATCAAGAGAGAATTCTATTGCTTTCAAAAGCTGGGTTTCCAATACATCGTATAGTAAAAGTGTTGGAGTTGGAGAAAGGGATTCAGGGTGGGCAATTGCCTTTTTTGGAGAGGGATGTTAGGAACTTTGTTCAAAACCGCAAAAGAGCTGTTCAAGAAAATGATGCTTTACTTAATGAGAAAAGAGAGAATGACACATTGGAACTACTGGATGCCTGCAAGGCTTCAAAAGAGGCAGATGAAAACTTTGTTTATGATTTTACTCTTGATGAGAACAATAAGATTGAGAATATTGCATGGTCCTATCCTGACTCTGTTCATGCATACACCATTTTTGGTGATGTGGTTTATTTTGACACAGCTTATCGGTCAATGACTTATGGTATGATTTTTGGAGCATGGCTTGGGATTGACTGCAATGGAAGAACAATATTTTTTGGCTGTGTTCTTTTGCAGGATGAAATGCTCCATTCCTTTGCTTGGGCGTTGCAGGTTTCCTTTTAGTCCTTTTTATTGAGCCTTAACTATGTCTTCATATATCTTCCTTTTTGTGATTTTTTATCTTGGCTTTGGGCACAGACCTTTGTTCGTTTTATGAAAGGAAGATGTCCACAAACAATTATAACTGATCTTGATCCAGGGCTTAGAGATGCTATAAGAAGTCAATTAGCAAACACTAGACATGTTCTCTCTGTATGCAGTATTCTCTCCAAGTTATCTGGATGGTTTTCTCTCTCACTGGGATCGCAGATTTCAGAATTCAAATCAGAGTTTGATGCATTATGCCATGTGGAGAGCACAGAGATTTTGAACTTTGATGGAGTCAAATGGTTTCCATGTTTGGACTTGGTTTAGATACGCACATTGCTTTACTTTATTCTATCTGGACATCTTGAGCATCATCCTAAACAAGAGATTATTTTCTTGCTCGGATGACAACTGCCTACTCAAAGTCTGTAGATGATTCTTGAAAGGAATCTTCACTGCTCAAACATTAGTTAAATTTATTACCACATACTGCTTGAACTGATTTTGAGATGTCAGTTGTCTTTAGTTTTGTTTGGAACTCCAGCAGATCGGTCTCTCTGCCAATCCACAAAATCAACCACATCGAGGAATGCAGTATATGACTATGAAAACGTACGTGCCTATTGAAGAGCAAGGTCGTCTCTCTGCCAATCTACAAAATCAGTCACGTCGAGAAATGCAGTATGTGACTACGAAAACGTACGTGCCTATTGAAGAGCAAGCTCATAGGATGCTTACTCCTTTTTCCTTCAATGCTTTTCAACATGAATCGGTGCTTGCTATGCAGCATGCTGCATCCAAGCTGACAAATGGGTCATATCTTGTACAACATTTCGAGAAGATGGATGAAGAACGTCTTGTCATATGGATACCAGACCGTGAACATATTCACTGTTCCTGTAAGGAATTTTAGTCTTCAGGAACATTATGCAGACATGCTTTTTGTATGTTCATTGCAAAGAACTCCTTTCACCTTCCTGAAAAATATTTGTTAAGTAGATGGTGGTGAGAAGGTCCGATAACCTTTTTCTATGATCATGATACTCAACATAACAATGACGAATGAATTCAAGAGTTTCACTCCCTTACTGAAACTCTATTTGCGAATTCATCAATTACAAAAGAGAGATCTGATTATATTCGTAAAGAACTAACAACCGAGCTTACAAGGCTTCTTAATGAGGTTAGAGATACGCCAGAAAGTGATGGAATTGCTATGGGTTTTACTCTTTTGCCAACTATTTGATTATGGAGTGATGGAAACAGTATGGAAGCGAGTAAATCACTTGTCATGCAATTGATGAAAAAAATTTAGGTTGTTAAACCAAAATGTTATAAGGCAATGCTGACAGAGCCAGAATGACTGTACATTCTCATTGTCGACTTACAAGCCAGCACAGGTACATATTAAGAAGACCCAGTTTGAAGGAAGTAGCCATATAACTTCTTCTAAGGTGTTGTGCTTTGCAAATTTCAGTATATATATTTCTTAGTTTCTGGTTATGTTTTCTGATCAATGAAGAGAAGTAGTGAGTCTAATTCATTATGATCTTATTTAACTTTCCTGGCTTTGATTAAGTTCTTATGTGATGTTGTGAAGCATAATAATGACTCTTCATGAAACACTTCACTCACAAGTCCTTTCTCTTATCATCTTAGTTCTTGTGGGGAACCAAGTATTGTGGTCCAAAAATTGGTTATGTGAAAGACTCTTCAAAAGTAATAATATTTTGCTCTTTTTTCAACCAATAGTAGATTCTTGGACGAAGTAACCGCTATATTTTTTAATCTAAAATGAACTTATTCGAGATTCTGATTGTTTCCCCGGTAAATTAAGTTGTTCTTGCTACATGTTGAAATTGATTATTCAGTAAATCCCTTTACTATGTTCTGAAGCCAAACTTCTATTTCGCACAGCGGACTGTGCCTACTGTTTCTATTAAAACTCAATACAGATTTGAATTTGTTGCAATAATTGATGGTATGGTTGTGGCTATAATGATGCCCAAAGAAATGTGTGGCCGGGTTATAGTTCTGAGTTCTCCTCAATATTCCAATAACAAATTTGTATCTGTTGTAACTCAAACCTTTTGCTTCAATTATGGAATTTTTATGGATTGATTTTCTACAAGTGCTCTTGTGGTGATGAGTAGCAAACTGAAAAATATTATTATATATATATATGAGATAAATAAATTCTCTGGAAAACGGTCACCAGTCAAGTTTTTTATGATATACGTATTCATCATTTTACAGGTTTTACTCCAAATGAGCTACAGGTAATAAATTTGTGGATTGACAGCTTGGCCTTTGACTGGGAAACGGCCATTATTAATATTCTGAAGTTTTTAGATTCATACTTGTTAAAATTTGCCACATATGCTGTTGAGCATGAATTTTGCATCTGCAGGAACAACTGATCGAATGGAAGCAAGGTGTGCAAGGTAAACAAAAACGCCAATGTCATCTTCCAGTCAAGCAAGTGGTTAGCTTTCATCCACCTGAATGATTTTCGCAGTCAAATTTTTTTCCCCCTTCCTGGACCTACACTCGCATGCCATCATATGAAAAACCCAAGCTTGCTTGAAATTGTACTGATATTTTGCACTATAAACATTTTCATGGTAGAACATTATTCTTTTTAAGTGATTGTTAAAACTTTTCCATAGTTGAATTATTGACAACAATTTGACTGTCCCCATTTGCAGACAGGATGGAATTCGTTTCTCCAACTTGCGATGCTTGCCTTTATAGATTTCTCCCCGCATAATCTTTAACATGATTCAATCTTCATTATTCATTCAGAAAAGAATAACTCTTCAGGAAATGACCACGAACACAACCCATGTCCCTGATATTTGCATATAAAACTTGGTAAAGGAAAACAAACAATGGAAGCTGCAAAATTCTGGCCACGTAAGTGTGAAGAACCTCTTCTGATTGGTTGGTTTTCGTCCTGTATGAAGTGGTAGATGACAAATGGCAATACTTATGTGCTTTCAAGAAATATCAACTTTTAGAGCTGCATTGTGCTACTATAATTGATATTCTTGAATCTTTTGGTTTCAATATTCATGTAATATAAATCTTAACAAGCTTTTTCCAGGGTCTAAACTAAAGAAAACCTTTCCGTGAAAGATCTCTAAGGAAAAGCAAATTTGCTGCTGCTGTGAATTGCATTATGAGCAAAAAGTTAATATTTTAGCTTCACTCATACTCAATCCTTTTAATATTCATGTTAAAAATTGAAATACTAGTTCAATATTATTATTAGATGCCTAAACTGATAATAATCATATCATTTATTTAATATTTTTATTAAAAATATTTACGTATTCCATACTTAATTCTATATTAAATATAACAAATACTTCTAAATGTCATAAATATAATTAAACATTTTTTTAAGAAATATTAAAGTAATATAAAATAAATATGTTAGTCGAATTATCAACATAATTAACTAGCGGAGAACACTAAATTAGAACTTGAAATAATATTAATTGTATTGCTTTTATATCATCTATTTAATAATTATATCATTTTCCTAATAATTTTGTGACAATTTCATATTAATTGTACCTTAGTATTCAAAATGGCCACCCCAAAATGTAGGTAACAAAATATTTGCTTATACTGTCTTAAAAAATTAATTTATTCAAGCATCATCAGTCAGATCTTTTTAATATAATGAATTAAATTTGTATCCATCAATTATTAAATCATCTGCTTAACTAACCAACTTGTAATGTTTATATACGTACACTTGTTCTTTCTAGTATTTTCCACAAAATTCATTTCATGAATCCCACCAAAATAATACTCATAATCAATCTATTCTTTCTGTTGTTCAAGAAAATCAATTATGAAAACTCAATTTGCAGCAAAATAACTGCAGAAAGGAAGCTTAATTTGATACACATTGGGCAAATTACATTGAAACACCACCGAAAAGTGCTTTCAAATTAAGCTAAAACACGATGAGGGTGTAATTAGAGAGAAGCAGATTGGCATTTGTTTTTAGAATAATGAATATTACACTGCAATAATCTGTTGTAGTGCTTCAATCCTGATTTCTTCTTTCATTTTTCTTATAAACTCTTCAATTTTCTTGTTAATTCTTCTGTACTCGGTTCATTTGTTGCTTCTGCAATACCATCTTCTTGTGTTCCTACGGATTCATTATCTTCTTCTTCTTCAGCTTCCTCCATGAAAACACCACTTTCTCTTTCTTTCTCGTCTCCAAAAAATTTCGTGAAATTTGAATAGATTTCAAAAAAAATTGAGATTTTCTAATTTTAGGCTTAGACCAGTTGAAAGAAGTTTTGAGAACCAAACTAGAATAAGAAAGAAAAATTCGAACAATATCAAATTTAAATCAATAAAAATGTATTATTTATATAAGTTTATTGTTTAATTTTTTAAAAATTTAGTTTAAGATAAACTAATAAACTAATAATATTTTTATTCTATTATTAAATCAATTGAACCGATTTATTTCACTAAATCATTAATTACTATGATTAACCCTAACTTCTTACTAAGGCTTAGAATAAAATACTATAATTGCATTATAAAATAAATTTTTTTAATTAAAGTTTATTTTTAGTTGAAAAGTTAATATTATATTATACAATTGTGACGTTATAATACTATTCTTTTAATTAATAAAAAAGTCTTAAATATGCTTGACCTACTCAATCAAACGATTATAAAAACATTATATTATTAAATTTAATAACATAATATATTTATAATAGTTAATCTTTATATAAAACGCGTGGAGCAAGATTTTTTCTCCTAATTACATGCCCATATACAAAAGTTAAAAGGTCATCATGCAGGCTTGCACTGCACAAACAATTGATTGACACTCCAATCAATCCCTTGAGAAGTTTCTTGTAGTTGTCAGCACAATCAATGCAACGTTAATCATACGGTAAAGAAAGACACATTCAATTTCAAATCGACTTTGATTGTCTTCATCCTTCACCCTAATGGAATTGAGGGAATCCAATAGAATTTATTCCTATTATTAATTAAATTATGTATATTTGAATTAATCGTATAAAATAAATTCTATTGATGCCCAGCTCATTGGGCATTCTCTTAAGAAACCTTATTTTATTCTTTTATCTTTTACTTATATTAATTGAATGCTTGCATATAAAATTGGAATGACTTTGCATGTGAAATGTTAGAAAACTTTAACAAAAACAATTTGATTTAATTATAATGTTTTCTTGAAATATACAATTGTTTTCTCTGCACAATTTCTAAATGCGTCCTTGAATTTTGGCTTTTGTCTACACTTATTATTTCTTATGATAAACAATTATTTTGTATTTTTGTCCACTAATTAACTCCCATTTCAAGCAATTTCAAATTAATTAAATTTAAATAATCGTACAGAAGCAAAATTTGTACACAAATATATATATATATATATATATATATAAATTCTTTATTTTTATATTTACTTTATAAAAATATAAAATATATGATAATAATATAATTTATCACTGTTAACTTATGTACTTGAATTTGTATACATATAAGTATTCATTAAATTTCTTTGAAATCAAGTGTATATGAAATGTGGGGAATTATATTGGAATCATAGGTAAATTTCTCGAAACTTTGAGAATTAATATTTTTCACGTACATACTCAATTTGACTAACCGATATTATGTCATTTTCATTAATTCACATATAAAATAGTCTGAAACTTTGACATTCATTCTTATTAATTGGAGAAATAGTAATTTGCAAAGCTATCAAAGAAACTTTACAGAAATTTCTGTGGTTATATTTGTTGTTAACTTCACTGCTTGCACGATTCAAATGGTTTGAAAGTTAATGCAAAAAGCAAAAGCAAATGCAATTTTCTTCTTCTCTTCACTGAAGCATTTTTAATCTAATCTCAAATAATCAGAAACATGTTTATAAGGTTACATCAAAACTCCGGAACTGAAATTTATATTATAAGTAGTAAGGAAAACATATATAAATGCATAAGCATATAGATATAGAGATAATTAATACACAGAAAACACTTCCAGGCAACATGTTTTCGCACATATATGCTCCATGTTTTCATCTGAATCTCTGATATTTCAAATTCCAGGATCTTCTGAAGCATTTCCAGGATGTAGAAAGAGCCAGAAATCAATATTGATCGGGCCACAGGAATGCTCCCATTGCATACTTTCTCTTCTCGTCCAGATTTCCCTGGAAACTCAGCCCATATTCCTGAAGAAGCACGTCGAGTTTCCATTCCTCCATTTTCTCATAGTCTGCTTTAGAATAACGAGGATAATGAAGAGGCATTTGAAACCCTGAACAAGAAGAAGACGAAGAAGGAGAAGCAATATCATGGGGTTTGATCATATTTTCAGACCTACTGACAACTTTTGCATGGTCGTTTTGGTATCCCACAACACTTTTACACTCTATTTTGTTGTCGTTTTGATACCCTAAAACATTGCAAGCTGTGTGAAGAACCCAGCTCAAAGCCATCTTCTTCTCTTTCTCTCTCTCTCCTCTCTTTTTCTCTCAATTTCTCAAGCTTGAAAGTTGATGAGGGTTGCAAGTATTTATATACACTTCATAATGCGTAATGCGACAAAACTTTGAGATTTATATGAATTAAGCAACAATTAATGATTATAATAATTCTATACGATATTTCAATTTAATAATTAAGAGTGATTGGGTAGGAAATTGATAATAAAATTATAAAATATCAATGAATGTTGCTTGAACTAAGAGGGTTATCTTTGAAATGGGGTATATGGAACGCTGAGACAGGCCACTAAAATTTGTAGAGTGGTTATTAGTCTAATTTCGTGTACGTATATATGACATCAATGGGTGCATAATTGAGTTGCGTGCGTCCTTAAGAGGAGACCCACGTCCCCTTTTCAATAATGACTAGTGGCTTTCTACTGAAGGTTTTAAATTTGAGTTGCTAAGTCATTGTATTTTGACAAATGAGGACATTATTTGTCGATTTACATAAATATTAACATTTCAAGAGGAATCAAGGATCCATTTGATATAAATGAAAAAAGATTTCTTATTTGCAAAAACATAGGACACTAAGAACCTAAATGTTATTCTTCCATTTATATTTATAGACTAATTTCTTCTTCTGGATCAATATGGCTAAAAATAAATGGGAATGTAATAGTATTGGACAAATGTGTGCACTTGGGTGATAAGCGAAAAATTAAATTGCATTATTGGTTAGAAGATAAGATAACGAGAGCTATCTAGGATGGCATGTTTTGTTTCAACAACCCTAGAGGATAATGATAAGGAATGCTTGGGCCAACACCACCTCCACCTTTAAAAGGGTCAAATTTTGAAGTTTTTCTTAAGTATAAACATTTGCTCATTATAAAATTTGAATTTCATAATCTAAAATAATATTATATAATTAATAATATTAAAGATGCAAACAAAAAAAATTATCAAAAAAATTATTATTATTACATATAACTTATTTTTAATTTTCCTCTTGTGAATTTTTACTTATTTTTACAAAAATTATGAAATAAGTGACAATCATGCTTCGCAATCTCATTAATTTGTGCTAAATGTTGTTAATTATTTTGGATTTGTGCCTATAATATGTTGAAATCTGAACAGAATAAAAATAGATAACAAATTTTGAATTATTTCAACATAAGTTAAGACGAAATCTATTTTCACAATAATTAGCAAGAAATCTAACGTTTGGGTTGAAGTATAACTTTCAAATTAAATTTTGAAAAGCCAAAAGGAAGAGAAATACCTTATAAATATAAATTTTAACAAAATACTACGAGAGAAGGAGAGGTGGTGATATGAAGAACATTTCCATTGTATAATATATTGTGCATGAATCTTAGATAATTAATGCATAATGTATGGTCAATTTTTGTTCGATTTATGTCTTTTTAAAATGTCACGACACTTCTAATTAAAATGACAAGGAACGATCCCTGCATCACGAAATCTAATGTTCCTAATTAATGGGTTGAAATATATGTAGGCAGCTACGGCTGAAAAATACAGGTTTTAATGAAACCCTGAAAATAAATGTATAGACAGATAGACTGATAGATAGATATTTAATTTAATTATATTATTATTATTATTATTATTATTATTATTATTATTATTAAGAAATTCAAAATATTATCTCCAGTTGCAAGAGTCACTGCCAATCGTCAATTGCTACCATCAACCACCATCTGCCGATTATTTTTATTGTCTGTTTGAGTTATTATTTATATCATCAGAGTTCTTATTAAAAAAATATAATTACCATTACTGTAAAGCATCAATTTGTCTGAATTTGAAGTTAAAATTTTTAAAATTTGAAACTTTAACTTTATATCTACAATAAGAATGAATACAAATAATAATAGTACCGTTAGAATTTTCAATAAGAATTTCGGTTATATTAACGATGTAATCGGCAGTCAATAATAGTTTACAGCGGTCGAGGCAGTAGCTGGTGTTCTAGTGGCTGACAGTTGAAATTTTGAATTATTATATAATCCATAAATTAATAATAATAATAATAAATTAAATTTAATGCAGTCCAATACATTCTAATGCGGTATCTTTTTTAATACAGGTCAATATGGTGTGCCAAACATACACAAATATTTTACAAAAAATAAACTTAAACCCTTTTCTAACATAAATGAAATGAATCTTATTAAAATCGCACCACATTTCTGCACATTCTCTATCGATTGAACACTCCCTTCAATTCAATTCAATTCAATTGAAAGGTCAAATTGCTAAGTATTCAGTCCCTTATGAGTGTTATCGCTGCGAAGGTTAAACCCATTAATGGCACATGGGTCGAGGTGTGAACAATGACCAAAAATATTGCCCATATTTTGATGAGATTGCGGTCCTTAGTTGCCTTAATTATAACACCCAAATTTAATATCTTAGGGCTAGTGGGGTTGCACTTGATCACACACGATATGGCTTTCCATTCACAAATTCATTTTGATCTAGAGCCCGGCTTTCGTCAAAATTATCATTCATTACATAATTTTTTTGAGTGCTTTGTTGCAATATTCCCCTAATATTAACCTTAAACATAATGACAAATTAGTATAATAATATTAAAAATACAAACTCTATCAATACAAATTGACACAATTATCAAACGTCTTACACATCTTTTTTTAATTTTTTTTTCCGTGAAAGTTTTAATATTTATTAGTAATAATTTATCACATTATGCTATATGAAATTAGGAATAAATTTGTATATAAATTTATATATTAATACTACTTAAAAATAAAATATTTGTATGCAAAAGTATGTATTGTAAATATAATACCACTACTAATTATAAATGTATAATAATGCAAAATTAAGAACCTAATGAATACATGAAAAATAATAAAATAAATTTTTATACAAATTTTTTATATAATGTTATATAATTATTATATATTTTATATTTTCAAAAAAAAAATAAATAAATATTCATGAAAATTAAAAAGAAAGTATATAAAGCTTGGGGTAACACCTTATTTTTAGCATCTTAATTTGGTTAAAAGAATTTGTATATGCAAACAAGATTTATAGGACTACATTTTATGTATAAATGGTTTATAATTTTTAATTATTGAATTAATATATTATAATTAATGTACAGTTGTACTATTTAAAAAATATTAATTCAACAATTTAAATATATATAATGTAAAAAGTTGATCAAAAAATTAGGACTGTTTATCCTGGCCCTCTAATATACCCTTAACATTATTAAAATTAATGTCAATTCTGAAGTCAGATCTGACACTCTGACGTTGTATACCTATATACAAGAACTAGGGAACAATTAAAAATTAGAAAGCTTCAGACTTGGGGCCATGCATGGAGGGTAATTAGGGTTCACAGAGTCCATCGACAGACAAGTCAGTAATTAACGCCGCTTAAAGCCAGCATCGATTTCCTGCTTTTTGCAGCTGTTCTTTCTGGTTTTTCTCTTCTCTGACCCTTCTTCTGCTGCATTTAATTTTCTCTGGTAATTTTTTCTCGAGAAAACTTGAGGTTAAAACTGCTACATATTTGGCTCATATCAGACACAATGAGCATATTCTAAATTAGAGAACAAAAGTAACCCAAATTAAAAGAAAAACAACAGTATTACTCATTTGACCCAAAGCTAGCTCAATTTCCCGCTGGTTTTATTAAAGTTTTTTTTTTTTTTTTTCTTTTAAATAAGTACACCTATTAAATCATGATTCAACTCAATAATATATAATCCCATGTACGTTCCAGTTCATCTTCCCTTATTATATAATCCTTTCTTTGAAAAGAATGGTAAACAATGCCATTCTTTTTCCAGTAAAGCAATTATTTATATTATAAATGTCTTGGAAATAGATGTGCCCTACTTTTCCCAATTCATCAATAGAGTTTGTTACTTCCCATGCAATTTGCCCTAGTTAATTCTTGTTTTGGACTTAACTTGATAGTGTATATTCTGATAGAAATAAAAAATGAAGATGATGAGGATCGTTAACAATATTTAAGACATTTCATTTTCAAGATTTATATTTTTGGATTTAATTTGATAATGTATATCCCACATTACTATTGTAGGTTTGCGAAAAAAAATTCTCAAATTGTGGATATCCATACTTTATAATACGAACAATATAAATTAGATTTATAATCTAAAGTTATACAATATTGTTTTGCATCAAATTTAACATTATTTTGATTCAAAACAATGTTTATTTAGACAAAACTTATATTTTAAAAAATATTAAAATTCATGATAGAAGATGATCCCTGTATTAAAAACAAAATTATAAATTGACAATCTTGAAAAACAAATAGCTAGTTTGTATTTGTGTTGTTCTATTTTTCTGATCCTTCAAATGAAACCCTATAAATTTAAAAGACCATTTTAATTGTTTAAATATTTTTCATCTTCTATAATAATACGAGCAATTTGGTACTAACAGAATACAGTAAACATCTTTTTAACTTACCCTAGTAATGAGTTAAAAAAAGGACGCGACCACATTGATGAGTTTAGATAAAATGGACCACAAACTGCTAGAAAAACATTGAAAACCATTCCATACGTGTACAAAATACCTAAGAACGGGGAAAACACAGTGGTATTAATGAGCTAGGGCTCCCTTTGATTTCACGTCTCCTTCTAAATTAGAGTTTGCTTGCTATAAATCTTTGCTTCATTTTTGCTCTCCTTGTCATTTGTTTTCCTCTCTTTGTTACAGCAACTTCGGCTACGAAACCTCCTTAGAAACCATCCAGCTCTTCTGTATTGGAAGCGTTATGCGCTCAATTCTTTTTCTTCTCTTTCCATTTTAACTGTGTTACAATGTATTGAGATTGACGTAACGAGATATTTTGCTGTGTTTGCAGTTCAGTTTGGACTGTGCATAGTTGGGTTTACAATGAGAGGGGTGTTGAAACAGGAAAACTTCCAGGATTGCAGAAGACTTTCTATGGTCTTTGTGGCCATGGTTTTCGCCATTGTTCTAGCCTTGTTCACTGGTAGATCTCATCTTTCTCTCTCTCAAGTATACGTCAGGTGTCTACCCTTGTCATGGAGAGATTCACTCGAATAATAGGAGGAATCTACACACATAATAAGGGTAATCCCCGCATAGCCAGGGAGTCCTGCCAAGGACTTGAGGCCAGGACTTTATGATAGGAGTCTTGGCAACGACTATGAGCTTTCATTCATGACTGTTGTGAAATAAAATTACTAATGACAACGTTAAAATATAGGTGCTATGCTTTTAGATACCAGCAACGTGATGCAGTCGTTGCCTTTTTCTGGCTGTTGTGTTCCCAGAGATTAATAGAAATTCAAACAGTTTAATCTTATTGTATTATGCATTCTCGTGATTCCTCGGTTTGATATACTTTAAGAGAAGTGATTTAGTATATAAAAGAGATTAACATGCATGCACGCAGCTGGGTTGTTAGCAATTCAATCGATCTAATCAAAACATTTAAATATGAGCAGTTGTGATTTTGTGACTTGAGTTAAAGAATCTGCACCACTTTTGTTACGAAACATTTTCATGGTCACAATGCATTACACATGCAGTGGTGGAGTTATTTCACGCGGAGAAATCTGTAATTAGAGATGCAGCCAGCATTAAAAGATCGTTCTTTTCCGAGAAAATTAACAGCACTTCCTTCAATCGAAAACTACTGCAGTCTGCTGGTAAGTAATAGGAATTCTCCAGCTCTTATCAGTCCTTAATTATTTGTTCAGTTTTATCTCATACATGCATTGATAAATTTGGGGCAGATGATGGTGATGCGAATCGGATTGGTACAGCTTGCTCGAAGGATGGTATTGTGATATTCCAGGGCTCAACATCTCCCCTTCCGAATGGAATTCCAGCATACACAGTTCAAATCCTGAATGCTTGTGTCTCAGGTTGCAGCATTGCTGACATTCATGTCAGCTGTGGGTGGTTCAGCTCAGCTCGGCTGGTAAATCCTAGAGTTTTCAAGCGAGTTTACTACGATGATTGTCTTGTCAATGACGGTGAAGCTCTTGGCCCTGGAGAAACTCTCTCTTTTCAGTATGCTAATAGTTTTCGATACCCTTTGTCAGTATCATCTGTTGCTTGCTGCTGAAGCTACATGTTTGTTTATAGTGTATATGTTACCTTGTACTGAATTTGTATTTTAAAAGTGCAAATGTTAGTAAAAGAGAAGCACTGTTGTCTTGTCTATGTTTAAAGAGGAAAATGAACAGATGCTATGTGCAATTTGAAACATGTGCTGCAAAAACCTGAAATGTTGGGCTTTGTAGATAAAAAACAAAAAAAAGGAATTGGCTGGGGTGGAAGTTGGACGCAATGGCCAAGCCCAAATCCTTGTCCATCTATGTTCTAAATTATGTGCGGCAAGGAAGGATTTAAAACTTATTTCTATTGTTTTATCAAACAAGGATAACAAACAACTACTTTCCCTGCTTATCGTTCCAATTTTAAAGTACCAATACAGTATAAGCAAGGGTAAATAACTCTTTGCAATAAGGGATGTTTGCAAATATAGGAATATGGAGGTATTAGTTCAAAAGGGGCAGAGAAATGGTCATTTATCCTATAAATAATATTGTTTTGGTGCAAAACAACAGTAATAAATTCGCACTGTATAACTTTGTATGGTGTTAGCCTCTGCATCTAAGAATTTCTAAAAGAGAAGATAAGCCTAAAAGATAACAAGATAAACTCTCAAGTAAATCTTCAAATGGAAAATTTTCAATCTAACTAGTATCCATAATCATAAGCAAATTCGTTGACCCCGACCATAGCTGAAAGTACTTGGGAAACAACAGAGATGCTCCCACCAAATATCACCAACAGAAGAATTGTAGAAATAGGATTCCTTAGTAACTCCAACATGGGCTGAAAAATAGTATATAGAGCACCAGTACTCGTAATGAGAGCACAAAGTGCACATCTCCTAACATTTTCCCAGAATTCTTCAACCAATGCCTTCAGGACCCATTGCCAAAGCTCTCTGATCATCCATTCCCATAAAAAACAGCGACACAAATCCTATAGAAACTGTTCCAACTAGCAAAAACCTCGCAGCCCCATCTGAGAAAACTTGAAAAAACTCTCTTTTGTTTGATTTTGAGATCAAGAACTCACTTTTGTCATTGTACTTGTAACTGGTTTTTCCATGATTTTTCAAAGCTGAAAGTTTCAAGAGTTTTGTCAAGAGATACTATGACGAGGTTATTGCTTTCGGGGCTTTTCATTATCTTTTGACATTGTAAAGGCCATAGAGAGGACTCTGTGTGAAGATGGAGTGGTATGCAATTAACAAATGATCCATCACTACTTACAAAGTTGCTCACTAGAAATTTTTGGACGAGATGAAAATAGAAGACCAAGTGACATTACAAAGGCAAGAGAAAAGAATGAACTGTCCACAACCTCGGGAAGGAATATTCCTGAGGTCAAAAACAAGAGATAGAGAGCGGTGAAGCTTAAGCAAAGAAGAAATAGGTGATAGGCCTCCCCGACGTGATTGGAGAAACATGATAGTCAGGAGATCCATCTCAAAAAACGAGCCAAAGAGGATAGTACATTTGCAGGACAGAAACTTCACTCCTTGAAGGGTTCTCCTCTTGCAAGCGCTATGTCACGTGAAGAGTAATGCCCTCTATATAATTGAGCCACTTTCTATTAAATTCGAAAAAGAGAAGCAAGTTAGTGATGCTTCTATGAATATTATAGATGCTACGACCACTACACAGATAATTGCATTCATCTAAAGGAGCAAATTAAGCTCCAAGTGAAAAATTACTATCTAATCCACTTGATAAATGACGTAAAAAGGTAACCGCTCCACACACACACACACACACACACACACACACACACACCCCGGTTCCCCTGACATGGTCGATAAAAGGCAGAGAACCATAGTGACATCAAGAGGAGTGAACTTAGTAAAAAACTCCAATCGATCTCGAAAAAACTTTTCAAGATACTCTCTATCTGACCCTGCAAATGACTTTCACATTATGAATAAAAAGTCTAACAATTGCCTCAATCCCCATTATTTTCACTGATACGAATGAAGTTGAAGTACACTACTCTTATGATGACGCTCTGATTATAATCATAAGCGTGAGAGAATAGTCAATCAATAAGATATTGATCGACACAGGGAACTCAACTAAAATTATTTTTAAAAACATGCTAAATTTTTTAGGCATCGAGAATTTAAAGTTGAGAAATTTAGAGTCAGCACTATATGACTTCGAGAAATTATGTATTATGCCTTTAAGGGTCGTGTCTTTACTCGTGACCATGGAAGAAAACTCCCATCAAAAGATAATTGTGATCGAATTTTAAGTGATGGATTTACAAATGCCATATTTTATAATACTAGGCTGATCATTTTTTTGTACCATGAAGGCAGTAAAAAATATACTTTACCGAATGCTGAAATTCGATGGGATTGGTATCATTTGTGGCAATTAGAAGGAAGTGTGTTCGTACTTTGTCACCTCTATTCATTATCTACTTAAGATGCCCTGGGATCAGAAATATTTAAAATCAACGGATCAAGGACCATAGCAGGATATTATAGCCAGAAGAATGAAAGAAAAACTTTGCTCTAAGATTGAACTGGTGGCAAAGCCTGTCAAAAATATAGAGGAGATGGCTATAAATATTGCCAACCCAAAAAAGATCATTTGAATTAAGGTGTAATTGAGCAATCTAGAGGCACAGTAGCTCAAAGAGTGCCTCTATTGCAATAGGAACGTCTTTGTTTAAAGCCATGTAGATATGCCCAAAATTGACCCTCGAGTTTTCTCACATAAACTTGCAATCTACTCATCATCAAAACTTGTTAGGCAAAAGAGATGCATATTCAATCAAGAGAGAAAGGAGGCTATTCGAACAAAAGTAGATAAGCTTTTAAAAGTTGGCTTTATCAAAAAAATGCAATACCCTGATTGGGTGGCCAATGTGGTCATAGTAAAGAAACCAAATAGAAAATAGAGAATGTCCATGAATTTTATCAATTTGAACAAGGACTATTCAAAGGATAGTTTTTCTTTGTCTTGAATAGATTAGTTGATAGATTTTATCGCAAGACATCAATTATTTAGTTTTATGAATGCCTTTTTTTACTATAACTAAATAGTAATGTGCCCATCGAATAAAGAAAAAATTGCCTTTATCACCGACTAAGGGTTGTATTGCTATTGTGTAATGCCTTTCAGTTTAAAAAATATCAAAACAACGGTCTAGAGACTAATAAAATGCATATTTAAGCTGCTGATAGAATCTTTTATAAAGGTGTACGTGGATCACATGATCACAAAGTCTGGAGAGAGAGGGGGCTATATGAAACACCAGGAAGAGACCTTTGCCCTGATAAGGCGTCACTCAATGAAGCTAAATCTAGTAAAATGCACATTTGGGGTTAGCTCGAGAAAACTTTTAGGATACATTGTCAATGAACCCGACATTGAGACAAACTCACAAAAGGTGAAGGCAATACTCGATTTAAAGTCGTTGACAACTTTGAAGAAGCTGAAAAGTTGATTGCCTTTATCGATTTATTTTTAGGTTAACTAACTAATGCCTAAAATTTTTTCAACTGGTGAAACAAGAATAGGCAATAGAGTGGACTCTAAAATGCGAGACTAGCTTTAAAGGGTCAAAGCAATATCTCAGTAGGATACCCACTCTAACCAACCTAATGCTAGGGGAAGCCTTATATCTATACTTTATAGTAAGCAATCATATAGTCAGTGTCGTCCTTGTAAAAAAGACCTAGATAAAGTACAAAAGCCGATTATTATATTCGTAAATTTTTTTTGAATACAAAAATTAGGTACTCGACACCAGAAAAATTGGCGTTGGCGCTGGCACTAGTCACTCGGCTAGGAAGCTTTGCCCATATTTCAAAGCTTATTCTGTCATTATTCTAATAGAGCAACTCTTCAGGCAATTCTTATATTAACCTGATCTCTTTGGAAGATTAGTTAGATGGTGTGTCAAATTAAATGAATTCCATATAAATTTCAAGTTATAAAAAGCCATCAAGGGATAAATATTGGCTAACTTCATAGTCGAGCACTCTGTCTCAAAAATCTTGATGGTATGACTAAAAGTAGATTTTGCATATCTAAACATATAAGGATCATATATGGCACAAATATGCATACTTTTTAAATTTTTAATGAATTAAATAATTTAATCTACAAGAATAGAAAACATACCTTGTTATACTTTAATTAGAGTAAAACAAGCTATTTTCAACTTGTCTTCAGGTGTATTTATACACTGATTTGTTGATAATAGTTTTGATCTAACAAATAGAGACTTAGAACACTCTAATAACTTCACCAAGTTATTTATTAATTTTTTATACTTAGAAAATCAATATTATAACGCTAGGAAGAAGAGAAAATTATAAAAATAATTTTTTAATTTCTATTCTTCATTTTCTCTCTTTTTTCTCTTTGTTTCTTCTATAGAAAAGTGCTGTAGAAAATAATCTCTAATAAAAGCTTAAAGCATTCCTTTTATAAACATTCCTTTTTGGTTTCTTTTATAAGCCAATCTATTAGGCTTTTTAAGGAATATTAATAAAAAAAAAATAATTTTTAAACTTTTTCAAAGAAAGTCAATACCTTTTTTAAATCTATTCCAAGATGTATCTAAAAAGACATACCATTTGTTTTTTTTCACCTTTTCAATTTCAATAAATTAATAATAAAAAAATAAATAGTTCATGCACATTTGTCAAACAACTTGTCATAGATTTCATAATATAATTAATATTCATTAATCAATATTAATGAATAATAATTAAATATTAATTAAATAAATTAATTAATAAAAAAGAGAGAAAATTATTTATATTTGAATATTATAATAAATTATAATATTAAACACAAATATTAATATTTAACTAAATCAAACTTTAAATAATAATAATATATTCAAGAAATGTATATTTATTTTTTTAATTATTTAATCAAATTAAAGAATTAATCTTAACCATAAATAAAGAATGGATAAGTATCAAAAAAATATTAACACTTGGCAATATTATAAAATGCTATTTGTTATTTAAGGATTCATTTTAATTAAATAATAATTATTTAATTAATAATAAATAAAATCTTTTATTTATTAAATCCTTAGTTTTTTAATATATATTTTTTAAGACTCTATATATCAATAAATTATATTTATGATATATTAAAAATTATCAAAATATTTCTCGAATCTACGGATACTAGCGCATAATTGTTGAGAAATCTATTCTTTATATTAAAAAAATAAAAAATATTATTCAATCAAAATATCAAATTATATTTATTTTTGTCATTACACAAATATTATAACCATTATTACTAATTACCAATTAGTGTGTGTGACCTCCTGGGTTTACCGTGAGCCAGACATGAGAATATATAAATTTTTCGCATCACTTTAATACAACACATTATTTTCGAAGTTTTCAAAATGATCATAAGTGACCTTTAGCAAGATGCCATAACTCTCAGGCACGAAAAATAATAATTCTGAATGAGTCTATATAGTCATACATTCATATAGTAAAGTCTCTCTGCTATCAACTCCTGATTGAGTGCAGGCCATAGATTCGTCAAACTTTCTAACTCAATTATAGAATTAGGAACATGTATCATACACGGAATTTGTATATTCTCAAAATACATTTTCTAATATACATACTCTGGCCAGAAATTTAACTCCTATGTATAATAATTATAGATAGAGTCTTGATACGTAATATATCACGGGATCTTATTTTGCATTAATAATTAAATTATAAAAATAAATAACAACTTTATAAATGCAAAATGATATAAATAAAATATTATTTTATTAATTGTAAACAAATTTACAACTAATGACAAATTTATATATACAATGAAGTAATATCTTGAAAATATAACATGATTAGTTTTAGGGTATATCTCTAACAATGATAGAATATGGATATGAATCGTCTAAAATAATTGAATTATCTAAATAGTTTTCTACAGACGTAATATCGACTTGACATTAATATTACAGTGTATGCACACTAAATGTTATCGATGAATATTATGAGATGATGTTAGTGCAAGTGATATAATAATCATATTATTGGAACATTAATGTGAAACAATAGTTAGAGAACTATTATTTGAATATGAACAAAGTTATTATGAATCACATAAATGTATATTGTCAATGATTTATCATTGATTTATATAGGTGTATTAATTACTCTTCAGACTTAAAATGTCATAATTGTTAATCGATATAGGTGTACATAATTTTATATGGTGTATAAATACGAGACTAATCATGTCTTGTACAAATAAATTGGTTTGGTCGTGTATTATTTATATTGAGAAGCAAATAATTGTCAGACAGAATCTGTTGACTCGATATAAAAGATTTTGAGGTACTGTTGACTCAGTTTAGGTTTATGTTTTCAATCAAATATTAGTAAAT
>JAWDEX010000006.1:8064421-8082781 GCA_035221805.1 Trichilia hirta | reverse complement strand
CAAAGTAAATTTTAAATACAACACTAGAAATATATTTAATTGAGAGAGTTAATCATATTATACAGTATAAAATGATGAATTTAACTCTTGACAAATATATACTTTTAAGTATTCATTAGATTACAATCGATAAATTATGCTCTTTCTTTCTTTCTTTAAAAGAGATTAAATATTATCTATAAGAAAGCTAGCACTTTCAGAAATAATATTAGGTCAAAAAGTATAAACGATTTATATGTCAAATGATTTATCGAAATTGAGAGTTTGATAAATTGACTCCAATATAATTTAGAATAAATTATAATATTTTATTAATATTTAAAAATAAAAATAAAATTAAAATAAGTTGGGTCAAAATTAGTTTGACTAGATCTAGAATTATTTAGGCATTAAAATGTTTAATGAGGAAAAATAGTCATTTTACTTTAAACTAATATAAAACTTATTAAAAAAATTTTGAAACTCATTTGTTTTTGACAAAAATATCATGAACATTTAAAAAAATTGGACGATAATATATATATAAAGAGGTTAATTTTCATATTTTTATACTAATAAGATAATTAACAAAAGTTAGAAAAAAAAAAAATCAAACTTTCCCCTTCTCTAAAAACTCACAGTTATAGTAACAAAAGTGATTTGATTCTTGAAGATCTTATAATTTCAAGATTAAATTTATCAATCTCAAGCTAAAGGTTAGTTTGTTTATGTGTTTACTTAATGATTTTGTGAGATTTAAACCTTAATTGATGCTTGATGCTTGATGCTTGATGCTTGATGCTTTGTTAACCCTAATAGCATGCAGAATCACTTAATTATCTTTCTGGAGGATCCTGGAGAACATTACTCATGAGAATGAAGAGAAAATTATGTACACGACATATGCAAAAGAGAAGTGGAGAAAGAAGATCTCGCTGACGTTGTTCTAAGGATTCAAGATAGTGGAAGTCTCCAGATTCATCTTTCTACGAAAGATGTTAAAAGCTATCGTTTGGGTAAATATTTTATTTTATTGTAATTTTATAAATGGTTATTATAAAAACTCTCTTTTAAAATAATCTGAAATAATTATTTTAAATTTTGTTGATCTTGGTATAATTACTGGAGGAACTGATACTTTCATCAACTATAGCAACTTGTTCTATGTCAGAGATGATGGGATCCTGGAGTGTTCACAAGGCACAAACTAAGATAAGAAAAAATCTCTAAAGAGAAAGAAGAAAATAGTTGGGACAGATTTGCAGGAATTAGATTGTTTAAAATTAATCATCAAAGAAACTCTGAGATTACTCTATTGTTTTCTCTACTAATTCCAAGAGAATGCAGGGAATAATGCCAGATCAATGGTTACAAAAAACCCATCAAGATTAAAAATTATTTGAATGTTTGTACTATTAGAGTTAGTGTTATTATTTATACCCTTAAAAGTATGTAATATAATAATATTATTTTTTATTTAATAAAATTTAAGCATATATTTTTTAAAATTTATTTATAAAATATCTTATTTATATATTAAGTAATTAGATATTAATATAAAAAATATAAATAATTTTTTTTTTTTAAAGAAAAAGATAGCTCACAATTATTTATTATCATTGAATATTTTGTAATATAAAACTATAATTATTAATTTATTTTGATCATTAAAATAGAAACTTGAACTAAAAAAATTAATGTATATGTTATAATATTCAACTAGACTGTGGTAAATTAAAATCTAGTAAAATAAATATCATTAATTTTAATTCACATAAACTTTAATAAATTTAATAAATCTTAATCTTAAGTAAAGTAATGAACTTGTATTTATGTATTATATCTTTTGAGTTATCAAAGAGTGAGACCTAATAATATAGTTAAAATTTTGATAACTTAAAGATGTAATCTCATAAATAAGAAAATCATATATTTACAAGATGGAATATATTAATATAACGTTTGCTTAAACTATTTGTGGTAATTAATTATTTAAATATATAGTCATAGTTTATTTAATAAATTATTTATTAAATAATAATATTTATTTATAAATTTAATTTGTAAATATAAAAATATTAAAATAATTGTTAAAGCATTTAGTAATTTGAAAAAACAAGTAAACAAAGAGCAAGGTATTTATAATAAACCTAACTTTTATTATGGATGTCCATAGAAGATCAATTATAGTCACATTAATAATTTTGTACTAAGTAACTTTGTAACTCCGTGTATATAACAAATTAAGGACGATTTTTTTTTCCACTGTGATTAAAATTGTTAAAATAAAATTTTCCAACATGGACAGTTGGGAAGAGGTGCTGACTACAGAAAAAATCTTGAAAAAGAATGAAAGCTTCATAGATAACAGGGGGAGTAATTTGATTAGTTGACTGGTCAAATCACTCAAAATCCATCCATCATGTGGGAAATTTCAACTGATAATTGGGCCTGATCCAGTAGTTGGTCCAATCAAACTGGTTTGGTAATAATATAGGAGTCCCTACTCGTTTTGATTATCAAATATGGAAACCTAATTTATCAATATTTTAAATAAGTCCCTAATTTTTATTGAAATGACAGAAATACCTCCCTAATCTCTTTTTTGAAAAATAATTTGGTCATTTCGATGAGAGATGTAGGGACTTAATTGATAAGAAACCTAAATTATGTATTTAATTATAATATTACAAAACATTAGAGAACTAAATGTTATTATTTATTCAAAATCACGAGGCTCAATAAGAACGCTCCGCTCCTCGCGCGGAAAAGCAAAATTTTTGAATTCGGACAGCGCTCAATCCCACGTCATCACCTTGTCCAAAAATCCTCCATTTCAAATTACCTCCATTCATACCATACAGACAACGAAAAATTATAAAAACATAATCTTCAATTCGAAATTTTGGACTTCAATCTTCTTCTTCTTCCAATCTTCACCCCTTCTGTTCTTCACAGTACAAACCAACCCAAATGGCAACGAGGTACAATTCGTACGATTCTTCAACATCCTCCTACTTCTCAGATCCATCTTCATCTACTGAGCTCAAAATCCGGAACCCCAGCTCAAGATCTAGTGCAATCATCAAGTCTAAGCCGTCAACCGCGAAGACTAATAATACGAACAACAACTTGGCGAACATGGTTAAGAAATTCATGGACAAGAAATCATCATTATCTGGGTCAGCATCGAATCGGACGGCTGCGTTGGTGATACCGGCTGATGTGATAGCGGAGGATCTGAAGAAGACGGCCAGGAAAGGGAGGAATTTTGGTGGGTTGCAGAGGAAATTGTTTGGGAATAAAGTTGAAAAGAAATCGGAAATGAAAGCTTTAACAGAAGTGAAAGGAGGGAGTAATGCGAATACGAGAACTTTGGCTATGGTGTTGAGAAGTGAAAGAGAGCTTTTGAATGTTAATAAGGAGCAAGAAATGGAGATTTCTCAACTTAAGCTTTTACTTCAAGGGAAGAACAATGAAGTGAGCGAGTTCTTTCAAAATTTTAACCAATATTAAAAAGAAATTTGGGATTTATTTTCTGTAACGGGAAATGATTTGTATTGATTTTTGCAGGTTGAGAAGCTGAAAGATTTGTGCTTGAACCAGAGGGAAGACATCAAAACATTGAAAAGTGCAATATTATTCCCAGATGCAGTGAATTCTCAGCTTCAAGAACTGTTAGAAAAGCAGGGTTCTGAGCTGAAACAGGCAAAACAAGTTATCCCAAATCTCCAGAGACAGGTTACTTCTCTCACAGGACAGCTCCAGAGTCTTGCAGATGATCTTGCTGAGGTAAATATATATCAATTCACAGATTTTTGATCATTTTTTAGAATCAAATCAATGGAATTCATACTTGAAATCAAACTTAAGATGCATATTGAATTGCTTGCGTAGGTGAAAGCCGAAAAGTATTTGGGTAGGACTGGTTTACAGAGTCATGGAAGCTTCCCGAGAACTCCGACTTATGATCATGAAGAGGCTGCTAACTCTTTGGTAAGCACAGTACCAAAACTGTCATTTTTTGCATGGATTTAGGTTGAAGTGGTAAATTCAAGGACTCAGAATTTTGTGCCGAAAATTTCATTCAGGAATTCAGTTCGGAGGATGTGATGACGCCAGGAAGTCCAGATGACATGTTTCTGAAAGATTTGAATCCTTGTTTAACACCATATTGCTCCAAGGCAAAGAGTTCCCTTGATGATGATAGCTTTTCGGAGAATATTACCCAAATGGGTAGTGAATTTGGATTCAATTCTCATAGCAAGAAACTATCCAAGAGTTCAGATTGTTACCAGGCTTCCAACACAGCAATAAGCAAAATGGTTAGACCAACTCGCAAATCAGATGACAGCAAATGCACATATGGAAAACAAATGCTCCAGAAAATTTTCTGATCAGCCTACCATTTCTTTCATCTTTGGTCGTCTTCTATTGTTCAATTTTTGATTTACATCAATACCCAGTTCAAAGCAATTGGGGCACAAAAATAATGAGTGAAAACTGAAAACTGTTATCGATGGAGCCATGATTTGCTGTTAATGTAAAGCTGTTATCTCGTTATGCAGTGATTTCAGACTTTTAGAAACATAAACATACCAAAAACTGCAAATTTTTATTACATTAAAAACACGGGCGATTGTTTTCTAACACCACTTGTAAACATGGTAATTCTCTCGTACAATCTTATTTCATTATTCTTAGTTTCCTTTCTTTAAACTCTTACATTATCTCTACCCAAGCCTCTCAGGCCATCCCACCGCTCGTTGCCATTCTGATAATCTGAAACAGGGCTGTTAAAGAAGAAATAGTGAAGTGAATCAATCAGGGTAATTGAATGAAATGATAAAGGAAAATGTAAATCAAATTATTTTACATGATCCGACGACGATGAAGACGATGAATCCTATCACAATTGGACCAACTGGGTAGTCATATCCTTTCTTTACAGAGGTTTCAGGAACTGATACTCTCCTTGTAACTTTCCTGTGAAACCTAGCGTTCTTCCTCTCTGCAAATCTCTTCGAGAGAGTCTGTCAAATTCACCAAACCATGAATTAGTTTATACCCACAAAGAAGAACGGATTAAAGGGCTTGAGAAATTCACCATCTTTTCCTCCGGATTAGCAGATTACAAACGGAACAAATGGAGTTTGGCTTCTGGGTTTATTCATTTGGAGAAAGCACAAAAAAGGAAGTTGTTTTGACAGGAAGAAACATGGCGCTTGTGTCCTGGTTTTATAACTACGTGTTCGAAGCTGATCGCTTTTGTCTGCTTTCATTGTCTGTATATTCAGTATCCCGGTAGAAAGTCTCCAAAACCAGTTAGATTTCCTTCCTTTTAATCCTCTTTAGCTTTAATTAATGATCTTGTTTTCTTTAATTAAAGAAGTTCAGCAAATTTCACAACTCAAAACTCTGTACAAATATCCACCAGAAAGCAAGTTTATCACATTTGTAGATTCTCACTCAAAGACAAGCAATAAGAAATTTTCATTTTGTATTATTGATGAGTATCAATCAACACAAATACAAGAACTATTATTTTGTTTCCAGGGCTGGAAAAGTCATACAACCATATCCTCCAAAACCTGTTCAATAATTTTACGAAAATAAGAATTACAGGTTCCGAAACAAATGTCATATACACGAATCAAAGAAACCTTATTTCAACTGCTTTTAGCTAAGAAAAACTAATAATACGAAACAGGATCAAAGACATTATCCCAGGGCATGAGCTCAGAAACAATTTTTTTTTTTTTATATATATAGTATTTTGTGATACAGAGTATGTACACGAAGTGAAAATGGCAGAAAAATGAAGAGAAGATGTTAACTCTGTCAAAATTTGACTCCCCTGCAAATGCAATCCCAGCACTGATGAGCTTTCATGTTTGAGATTTTGCTACATCATCTTGGTAGCCAGAAGGAAAGCGTTTTAAGTTCCAAAACTGTAAATAATCAGGACTTGAGATAGTAAGAAGTTTCACCAATTGTGTAACTGAGCGGTGATACTTTTTACAACAGGATGATATCCTGTATGCACGTGCCTTTTGGCTTTCTCTGAACCAGGTTGCTGGAGCCACTCATCATAGAAGCTTTTCACTAGAGGATTCTTGAAAGGATCAGCTACCAATACCTATTAGTTATCAAATAAAAAAACTTGTTAAAACATAGAAGCACGAAACTAAGCTTAAATACATGCAGAAGCTTGGCACACACATTTTGACAATCAAAGTTCGTGCAATTTCGTGAAAGACAGCTACAGAAGGCCCAAAGACGTCTCCTAATAAACCGATAAGCAATTCCAACATAGGTCTATTTGAATTGCAATGTTAAACTAATAATATAGTCATTGACTCAATGATTGTCAACAAAATCAAGAACCAACTTGGCTCATGTATGTTATTTATTTATTCAAGAACTGTACAGTTCATAACAATAACATGATGCAACTAGAATACACAAAAACTTAACCGTTCCTTTACAACACCAGTCATTATGAAATTGTCAATGCTTAAAGAAGAACAACTTACATTCTCCATATAGATGGTTTCTAATGTCTTAATCAAATCCTTTGGAGATTGCCCTGGCTTTGGTTTGATTTGACCTCCTCCATTCAAGCAACCTGTTTAAGCAATCAGACAGCACATTAATATCCAATCGACTTTTTGTTTGACATAAAAAGCAAACGGTCCAAATTCATCATTGATGAGTAAGTTAACTAGATTAGAAAAGATAAAGCATTAACCTGAAGGGCATGCCGTGAGCTCCACAAAATGATAATCACATTTTTTCATTTCCACTTTCCTGACAATGTTTTGCAGGTTCTGGAAGCCATAACATAGTGCAAATTTCAGCACAGTCTTTCCCTCCACCTATCACAAGATGAAATACATGTCATAATTCTTTCAATTCTCTGCAGTAACAGTAATGTAATAAGGTGTATAACGATGCAACTAAGATATACCAGGAACAAAATTAAAAAGCTTTTTGCATTCCTACAAGCTGTGATCAACGAAAGGAAAACTTACTTCAAGAGCCAACTCTTGGAAATCGGAATTTCTTATGGTTTTGAAGTTCAGTTGGCTTTCAATAACTCTTCCAAAAAGTTCTTTTGCAGCACATCTGAAGACTGTTTTGGCATAACCTCCAGAACTTCCAGGGACCCCATAAAGATGTTCTTCTTTGTTGACATTTGTCAACCTGCAGCACGGTCACAGCAGATTCCACTTTTAATCAGCAACTCTTAAGTGGCATATGAAGTGTGCCATAGAAGAGTTATTATGACCCTTACATTCTATCAAGAGGAGATTCCTCTAAGGCTTCAAAATCTGTAGCTTTTAACTGTATAAATTTCACAACAAATAGTACATAGTTACATGCCATTATCACTTTAGAACAAAAGTTGTTTACAATGAAAATGTCTATGCAAATCACTACAAATGTAAACCTTCTCCTCTCGCCTGTATCAAATCTAAAACTTCCCAAGACGTCAAGACTGAATCAACCTCCGTAATCTGAAGTCTCTCGCCGTTACACATTTCTTGAGATTCCAATGGGAAAACAAAGTCGTCCCTGGCAGCCTCTAGCTTCTTATCATAACAAGGCATCACAGCCAAATGGTAAATCTCGTCTGGTCTATTAAACAAGCATTCACCAATCAAATGAATAACTTATATTAAAGCACAGACAGAATATATACTCAAAGATTCACTTAGATTGAAACTTTGTGCACATTATTTCACCTAATCCTATAACTCAAAAAAGAATATGCCTCAGCATCCAAGTTACAATACATAAAGGCTGACAATTTTTAATGGAAATATTACCGGAGGCCCAACTTTTGGCAAATATGATGTTTAATGGTAGCTCCAATTGTTTGCTGGGGACTCTTCACTGAGGATATATAGGGCAGAATATAAGATCCAAGTCGTTTTTCAGCATAGCAGATCCAAGTTTTGGCAAATATGATGTTTAATGGTAGCTCCAATTGTTTGCTGGGGACTCTTCACTGAGGATATATAGGCAGAATATAAGATCCAAGTTGTTTTTCAGCATAGCAGATCCAACATAAAACCAAAGAAAGATGTTCATGTTATAGTTCTAATCCATAAGGATACTCCCACAGCCTCTAAGCAAAAACTACTGATTATTGATTGCAACACGCATTCATGTACAAGCTGTTGTGATATTAAAGCAAAAGAGGACAATCAATAGTTGCCCAATATAGATGGACACATATACCTGGACATGCCGAAGACAGCATTGGCAGGGATGATTTAGACCTTTCATCATCAGATCCTTGGCTCTGTTTGTAGCGAGTAATAAACTCATTACATGTTTCAATAAGTCTTATATCTCGACTGCAACTTGTATCAAAAACAGCCTTCACTCCCAAAGATTTCAAGAAAGTAGTGAGCTTCTTAAAAGCCTGAAAATTTTACAACAACTGTTACAAACAAATGCCAGTGGCATACTTAAATTCTTAAACTTCCTTTATAACAACAATCACTAAGCATTCAAAATCTTTCAATCTTAAATATCAACCTGACTAAGAAAAACAATTGCTAAAATTCTAAAATTTATTATACTCAAACATGAAAAGCATACAAAAACCTGAACACTTTGACCGCCTTTTACCTGAAGCTGCGAGATACCAAAATGGGCAGCTAGGGAAGCTCTTGACTGTGGAGAAAGTGAAACAATAACAGCTTTCCCTTTATTAATATTCGATAAAAAATCATCCAAACTCTGCTTTTCAAGCATCACCGTCTCTGCCGATGTTATGCATCCACTACACAGTTCCAAAGAGCATCATAAAATTTTGAACTTTTCATCACACAAAAAAGAATTTAAAAATGCATAGAAAAATAATTACCTGCAAGCTAAGCAATCCTTGAGAGATATTTTCAGTGGTTCAGTCTGTTGTTTACTAGAAATCGAAACCTGCACAAAACAAAAACAAATAAAAATCATTTCTAAATCTATGAAAATAAACTATTAAGCATAAATAATGGAAAATAAAAGGGTAAAAATTAATTCACCTGGTGTTTATCAGGGGTTTTAAAGCTAGCTTTTTTAAGAGAAACCACGTAATTCTGTGACGGTGCTATAAAATCGCTGAGATCCCCGATTCTCAGCGTCGGCGAAAACTTTTCCGACATTTCTATTCCTTCAATCTGTATCAGTAGCTGCAACAGTTGAATTGCTCAGTACTTCGAGATTAATTTAGGGTTGTTCTTAATTTTTATTTATTTTTTCGTTTTCGAGTGTTTTTGAGACGGTGAATCAAGCTTGAGGAGTTGAAGGAAACTGTTCGGTTATGTGAGGACGGTGATAAGCATAGAGCAGGAATTCTGTGGAGCATAGGTGATTTTAACCAATCATATTGTAGAAATGTGTTGAAAAAGCAAAGTCAATGTTTACCAAGTTGCTTACGTGTAAGTTTTGGATTTGTTCCAATTTGAAGCCCGTGTTGACCACGTTCCACATGACAGAAATGAAACACCAATTTATTCTCAACCATAAATAAAAGTAAAAGAAAAGTAATTTACACTAAAAATCACTGTTTATTTATTAAATAAATTATAATTTTAAAAATAATGTAAAAGTACCACAAATTCAATTGAAAATTAAATAAAAATACAAATATATTACTTTGATTTTATTTATTTTATAAGTTAAAAAAGTTATATAAAAATGGGAAAAAAAATAGAGTCAAAAAATTCTACATTATATAATTTGATTTAAATGAATTTAAGTAGTGATGTAAAAATGTGTTAAATTTACCAAACGTTCTAATAATTTATGTAGTTTAATTTAAATAAAATATTTTATATAAATTGACTTAATAAAATTATATAATTTTCATGCATTTCATATGCAATATATTTTTTTAATTTCATAAATTTTATGATTTTAGATATATGTGTGATTGTGTCCATTCCCTTTTCTCAATTCTCTAGCTTAATTTGCTTATTCATTTCAAAGAAGCAAGAAGCTCAAACTGCAAAAATACAAAGCTATGAAGAAAATAGAAAATGGATGATCATCAATTGCATAATCTACAAAATCTCTGCATTGTTTTATTATCAAGTAGGCTAAGGATTCATTCACATAACCCACTTATCTTCATCATCATCATCATCATCATCATCATCATCATCATCACCACCACCAAAATACATGCATACAAACATTTTAATGGATAAGAAAGAGTAGAGAGGAGCAATTTATTTTCAGTGATCAGTTCATAAAGTGGCAAGCTACAAAGCTCCTACCACTTTCCACCATTTATAGCCTTGTTACTGCTGTACAATCGGAAGAGACTGAAAGCAGAGATGCAAGACAGAACCACCATACTCAGGCTAACCAAAAGAGCTGAAACGATTCCCTCGGCAACTTGGTTGCAAAATTTTCCATACATGTTACATATCTTCATCCATTGGAGCTCTGGTTGTCCAAACTTTGCAAGCATTGCAGATTGCAAAGCAGCAGCTGCCGCAGCAACAGTCAAGTATGCCATCACCTGCACAAAATGAAGTAACAGTTGGTACATGTTAAGCCAAATGGTTAAGCTTTTGGGTATCAGAGCAGGTTTGATCTCACTGTGTCAACTGGCATCGTGAGGGGAATAATGTTAAGCCAATTGCTTGGAACCTCACTTAATTGGCAATTTAGGGTATCTGAATAGGTTTGATCTCAAAGTATCCAGCTTGCAAGTGAGGGATTTGTTAAGCAATTGTTTAAGTCCTAAACTTCAAGTCTAAGTTTTTAAATAAAATAGCAGTTCACTACGGTATCGTAGCAGACTTGATGACCATTTTAAGTCAAGCGGCAATTTAATAATATTGAACTCTTCTGCTGCAGGTTTGGTGCTAGAAAGTTCTAATAATAAATGAATTAATTGGCTAATGGTCACACTTTCCAAGCTCTGCAAACACATTAAAACCAAGGAGGGACACAATTTTTCAATACATGGTCCTATATAATAGTAAGTCAACATCCATAGCATTGAATGGCTCTGATTCTTCTCAGGATCACAACTATTTTCTGGGACCAATCACTTTCCAAGGAGTTCAAAGAAAAAAGGACTGTTTCAGCCATCTATCTCAATTCGGAAGTCCCCATCTAACATAGGACAATGATTACGATATGGGTTTAACCTCAAATCATGTTTTGTTTAATGCAAATTAAGTTTCAATATCCACAAATTATACCTGATCTCCAGAGAAAATTGCCCAAGCTAGAGGCTTGTTGAGTAACACACTTCCCTTGATCATAGCAACAACACAGCGCAGAACTTGAAGCAATGAGTAGGCTGCAGCAATGCCATTGGCTATGACCAAAAACCTGCAAAATACGAAGAGTGTTAAATTAAAGTGTGGAAAGAACAGAATATGAGAAGATTGACTAATTTCTGTTGAATATCGGAGCTTACACAAGTGCTTTCATGTCTGTTAACTTAGCTTTCTTTTGAATTGAGAAGATTTCTTTCACTTGTGTATCAGTTGCAACAAGAACAGCAGCAAGAATACCTAAACCACAGATTAAACATCTCAAAATCAACTCAACAAGTCTTATTCTTCTATCAACAACCTTCATAATTGTACCATGGTAAACAGGCACATTCCCTGGACTAACCCCAACTCCCAAATAACTCATCGCTTCCAAAAATTCAACTCTCAAAGAAGTAGATTCAGAAGAGAAGAAGAAGAAAGTTCAGACAAAGCTGCTAAGTATAACACAACATCAACCCAAAAGTTCAACCACTTAAATAGGAGATAGAAAACAGACTACCCAAAAAAAGATCAAATATTTGTGTGGTGGAGAAAGTACTAGACTAAAGCTTTGTGACTCCTAAAGATAGAGGGTGCCTTAAACATTAAATGTGAAAGAGAAAAAAAAATTAACGGGTTTTTGGTGTTTAGAGTTCTTTTTCTAGGAAAAGGATACAGGTTGTCGTTCCAAGAAGGTTGTCAGATAAGGGTAGTAGAGAGAGAGATGTCTCTTAAATTCCTCTAATTGAATTCAGATCATGGTTGAATTTATGGTTACACATTTGTCTAGTATACTCCATACTAGACTAGAAAGAGAGGTCGTTTGAAGCTGAAACACAACACAGAATTGGAAAAGCTGGTCAAAATGATTAATTTGCATGCTTGCTGCTGGTTTTTCTCTTTAATTGTGGGCCAAATTTTGATGGGTTAGGTTACGGTTTTGTATTCACACGTTATTATAAATTGGAGAGCGACCATTTAAGTTTAAAACTTTTTTTTTTTTGTAGCTTGCTCAATCGATTGGAAAATAAAGCTTAAATGGTGACAAGGATTATGTTCGAGAAAGCTTTTCTACCAACACAATTCCACTATGCCCACTTCTTGATTTTCTTTCATTTTTTTTTCACATGCCTATCAAAATGGTGATCATTAATTTATATGCTTGTGATGCAATATGACGTAAAATTTTAAATCCATATGTTATCAAAGAAATATTGTAGTTATAGGATAGTTAAAAGTTGAACTTTGAGGTGATAAATGGGTCGGGTTGGGTCGGATCGTAAAAAAAAAATAAAGTTTTTATGAACTAATATGCCAGGTCGATTCAGGTACGCATAGTAATCATGTCAGACTCAATTGACCATAGCAGAAAAAAAAAAAAAAAAGGCAGGTTGTATGAGTCAGTCTCACGGGCCATATAAGACTAGGGCCAAGCTCATGGTCAGAGTCGTGGGTCTCATAGTAAATAATAATAATAATAATATATATAATATTTAAATAATAATTTTAAATTATTGTTTAAATAATTTTATATTTAAAAAGTATCATTTAAAGAATAGATATATAATATAATGATTGGCTAGACTAAAAGTTCGCTAAAGACTGAGTTAAAGTCCATCAAGATTAGGGCTGGCTCGGGCTCATGATAATTTGTGCCAAGCTTGGGCTCATCGAAGGTCTGTGCCAAGTCCAGTTAATGAACTTAGCATTTAAGTCCAGCACGACTCGTCATATAGGTCGAATCGTTCCAGATTTTTACTGTTTACGAGTTAGGATATGCTTTGTCAATACTGTTTACATGTTGGGCCCGTTCTGATTTGACTTGTTTTCCACTTTTAATTCAACCGTATAATATTTTTGAAAGAAAAAAGTTAGGTGGGATAGTCTTAATGAGATTATTCAATCACAATAAGTTATATATTATAAATTTTCTTTTCCTCTTAGATCATAATTATTATTCATTATGATTGATGAATTTTAAAATAAATGCATATATGACCACTAATTATAGAATGAACATATGAACAATATGTACTTAAAAACGTTTTTAGTCTCAAACGAAGTGTAAGTTCAAACTAAGTAATCCATAGTTTATTTATGTTCCTATTTGTAATTTTTTTTACTTACAAAGGATAGATTTTTCCAAATATAACGATGAGGCGTGAGAATTGGGAGGTGTGTTGGGGTACGGTGGGTGATAAAATTGCATTATCACATTGGCCATACTTTTGGTCCTTGCATGTAAATATCTGAGCAAGCAATCCAATTGCATTGCATTTATCTTCCACATATGGATATGAATATAATATTAAATGAAATAGCGAAAGAAAGATTAAGAAAATTCTTAGAATGTGAACCCTAAGATATCTAGAACGTTGCATTTGCCCTCCAAAAATTTATTAGGCTATGAATTAATTAGTGTTGAAAATGATGAGACTACCCATCTTTTATGAATGCCCTTCTTTTATTTTCTATATAAATATGGATATGCAAATTGACAGTATCCACTATTCTTCTATCTCGGCAGATACAATACTACATATCTCTTAGCAGCTATTGAATGGCCAAAGATAGCCCGCAAATCATGGAAATTTAATGAAGAATTGGAAGCAAGTTGTTGCAGAAAGGAAGAGAGAAAGAGAGAGAAAGAAATATCATTAGCCTTATCATTGAACACGAAAATCTCTGACAATCTGAACATATCCAGAATTGATATTGAAAATCAAACATTCCGCAATAAAAACTTAATGAAAAAGATCGACAAATTCTTCAATGCTTCCATTCACAGACGATATTCGAATTTGCATGAATGATGACCTGCCATCATCAAAGATGAGTTAACAAACGTTTAAATTTTCTTGATGATCAAAACGAGATATATAGTTTATTAGTTTGTGATCTTACTTGGGTCGAGGTCAGTGACCATAGCAGCAGCATGGAAGTAGCATGTTGCTCCTTGATGCTTGAACTTTTGATAGTAATCATTGAAGGCAAAAGAAGCATGATCTCTTATAGTGTTAGGAAAATAACAAGGTTGATTCACTTGTATTTTACTGCAATCTGCACCTCCTTTCCAACAAGCCCAATCAAGTGCTCTTTGCAGTTCTTCATCTGGGGTTTGTTCATCAGCTATGCACCATTCCCCTAGTTGCCCATCTGGGTTTACAGAGCAAAACATATAGTTTAAATTTCAATAATTATTTTAACTTGATTTATGATTACAGATCATCTTAGATAAGTTACCCGATATTTGCAGAACTGAAATCGCAAGAACTAAAGCTAGTAGAATTCTCAAAGAAGATGACATTGTGTAGTTAGAACTTAGAAGCACATCTCTTTGCTTGTTGTATATTTTTGAAGTTCTTAGCTTTTCCCAAAGCTATAGATTTCAGTCTTCGTCAGTTTCTTGTATCTGAAGCTAGCTAACAGTATAAAATTAGTTTGACTGGCTCTAACTCAGATCTCTTTCGCAAAGAGAGAATCAACATAACCCTATTCCAAAGCAAACTGATAGGATTTGATAGAATCCATTTTCCTAGGATCCAATCTATTTTCTTTTTCTTTTTCTCTTTAATTCTTTCTCTTTTTCTCCCTAGTAGTAGCCATGCGTACAACCTCCATCGATCAATGAGTTTCAATACCGACACTTCGGGTATAATTTTTAAAATTTATAATTGTAATTCATAAGTTAAGATTTGTGGATAGGAAAATTAAAAATTACAATTTAAGAGGTAGAAAAACTATGGGATACAACTAAATATATCAAACATTACTTGAAAATGAATTTTCCGCTAAAAAATGAAATGTCACAAATGCCCAACCGAAAAAAAAAAAAAAATTATTAATGATGATGATAACATGATGAGAATTAAAATATTAATATTTTTGTTTCTGAATTAAAGATAATATTAATGAGTAATATTAAAAAATTTAATTAGATGCCAACCATTTTAATTCTTTAATTAGGTTTTAACTCTTATTAATTTGTCTCTAAATTAGTTTACCTTACAAAAAATTGTATTTTTTTATCTTAATAAAATAATAATTAATTTATATTTTTATTTGAAATAAAAAAGTAAGAGAATAATTATTTGGTAAATAAATTAATTTATTTTGTGTTAATATTTTTTATTTGCACAACAATGATAATATGAGCATTTTTAAAAATAAAATTTATTAAAACATTACTACGAAACAAAATAAAAAATGATTTTTTTTTTCAGATTGCACGGTTGAATTAGTAATAAATAAATTTAAAACTCTAAAAAATCATAAGGCATCACTTTAATAGTTTTGGGTATTATATTATTTTTTTATTTTATTTCTGTTTGTTACCCTTTTTATTTATAAAGAGACCATATTTTTTTATTAGAAAACAATGCTTAATTATTGTATATTTCTCTATATATATATATTTTTTTTTTTTCTGTTATTGAATTTTATAGAATGATATTAAAAAGATTTAAACCACCCGAATATAAATTTTTGATGCGTCCGTACTTTCATTGATCTGAAAAAAAGGTTTAAATAAATTTATCTTATAGCATCAACTTTGCTATATTGGATTGATCTATCATGCTATATAATAGAGTTGATGATCCATCTTGCTTTTATATATATATAAAGATTTTTGCTGGAAGCGACCCGCGTAAAACCTTCTCTTTTTAAATCTGTCCGTCTATCTACCCATCTATCTATAGAAATAGGTAAATAGATAGATGGATAGATCCGTCGATCGATCTTGATTCCCAATCCTTTGGATGGTGCAATCTTCTCTGAGATGAGAGTAAAGAAACCCATCTACTAAATGGGCCTAATATATACTTGACCCTATCTCATCTTAGCCCAGCAATAAAATTCTAAATTGACCGGACCTGAGATCATTCCTCATACTTAGCATGGATCGAAATCTGAAACGCTACAAGGCCCTCTTCAGACAAACTGTCGACTTTTGCAATTGTCTAAGTAATCCTCGGTTGGTTGTCTCAAAGATTTAGCAAAGAGGAATTGAAAACAAAAGTGGCATGACAAAAGGCCAGGAATCTCTGTTTCCTCCTACAAGCTCATGGCTCGTTTTCATGCCTAAATATATATATATTTTTTTTCTGGTTTGTTATCTTTTTAAAAAATGTTTTCAAATTTGATTTCCCTTTTTGTTTCATTCGGAAATTTGCATATCTGCTTTGGGTAAATATTTATTTTTGTTCCGGTTATGTGTACTCTATTTTTTTGAAAAATATAGTACAACTTCTCCATTTTTAATTTTTCTAGATTTTTTTCATGTTTTATTATTGTAAAAAACGAAGAGTCTTGATATCACTTGTATGAACTAAGAAATTTCCGCGAAATATCAATTCTTAAGTCATAAACATTTACAACTTCCAAAAACAACTAAAAGAAAAAAATATAAGATAAATCAATACTCAATAAGCAAATAACAAACTCCACAATAATCTAAGAATTAATTAGAAAAAAAGTTTGTATTAATTTTGAGATTTTAAAAAATATAAGAACAAGTGTAATTACTTGGACAACCACACTTTCTCTTATCTCCTAATATTCACAAGATCTTTTTACCGATTTTAAGATATTTTTAGAAAGTTTTTTTCAACCTTAGAGAATAGCTTTCTACTATCTCTTGTAATGATTCGATCGAACGAATTGTATAATTTGTTTGGTCAAATTTTACACCACTCTCTAAAATAATTTGGTACCATAATTTATTCGAATAAATTCTTTAATTTGTTTGAATGAATTTAATCGAGCATTTTGATTTCTAAATCCATTATACTTTTGTTTAAGCTACTTTTATCATTTGTTCAATCGAACCTCTGTAACAATTCAAACTTGAATTATATTTCAATAATCTCCACCTTGATTCAAGTTTGTACTCTTGAATTCTCTTCTTCTCTTTACATCAACAATCTTTAATCTTGCTTTTTTGTGCAATCCTACTATTGAAACCTTTAACCATCTATGTAACAACTTTTCTCAACTAATTCTTTACTTATTAGTTGAAATCCCAAGCAATTTACACTAGGGGCAAATTTCTTGGTCAACATCACCTTGATCAGGACATCTAGTATAATTTTTTCAGTAACTACTTTTTTTGACATATTATTTCTGATCTTTACCTTAGTCATACACTATTACAGCCATATCATCTTTTTCATTAATCTAATCATCTCCTTGTACTCAGCCTCCCCTTTTTCTAAGGCTATTAATTGTTATAATAATGATTTTTAATTAACTGTGAATCCTCTAACACCAAGTTCTCTGTCATACTTAATTCATAGAACACTTTGAATTATTATGTACTCTTTAACTACAAGCTTTTGCCTTATGTTTAAAGTCTTTATCAGTCTCTCCTTTCTTCCCAAGGATCCATATATTATTTAGCCATGTTTTCTCAGTTTTTTCTCTTTTAGTTAGGTGCCAAACTTCTTCTGTGTCTTTTTCTCTTTGCACATGATTTTAGACTATTTTTTTAGTTTTAAGTTTTTATTTACTAGCTTTTAGTCTCTTAAAGTTCCTTTTAGAGATTTGTTTTTTGTCTCAATGTTTTTGCCTCTCTTGGGTTTTCTCTTAACTTCTTCTCTTGGTATATTTGGCTTCTTATCTTTAAGCTCCACTTCAAGTTAAAATCTTCTAGCTTTTTGTGATGAACAACAAGCTATACTAGTGCTCTTCCTGCCCAAACTAACATTTTAAAACTTTACTTTTCTCGTAACCACCTTTCTTAGCAATACATAAAAGCTGTATCTCCTTTCAACCTTCATTAAAACTTGAGATCCCCTTATCACTTTTAGCATTTTTAGATTGAATCTTAAAAGTGCAACCTAATACCTTTAACATCCTAAGTGAGATTAGGTTTCTCTTTAACCTCGCTATAAATCTTACGTTTTGCAACTCAACGTAAGAACTTAAACGTGTATTTATCCTTATTGTTTGTACTCTTTACCTTATAGGTGCGTGTTTGTGTAATCACATGCATACCACAGAACGCAGCGAAGACAATAATTTTATCGGATATTATATAATTTTTTAAATTAAATATATTTAATTTATAATCACTAACCTTTAGTGATTCTTTTATGAA
>JAWDEX010000006.1:8025152-8064321 GCA_035221805.1 Trichilia hirta | reverse complement strand
TAAACAGAAAATCTTTGTGATTACTAAAGGCAGCGGCCACCTTGAACATTAAATGTGAAAGAGAAAAAATTAAAGTGGTTTTGGAGTTTGGATTTCTTTTTCTAGGAAAAGGATACGGGTTGTTGTCCCAAGAACGTTGTCGGATAAGGGTAGCATATAGAGAGAGAAAGATGTATTAAATTCTCTAATTGAACTGAAGATGATGGTTGAATTTATGATAACACATTTCTCCAGTAGACTCCATGCTGGACTAGAAAGAGAACTTTGAAGCTGAAACAAAATAAAGAATTGGAAAAGCTGATCAAAACGAACAAAGTTGCATACTTGCTGTTGGTTTTCTCTTTAGTGGTGGGCCAAATTTTGTTGGGGTTAGGTTATGGTTTTATGTTTAGTTCACATGTTATTATGATTGGACAGAGGCCATTTGAGTTCAAAATTCTATTTTTTTGTAGCTTGCTTAATAGATCAGAAATTATGGTTAAATGTTGACGCGGGTAGAGTTCTAAAAAGCACTTTTACCTACCAAATTCCACTATACCCACTTCTCAATTTAATTTCTTTCATCATTTTATACGTGCCTATCAAAATGTTGATCATTTATTTCTATCCTTACGATCCAATATGATGTAAAAATTTAAACCCATATGTCATCATAGAAATATTGTAGTCCGAAGATAGTTAAAAGTCGAATCACCATAATTTTTAGAGAAAATTTAGATAGAACAGTTTTAATGGGATCATTAATAACAATAACTTATGTGTTATAATTATTTTTTATCATATTATTCTTAATTATGATTAGTAAATTTAAAGTAAATGCATGTAGGATAACTAATTATTGCATAAGTATGCTGATAATATGATTACGTTTGTCCCACCTAAAATTTTTTCAATTTCAGACGAAGTGCACGCCGGAATTAAGTAAATTATAGTTTATTTATGGACCTATTTGTAATTTTATTTTCCCTTCAAAGTATACATTTTTCCAAGCATGAAGATGAGGCTTGAGAGTTGGGAGGTGTGTAGCGTGATAAAATTGTATTGTCACATTGGCCATACTTTTGGTCCTTGCATGTAAATATATGAGCAAGCAATCCATTTGCATTGCATTTATCTTTCACATATGGATATGAATATAATATTAAATGAAATAATGAAAGAAAGATCAAGAAAATTGAAGAAAATTCTTAGAATGTGAACTCTAAGATATCAAGAGTATTTCATTTGCCCTCCAAAAATATGTTAGGCTATGAGTTAATTATTGTTGAAAATGACGAGGCTACCCGTCTTCTATAAATGCCCATTTTTTTTATTTTCTATATAAATCATGGAAATTTAATAAAGGATTGGAAGCAAGTTGTTGCAGAAAGGAAGTGAGAAAGAAAGAAATATCATTAGCCGTATCAATGGACAGGAAAAGTTCTGACGATCTGAACCTATCCAGAATTGATACAAATATTCCGCAAGAAAAAAGAAAAAACTTCATGAGAAGATTGACAAATTCTTCAATGCCTCGATTCACTGATGATATTCAAATTTGCATGAATGATGACCTGCCATCACCAAAGATGAGTAAACGAACGTACAAATTTTGCTGATGATCAAAAATAGATACATAGTTTATTGGATTGTTACGATCTTACTTGGATCGAGATCAGTGACCATAGCAGCAGCATGAAAGTAGCATGTAGCTCCTTGTTGCTTGAACTTTTGATAGTAGTCATTGAAGGCAAAAGAAGCATGATCTTTGATGGTGTTAGGAAAATAACAAGGTTGATTAACTCGTATTCTACTGCAATCTGCACCTCCTTTCCCACAAGCCCAATCAAGTGCTCTTTGCAGTTCTTCATCTGGGGTTTGTTCATCAGCTATGCACCATTCCCCTAATTGCCCGTCTGGGTTCAAAGAGCAAAACAAATAGGTTAGCTTAAATAATTCTTTTAACTTGTGTTATAATTGCAGATCGTGTTAGATAATTTACCTGATATTTGCAGAACTGAAATCACAAGAAGTAAAGCTAGTAGAATTCTCAAAGAAGATGACATTGTATAGTTAGAAGAACTACTCCTTTGCTTCTTCTATATATTAATCTATGTAGTTCTTGGCTTTTCTCAAAGTTATAGATTCCATTCTTTGTTCGTTCCTTGTTTCTTAAGCTAATAACAGTTTAAAATTACTTTGACTAGCTGAACTTTCTTGTTTTTCAAGGAACTTCTAGACAATTTAGTTCCTCATCTGAACTTTAAGATGAAATCAAACTATCTTACTAATTTTAACTGTAGGAATTTTGTCGTTCTTGAGTTGATTTTATATAGGAATGCTTGATACTCATATATGAATTTGAATCTTGTTACTTAGAGAACTCATTCTACCTTCGTGTAGGCATAACCCCTCTTATAAATAGTGAGGCATCTATCTTCCACCGTTGTGTGATTCATGATCATTCAAAAATAAGAATGTATACATATGGTTCGTATTTTATAAGGTTTTACCTTATAAATATCTATTTACACTTTCGACATTTTTTTTTTTTTATTGTAACAAACTATTATACCTAATTGTAACATCAGTACTAAAAATTAGATATTGAATATATTAATATTTGTTTAAACAAAGAAAGGCACAAGATCCTATAACTCATATCTCTTTTGCAAAGAGAGAATCAAGATAACCCTATTCCTAAGCAAGCTCATAGGATTCAATAGAACCCAATTTCCGTAGGGTCCAATAAATTTTATTTTTCTTTTTCTCTTTAATTCATTCTCTTTTTCATTTTATCTTTTGTTCCCCAGTACTAGCCATGCATATGACATCTCCTCCATCTGGGTTTTCAATACCGACACTGCCTATATAACTTTCAAATTATTGTCATGTTTTTAAAATTTTATAAATACAATTCATCAGTCAAAGATTTGTTGATAGAAAAATTTAAAATTACAATTCAAGAGTTATGTGTGTGCGATCTTTTCTTGATTCATGAATCCCTTGTATGGTCAAATCATATCCAAGATCAAAGTAAAGAAACCCATCTACTCTTATTTATGTGTGTGTGATCATTTTTTAATGCATGAACCCCTTGGATGGTCCAATCATAACCAAGATCATAGTAAAGAAACCCATCTACTAAATGGTCCTGATATGTGCGTGGTTGGGTGGGTGGGAGAGAGAGAGAGAGAGAGAGAGAGAGATTTTCTTGATTCATGAATCCCTTGGCTGGTCCAATCATATCCAAGATCAAACCAAAGAAACCCATCTAGTAAATGGTCCATTTATGCCTTGGCCCTAACACATCTTAGCCTAGCAATCAAAACTGGAACCCGACCCGAGAAATTTTCTACATAAATTGCAGGGATCGAATCTGAAGCCCTACAATTTCCTCTTCGGACGCAAACTGCCGAGTCTTACTGTTGTCTAAATGTAATTCTCGGATGGTCGTCTCAAAGATTTAGTAAAGAGGAACTGATAACAAAAATGGCATCACAGAAAGCTAGTTCTCTCTGTTTCGCATAAGTTCATGGCTCGCTTTGATGCCAACATGTTTTTCTTCTTTCCTCATTTTTTCTGTTGTCATTGTTTTTTTCATTTTTAAATCTGATTTTCCTTTTCGTTTCATTGAGAAATTTGCATATCTGCTTTGGCTAAATATTCATTTTTGTTCTGGTTATGTGCGTGCAATCCAAAGGGGTGCACTTTTTTGTTTTCTTGAAACAGAGTACAGCTTCTCCGTTTTTAATTTCTCTGGATGTTATTCATGTTTTATTACTTCTCTTGTTTCTTAGAAATTTGCTAGACTGTTGTAGATTTTCTCAATTCCATGGAATTATTACTTCAATACAAGCTGTTGAAGCAATTCGATCCGTCAGTTGATTTGCGAAAATGGCGTTTCTTGATGCAGAAAAAACAGAGGAACACAATTCCCAATTATGCAACTAAGTCTCATAAAATCTGGGAATTGAACATCACTCTTAGACATTTGGATTTGTGGACTCTGATATCATTTTAAAATATTAAAAACTCTGAACAATTATGGTGATAAACAACGATTGGTAATGGGTTTTAATGTTCTTATAGCACAAATATTAAAAAGATTATTTGACATATCAAAATTCAATTCACATTTAACCCTCACATACAGTATAAGAACAGAAGTCTAAAGCTTTAACCATTTTTAATTTCTCCAGATGGAGAGTTTGAAGTTCGAAGAATCAAATTATTTTAAACAAGTTTTATCATTTTTCTATGACCCAATATAAGTGGGAATTTATTTATTTTTTTTTTCTTTTAAATTGTTGCTGCTTTTATGGAAATCTTGTTTCAATATTGAACCAGTCCTATCCAGTTGCTTTTCTTCAAACACGTAGCCATTGAAACATAGGAGATCAAGCTGCAGAGAAAACAGAGGAACTTCCTATTCGACCGTATAATTCATGCGACATATAACTATTTAATTATGCTAATTAACAGTCTGAAAATTGAACAATTACTCTGGAGACATAGATTTGTAGACTGTGAGGTCTGTAATAATTTATTGAAATATCTAAGTTTCTCAGACAATGGAAGCCAAATTAAGTAAAGGGTGATAATGATTTAAGTAAATGCACATAACATAATTATTCATCAATATATTTGCTGACCAAGAGTTGGTTTCAGGAAATAATCAACCCTGAAGCTCACTAAGACCAACTTTTTCTCAAAGAATTCTTTTAAATTTCATGTCTGTATTGTAGCATCATTCATTACATAATTGTTATCATTTGCTTCCAAAACTTTGCTCCTACGTGAACCTGCAGAAAACTGATCATCAATTGATTCTAACTCTAGCAATACGCCATCAAGGTATTCATTCATATATCATATAAATCATATCTTCTCTAATAACAATATTGACAAAATACATCGACTTTTCGAAGATAACATGACCTAACACGTGCCGATCATAAGAAAATGTATATAGGATTAATAGTTTTATAGATGAAGAGAAGTATCAACATCATCAAAGTTACAAGCTCCATATTTTTTAGCAGAATCATGCATGGATGATGTTTCTGATTTTGTCTTCATCATCAACAGAGGAGTTTCATTATTTTGCAGCTGAGAATTAGACCAAACTGAGACTGAATCTTGAGGTGTGGATGGAGGAAAGAAATGAAAGAAAAACCTAGGAGTCTCATAACAATAACAATAATTATAACAACACTGCATTCTATGAAGCTCTCTTTCTTCTCTCATTTCCTTAACTCTTTCCAATTTTCTAAATCTCTCTTGCAGCAGAGCAATAGAAGATGATGATTGAATCACAACTGGGTCATTCATAGTTTCCCTACCCATTTGAGAAAATGGGATGGCTTGTATGTGTTTATATAGTAACGTTTCAAAAAATTTAAAGGGTATTTTTTTATTTTTATTACTTGAAAAAAATTGTAGAAAAGCAATAGAAGGGAATGAGAATCAGAAGCTAAGAAGCAAAATCCATATGGAAAATGTTTGATTGGTATAGAAGAAAAGTTTGTAAAGAAAAAACCAAAAGAATGTTATTGATTAGCGCATGGAAGGGTGTGCTTGGAGGAATAATTAATAAATGGGATGATGCTTTTTCTGTCAGTTTGTCCCTAAAAAAGCTCCTTTTAGATTGAGAAGTGAGGGTGCTTTTTCTGGTGGGCTTTGTTTTATTGCATTTTTGATAAAAATTATTATTTCTTTTAATAAAATTTAAATTCCACTTCCAAAATCTCCTTCCCTCTTTGAATTTAACATTGTTAAGCTAAGTACTAAATATATATTTGTAATTGTCTTACTTTTATTTAAGTTGCATTTTGATACAAATTCACAATTATTATAAAATAAAATCATTAATAATAAAATAAAAGTGTGTGAGTAAATAATAAATATTAATTATCAATAAAAATAATTATTTATCAAAAACTTTAATTTTATTTTGTAATCACAACAAAAATACTGCAATTGTGACTATAATCTAACATCATAAACTACTCCCTGAAAAGAAAAACATATTAAAACTACAATAACTAAAATATTTTTAAAATATTTATTTTTATTTATAAACTAATATTTACTTGATACTTAATAATACTATTTCAAAATAATTATAAATTAATAATATATTTGAGATTGTTGTTCTTTTATATAATTTTAAAAAACACAAGTTATAAAAATATTTTATAAACATCAATTTTTAACTTAATTCTGAATATATTATAAATTTAAAAAAAAAAAAGATTTAGAAGTCTATAATGTTTTTTCTGTAAGGAGAATAATAAATATCCTTTATTATTTTAGGAAACTACACATATCGCTTTACTTTCTTTAAGGCAAATATTTCTAAAATTTGATCGGGTATTTGTTATTAATTTCAAATTTTAAAAAGTATTTATTATTAATTTTAAATTAAAAAAATAATAAATATTTATAATTTTTTAAAATTATAGAAATATTTATCATTCCCTTCTTAATTGAATAATAATAATAATATATATTGACAAAGACAACAATACCAACATTCATTCCTTTTTCTTTTTCCCTTTTCTTTCAGAATAATTGTTTTTGTCTTTAAGTTTTTGTCTTGGAATGGCATGCAAAAATGAAAGCTGCAGATTCGAAACAAATAGTGTTAAATTTCTTGCTTCTTAATTTCCCCCCACAAAACCCATTTCATATTTTTAATCTTTTTATTATTTATTTTTTTTTTTGGTGATAAAAATAAAAATAAAAAACTTTTTAGACACAAGCGCAATTGCATAAACAATGGATTATGCATAATCTAGATGATTTATTTGTCTGCCATTGTTGAAAATTCTAAGGTCTAAGCTCATAGGTATGTTTATGTATATGAATATATAGATAATGTTGTTTATGCATAAAAAAATTTAATGGTAATCTTGAGATGAATGAAATTTACAATATGTTATCTATATATTTTAACTGGGTTCTCTCCCATTTTTCAATAAATTTAACAAGGTGGATGTGGGGAATGGATTACTCATCTTTATTATTTTTTTTAATAATTTATATTATATATGAAAAAAATATTATTGTTAATTAATAATATTATTTTTATGTGATGATAATTATATAAAAAATTAAAATTTAATTATTTGATAGAATAAATAAACATGAATTATAAATTTTTTTAATTAAATATTGTCTAAATGCTTTTTTATTTACTTGCAAAATAATGTTATTTAATAATTTCTTTTTTATTTAATAAATAAACTAAAAAATTATCTCGAAAATAATTATATATAAAAAATTTTAATTTGTATAATATGTATAATGAAAAACGGGGTTCCCCTCCCTGTTAATAATTTTGAATTAATAACAATTTTTTATTATTAAATTGATATATTTTTATTAATTAAGACCTAATTTAACATATATAATCAATATATTATAATTAATACATATATAAGATCTAATCATAATTATTTAAATAAAGTTAATTCAATAATTTAAAAATTGAGTCGGAAGTTACGGAAGAAGGTGGAGACTTTTGGTCCAAACAACAATACAGATAAGAAAAAGTTCATTAAAACGGCGCGTTTTATGAAAAAATCAAAATGACAGAAGTTTCAAAACGGTGCGTTTTGATGTTTGCTGAAAAATAATATGAAAGGAGAAGACTTTTGACTAAAGTCAACGTGAAACGAAACACAGTCAACTCTCCCACCCTGCCTTCAGCTCCAACTCCACTACTGCAATCTAACGAGAGCTTCTTGTTGCGGTGTGAATTTCTCGCTTAAATATTTGGATGCTTTACCAGGTTTGATATCTCGAGCATTATCTCACTTGAAAAATAATAATCTCAACTAGTATGCTTTTTATTGTTGATCTAATCCAGAGATTATAGTGTGCTCATTGGTAGAACCAGTAACATACATGAATTAATTCTTACTAATAATTGATAAATGAAACTGTTGATCATCATGTATATTCATGATTCTAGAATCAGTAGAAACTATGAACTATACGTGTATATGTAAGGGAAATCATGGGTTTGATGTAGAATCTTGGTTGAAAAGGGGGAGCTCGAAATTGGAAGCAGATTCTGAGTGTATAATCCCAGCGGATTGAGTCTGAGTCTGTGAGCAATCTAGTGAGGTAACCAAATTCAAGATGAAATTTGATGTGCTCTTTGCTACCAAATCTATTGGCAATGAGAGTGACCCAATTAGGAAACAAATCCCCCACTGTTGAGCGTTCAACTTTGCATCACCGGACACAATGTGAGCGATTTCGATGAACACTGCTTGTAGGATCAATGTGATACTCACTGAAACCCAAAAGAATATGTTCCTATGGATGCCCTTGAAAATGTTCTTTGCATGTGGGTCTCTTGAGTTGAATTGGTTGAAGACTTGGCAGAGTATGAAACTATTGAATATCATGGTTTCGATTACCTTGTCATTGATCTTTAGTATAGATTTGCTTTTGAACTGAAAGATCACTAAAATGACAGATTGAAATGAAGCTTGGATGATTATGTTTCTCCACATTGTTTTGGTAATGAATGAATCATTTTGGTTGATTGGTGGCTTGTCCATCAATTCTTCGCTTGGTTGCTCGGTCAGTAAAGCTAGGCCGCCTGAAACAGCAGCTATCATGTTTGCCCAAGACCATTGAATTGCTGTAATTGGGGTATTACCGAAGAAAACTGTCATGATAGTAGTGATAAGTAACCCCGCAATAACCATGGTTAACTCGAGTTGGATGTACTTCTGTATGTTGCTGTAAGTACATCTTCCACATCTTAAAATCTTGACCAAAGTACTGAAATTTCCATCCCAAATGATGATGTCGGAGCTGCCTCTGGCTGATTCACTGCTCCAAGTTCCCATCGTAATTCCCACATTAGCCTCTTTTAGTGCTGCAGTGTCATTGGTTGTGACTCCAACCATTGCCACCGTGTGGCCCTTTTGCTTCAAATACTGCACCAACTTGAGCTTGTCTAAAGGGAGGCAATTCCCAATGCCACGTATTTTGTCTACAATTTCCATCATCTCATCTTTGTTGCAGTTACGAAATTCTTCACCTTCAAGCAAAAGCCCATCTGAGTTGCAAAGCAATCCAAGTTCAATACCTATGCCTATCAGTGTTGACACATCATCTTCTGAAATCAGTACAACTTTAACACCAGCATTTCTGCAAGCTTCTATTGCTTCTCTTATCTTTGTCAGGTATATATGCTTTAGACCGACTAGTCCTATCATGATTAAACTGTTATCTTCAAATGTTCGACCGTCATCTTGCTTATAAGCAAATGCCACGGTTTGGAGATTCTTGGATTGCATATTTTCAATAACTCGTTGAAAAGTGGATCTATGTTCTTCATCTATGATCTTGACTGTCCCCTTACTATCATAATACAGTGAACACATGGCCAATGTTTTTTCTGCTGGTCCTTTCCAATGCATGCACATACTACTTTCCTTGTTTTTCTTCTTCAACAACACCCAGCTTCCTCCTTCGCTAGAGTTAGGTTCTCTGGGATCAACAATTGTGCAACTTTGCTTCAAAAGCTCCATTTCCATCCCCAAATTCAATATAGCCCAGTAAAGAATTGGATTCTTTGTTGAGTTACTAGAATCCTGCTGCATCAGAACGTCTGCAATGATTCCACAGAAGAAAGCTTCAAGAACATTAGGATCTATTACAGAGTCTTCCATGATAAATTCCTCACCAATCCAGCACATATTTACTTCCTGTTGGTTCGGTGTCGGTCCGCCAATTTTGTCAGTACAGATGGCTGTGACCGAGCCCATACTGACACAAGCCATTGATTCTGGAGCATCAGCCTTGTTGCACAATGCTTTCTTGTTCCAATAAAAGATTGCAATGCTTATAATGAAAGGTACTCCTTCCACCATTCCTACCACCAATATAGCGAGTGAAGTTGTTGAAAGATTGACTTTTCCATTCGGTTTCATCACAATTCTCTTGATAGCATCCATTAGTTCGTTGATTGGAATCTGTCTCCCTTTAGTTTCCGGGACTCCATTTTCATGTTTTTCCTTTCCAAGTGTATAATGCAGAAACACCACTATAGGGAGGAGAATCGAGATTGAAAGCCCAATAATTTGAGTGCAACTGCTCACCCTGTCGAGTTGAGTTGGTAATGGGGTCTTGCTAGGAGTCTTGGTAACTCGGCTCATCAACTTGTTCCATAATGTGTTCATTCCTAAGGATGTTACTAGCATGCAAGCATGGCCATTAACCACCTTTGCACCATGGTATAGAAACGGATTCTCTTCATTAATGGTTGCTGAGCCATCATCCAACTTCAAGAAACCACCAGATATGAACAAACCATCACCTGGAACCTTGTTTCCCCTTCTCAAACACACTATGTCACCAATTACAAGATCGGAATTGGTCGTTTTCTGCCAGATTCCCCCTCTAAGAACAACAATTTCCATCTGCTTCCTTTCGGACGTTATCTGCTCTTCTTGTAACTTCGTTGGGCTTCCATACCAGAAGTCTCGTACGGAAGGAACAACTACAAGAGTGATTACGGCAAGAATTATGATGGCCCCTTCATACCAACCAGTCCTCGCCCCTTTCTCCTTGATTCCAAAGCCGATTGAAATCATTGCTGACACAAAAAGGAGAAAAATGACATGGTTGTTGCAGGATTTTGAGAGCAACTTGAAGAAGGCTTTTGTAGGAGAATATGGTTTTGAGAGTTGATTGATTGTGCTTCGAGAACGAAGATCGTCCCCATCTCCAGTGATTCCCTTCTCTAAATCAGTGTTAAGAGCTTTGGCAATGCCTTGGACACCTCCGAAACTAAGCAGAGAACCCAAGTCCTTGTCCTTAACAATCCGATCAATGTTTGCTTGTTGGAGTTTTATATCAGTGACAGTTGAGTCATCTGTGCCATCACAATAGACATCAACTGAAAGATGAGGCAATGCAGTTGAGACTTCGGCAACTTTTGTTATTTCCAAATTCTGCAAAATATTAGTCAGTTGACAAGTTAGCTTTCGCAATCAAATATGTAACTCTAGTAGCTCACCATGATTTGTCCGGCCAAACAAGATATGCTTTGTAAGATTGGTTGTGTTTGTGTTTGGATTTGTATATTTTACACAACTTTTTCTCATGAACCGAAAGATAGATGTTGTACTTACTGCCTCCTCTTCACTTTCGTTTCTGATGACGCTGTAAGAAGGAATGGAACCTTTCTTAGCTTTATCAGCTCTTGAGATGAAAGTTTGCCGTGCTTGTAGGATCAGAAAAATCCAGCGCCACTGATCTCGTGGAGTTTGACTGGTGACAAGAAACTCCTGTTGCTGAGACTCAATGTCCCCATCATGGCCAGAGCTCATGCTTGACATGTTGAGTTGGTGATTCACACCAAATTTTGCCAAAAACAACAATTTTGATCACAGAACAAGAAAATGATCGAAAACCAAGATTCAGGTATATTAAATACACCGAATCCAAAACCTGCCTCCTTTGGGTTTGATATTGCCTATTTTCGAGACCAAGCCTGCATTGCCATCGTGCATGAAATGTTGATTTTCTGATTTCGGCTTCCTAATATTGTGTTTTCTGATGAAATCTGAATGAAAAGGTTATGAAAACTAGAGATTTTGCTGTATACGGTTGAAGATAACAAAGGTAGCGAGTGCTAATTATACTATTGCTAATGACCATTGTAGAAGAAATTGCAGTATAATTTACCCGACTCATATATTTGTCTTCTTATGTGTTCCTAGTTGCTTTTTTTCTTTTCAATTTCGTCAATCTGCTACAAAACCAGAGAAAACTCTACAAACCATTGCTAGCTGACCAATCAAATGTTTCTAAAAACTCTACCAATCACCAGGAACAAAATAAAACTGAGGTTCTCATCGTATCTGATGTTTTCTCTTTGGACAACCGTTGGGGTTCTGTTAAATTTCGGTTGATTGACTTCTTGTACATTTTCTTACGCGGTTTTGCGTTTTTCAAAAAAAGTGCTTCTATTGCACGTGTACATTTGTTGGCAGGTAATGATGGGCAAAGTTATAGTGCATTCAGCTCCAAGTTTTTCTTTGTGCAAGTTTTTATAAGTTGAAATTTGCAGCAAAAAATTAAAGGTTGAAATGAAAGAACTAAAAAAATATAATATGTATGATACAACTAAATGTACATTAAATTTAGCATGGCCTTTGATGATATATATTTGCTATTTTAGTACTATAGTATTTTTATTTAAGTGTCACGTATCTAAATTTTATCCCGTGTCTTATATATACAAAAAAATAAATTAAGAAATTTTTTTAAAAAATTAATGCGAGTGGAATCAATCTCTTGACTTTAAGCATTATATTATTAAGGACATAAACGATATGTAATTGTTGTGGCTATAATTTTATTGTAAAATATAAGCCGAAATATTAAATATTAATTCAAATACGAGTAGATAATATTAAAAATTAATATTATTAAATATTTTTTATCACTTGATTTTCAAAAGCAGGTAGAAGTTGACTATAATAAACAAGTTCTTAGGAATGAAGAAGAAAATGAGTGATGTCCCTCATGATGTTATACTCGTTAAGAAGTATCATTTAATTATATGTTATAATTAACATATGTGTTAAGATACAAAATTTGTATTCTACATTTACAATTATAATATATTTGACCCATGTGCACACACACATAAAATTACTATTTTATTAATATTTCTATTCAATTAGATTAATTAAACACTCATTAAGAACTAACCATTATTAACCATCTTTTATTGCATTAATTCTTAGGTTATGTATCCTTCTATCTAATGTGCAAGTTTATTCTCTTTAAAGTATTAAACTCATACGTCATGAATTATTTAGTTTAATGGCTAGGTAAATTAAAAGATTTAAGTGCAAGAAGCACAAATAGATTAAAAAGCAAATTCATTAATAACATTAAAAGTGTCGAACATAGATCACAAGAACCTTGTCTATCCTCCACGCAAAAGAGTCTAGCCACTCGTGTTACATATCAAAAACACTAAAAATAACAAGGAAATAAACATATAATATAAGAATAATAATAGACGTACAAACCAAACTTAGTAGAATCTGCTTCTTCATTAGAACTTCACTTCTTCTTATTTAATCTTCAAACTCTAGTTTTCCTTGATGATTTTCACCCAGAGATTAATGAAAAGTTGTTTCTTAGTGTTATGTGATGGCTAGTGGTCTCTTGGCACAAAAACCTAGGTGCTTTATTTATACGAAAGCTAAAATACTAATGCCTAACCTACGAAGAGTGTTGAATTGAGTTTTTAAAATTTCTAAAGCAAACTATAAATATTTTTTCAATTAAAATCTAACAACATAATTAATCAATCCATCACAAATAAGTTAATTCAATTTTAAGAAAATATACTAACTAATTTTCACAAGTCACAATAAATTAAATACAAGTGAACAAATACAATTTAAAGGAGAGTAACAGATAGAGAAATTGTCTATCAAAATTTCTAATATTTCAATTAATTTCAAGTTTACATCCACTATTTCAAGCACCAAGCAAGCCTTACAAACCAAAGCTTTCTAACTTTTACAATTTAGAGATTTTGTGAGCACACCTCTAACCTTTTACAAATCCTTATAACCCAAGAATTTATAACCATTAAATGTTTAACTCAGCCTAGCAAATAAATCCTAACCCAAGGTTTTAATACTGTTGATATTATGTCTTAAAATTATTTGTGTTGTCAATTTTAAATATTTTATATTAAATAACTGTATGTAAGATGTATTGTACATATTCATTAATAAAGAAAATATTTCTTATTTATATATTTATACTGCTTCCTCTTTTTAATTATACTAATGATAAAGTATACATATGAATGCTCAAATAATTTAATTATTTAAATTATTCCCTATAAAAGTTGTATCAACTGGGTATCGATATCGCACAGTAAGTATACTGAATATTTTCATTAAATATCATAAGACGATATTAGTACGAGTGACATGATAATTATATCATTAGGGCATTAGAGTAAATTAAGAATTAGAGACTATTTTTTAAATGTGATTAAAATTATAATTAATCATACAAAAGTATATTATTAATAATTTATCATATGATATACTAGTGTGAGAAGTATTCCTTTAATTTAAGATGTTATAATCGTTATTTAGTATAGATGCATACAGTTTATATGGTGTATAAATGCTAAACTAATCATATCTTATGATTAAAAGTCAATTTGATTGTATGTTATTTATATCAAAATACGAATGATTATCAAAATGAGAGAGTTTTAAGGTTTCGTTAACTAAGTCCAAATTTGAGTTTTTGGTTGAATATTAGTTAGCACTTGAAATCTAAACTCTGGCTAAAATTAATGATAAGTTATACAAAAGAGTTTCGTGGTAATGAGTTTAGTGCGTAATGACCTTTAGTTTGAAATGAAATTGAATTTAAAGGTGATATCTATAAACTCTAATTTAGTCAGGATTAGATGAGCAAAAAAAATTTATCTATACGAAATGTACAATTAAATATAAAAAATTCAATAAAAAATTTTTAATTATAATTTAAGAATTATAATATATTGTTAGATATTAATTATAATCTTTGAGTATTCGAATGGCTCAGAACAGGTTTAATGAGATCAATTTTAACTCACAGTTAACATCATAGTGAATCCAAGAAGTCACAATCAATAACTTATACTTGTTCTTACTTTAAAAGAAAATATATATTATCCGTAAAAGAGTTAGATCTCTTGAAGATAATATTCGACTAAAAATTATAAACGATTTATACGTTAAATAATTTAATAAACTTAAGAGTTTTATAAATTGACCCAAAAGTAACTTAGAGTAAATTACAATATTTCATTAATATTTTGATATAAAAATAGAATTAAAATAAGTTTGATCAAATAAAGTTTGAACAGTTTAGAAATATTTTTGTCATTAAAGTATTTAATAAAAGTAAACTTATTATTTTGTATTTTACTATTACAAAACTTATAGGACAAGTTTTGAAATTTACTTGTCTTTGACTAAAATGTTGAAAACATTTAAGTAAATAATGTAATAATATAAATATGGGTTACTTTTCGTTTTTTTCATTGATTATGGGATAATTATCCTAAAATAAAGAGCACTCAAGCTCTCCCATCTCTCTCTAATTCGGCCAAAGTAAGAGCGCATTATAAGAATTTTGATTCTTAAAGATCTCATTATTTTGAAGTTAAATCCATCTTCGTCAAGATAAAAATTAATTTAATTTTAAGTTAATTTGATTAATTTGTAAATTTAAATCCTAGAATCCACGTACATGCACTCTCTTACTTAAATACGGGTGAGCGTTTAAAAGATTGCTTAAATAAAGACAATATTGTTGAGCGATATCTTTTATAAAATTAATGAAAAAAAAAATTCGAGAGGAAGGTAACACATCAATTATAAAAGAAGAAGACTTTTTTTAAATTTCATCTGTCCAAATTTCTCTGCATTTTGCACATTCTCTTTCTTGAATAGGGTGAACGTTAAAAAGGGTGCCCTAGCAAAATAGAATGTTATTTAGTGATTCCTTTTAAAAGATCATTTGTTTCCGACTGTCTACTGACCATCTTGTTCAAGCAATGATACTAATTCATTATATTTACGTAAAAGCTGACGGTCACCCTGGTTAAGTGTTTGGGCATAACTTTTCCTTGCCTTACCTTACCTTTCCTTTGCTCCTAATTTTTCATTTTGTTCTTAAAGCAAAAGTTGAGCAAACTTAAGCAGTGAAGAGTGAAATCAACTTCCGTAGGATTCGATTAACAGGCGGGCAGGACAAGGGACAAGGTCCTCTTGTTGTTCTGCTTCATGGCTTTCCTGAGTTTTGGTACTAGCAGCGTCACCGGATCACCTTCTTGGCCAACCATGGCTACCATGCTGTTGCTCCCGATTTATGGGGTTACGGTGACTCGGACTGTCCTGCAAGTCCCTTCTCTTGCACCTTTTTTCATCATATTTCAGACCTTCTTGAACTTCTCAACTATTTTGGTGAACAGAAGGTTGTCCTTCTTTACTCTTCTTCTCTCTTAATTTCTTTCTCACGATCTTCAGTATTTATATACATATCTAAGTGCGTTGATATATTAGCGATGAATTATGAATTTTTATATGGTTTGTGATTGTACATGGTTTGATGATAGGATTGTGGTTGGACATGACTGGGGACCTCTTTTCGGTTAGAGTCTTTGCATTTTCAGGCCAGATAAGGTGAGGGATTTGTTAGTCTTGGTAATCCATAGTATAGAAGAGATTCAAATATTAGCAATATTGATTTTTACAGAAGCCACTTTGGAGATGGACATTACCTCTGTCAGTTCCAGGTATTCTGTACACGGATATGCATCTGCATGAGCTCATATTTTTGTTTTGTTAATATAAATGTATAATCACTGCTCTGCTACGCTCCTCAGGAACAAGAAAGGGCTGAAAGGGCATTAGCGAATTATGACTGTTTGACAAGCATGAAGAATTTCTTCCTAAGAACAGAAACCCAGAGACTGGTAGCTCCTCAAGCTAGGGAAATCATTGATATTATGAGGACACCAGTGAATATTCCAACATGGATGACGGAAGTGGATCTTCGGATCTATGCTCACAAGTTACAAAAATCTGGTTTTACCTCAACTACTATCGAGCTTGGACCTGTAAGGCAATCCAATTATACTTGGTTACTCTCGAATTTATGAAATACTTCATGAATTAAATTAAAAACTTAAAAATTAACTCAATCTTGAAAATAAAATTATAGAGAGTATTTTTAATACTGAACTTTAACGTAATTCACTTATTGTTAAATATTATTTATCATTTTTAACTTTAGTTTCACTACAGTTTTAAAGCACTAGCAATTATAAGATCATGACACTTCAATTTCAAAAATGCCCTTACATTATAATTATCGTAGATAAAAAAAAAATATAGCCATTACAACAGCTACTAAGCATAAAGTTTTGAATAAACAGAAAGCAAAAATAGTTGTCAGAAAAAAATAAATTGCTAATGAAATACATAACAATAATTGTTGGTTAATACTTTGAAAGTTCTACTCTTAAAATTCATCCCAATTTTTGTGGAAACTGATGTTTTCCCTCGAACCTTTTTTTCTGTTGACTAATGAATGTGAAATGATGATGACAGGATTAGCCACCTTCTTGGACCATGGAAAGAAGCAATAGTTACCATTCCAACAAAAATTATAATCAGCAACAAAGGCTTTGAATTGAATGATACTTTGGAATATGTAACAGGACCTTTTTTCAGGATCTTGGTTCCCAACGTTGAAGTCGTTATTCTGGATGCTCACCATTTCATCCGATGAGAAAACTCGAGAGGTCTGCCAGCAGATCCTGTCCTTCCTCTACAGGTTTCCAGGGAATTAAGAGTATTTTGTGCCGTGTGAATTAGATTATTTTGTATGAATAAGAATTAGGATTCAGTCAAACTTCAGCAGAGATATGGCTTCTATGTCTGCCTTTGCATCCTCTCTCTTTTGAAAATGAATGTTTTATGTTTACAGTCACAGTATTTTCCATATCATTAATGAAACATATATGCCAATCATTTGTCCTTTTTTTCAACCTGAAAAATTATTGTAGACATTAATAGCTACATAGAAAACTACGAAGAATATCCTGTCTTGAAATTGCTGGAGTATAGGCTTAAAACATGTAAGTATGAACGCGGTAGGTCCCATCCATTTCTATGAGACGAAAACCATAGGTACTATAAAAGGTGTGACACATTCTTCGTATGATTCCACGAAAATCTCGTCACTAAGATTCAAGTTGCAAAGCATCCATAAAACATGCAAAAATTTCAAGGAAACATGCAATAAACAGATAATAGCTCTAGAAAGGATGGAGAGAAAATATGATAGCAAAACAAAATTTTCAGTTCCTCTTTCTGACTGCAAAAAATTTAGTACATTCTCATACACCATAACTGTCATTGAAGCAGCAGGGACGTTTTTCAGTAGGTTTGGGGTGATACTCTTGTAAAAACCTTTAAGACCCTCAAACCTACAATCACAAAAAGAACCAAGTTAAAGCTATTGCGCGTGCGAAGAAAATGAAAGAAATACATACAAAGTGTTCACCAAAGCAATTTCTAGGAATCCACGTTAGGGAAAGTGATAATAATGACAAAAATCAATTTACTTTTGCTTAAATCAGAACGGTACAGCTTGGAGGAAATGATAATAAGTCCTAACTTTTATTTAGGTATTATCTAAAATGTTCAGACATGGTCGGGTCATAATATTCATCAATCATCTCTAGCAAAAAAATACTTGTTGCCAAAATGGAGAAGAGTGAAACCTATTAATCTCACCATCTGGTCTCCCTCACAACATGCCAACTATCCATATATCATGTAATTCCATCACTACTCGGTATTTGCTGCAGATGAATACATAGATTATCCATGTCAGGTCATTGGTAAAGAGACGAGTAAATATCAGGGCAATCAGTTATCCCTACAAGAAGAGGGCTGACTTTACAAACTGAGGCTGAAGGGAATACTACTCTCTTACCTGTCCCAGAAGTTTTATAACAGCATGGACTCTTTTTGGAAAATTCCAATAATTTGGCAAAAGACCTTGAGGTTTAGCTTAACCAAAGGTTGAAATGATTGATATCAATTATTTACACCGACATCCTCTGAGACTCAAAAACTGTTAAAAATGTATCAAATATAAGCTGAAAAGGAAGTAAAACCAATAATTACAACTCCAAACAGAAACATCCCAACTCTGAGAACAGATCATTCACCAACGCACAAAATTGGATCGTTCAATCTAACACCCACCATTCCCCACCGTACACAACCCAATCATCAAAGCCACCAAACACCATTCACCACCGCACACAATAGGATCCTTTATGGCTGCCAACAAGCACACTCAATGACACAACCAAAGATTTCTATGCAAATTAATCAATTGTGATGTTGAGACTTCATTGTGAAGTTATTAGACAATATAATTGTTAAACTGTAAACATGAAAGAAGATGTTGTGTATAATGCAAAGCCTTGGGGATTGAGTGGAAAATGCTTACAGCATAGAACTTTTATCATTATTTTACATGATAAAGCAAGGAGAATTCTTTTGAGCCTTCTCTACATTAAACACCATCAGTTGTTCACATCGTAGGTAAATGATAACTCAAATGGAAACACCAGCAATGCTGTTAATGTGTAAACCTTCTGTTAGTTTCAAGGCAGGTTAGTCTTAATGCGCAAACCTTCTGTTAGTTTCAAGGGAGGTTGATGTGGTTTACCCCGCAAATATACACAGATAAAGATTTTCAACATGATGCATACCTGCAATCGAGCTCGAATAACCTGAAAAAACAAATCCACCAACCACAGAAATTATTATTAAAGAGATTAAAGAAAAAAGATCATTATCTACAAAGTACATGTAATGAATGCCTACCTCAAATGGATATGTGAAACTAATGGCGGCAACTTTAGAAGACCCCCCTAAGTATAGCATAATCAACTGAATTCTGTGCAAATATGCTAGAGACTGTTAAAAACAATATAGCAACTTAGGATGAAAGAAAAAAAATATAACACCTAAAAAGGAAATCAGTACATCCTACTCCCATGACAGTCTTGAAGTTTGTATGAACATAATGAAAGAGAAAAGCTGTCAACGTTAATATTTTCAATACGTTAACTAGTTATAACTATGCACAAATCTAGAAGAACTCGTGTGTGTCTTTTTGTACTCAAAAAATGCAAATAAAAAACTAAAACGGGAACATAGCAATATTCCCAATGCTTAATTCTCCCAAATTATCGGCACCATCAGGATTTTGTTTCCTTTGTTTCGACTTGAAGTCAACAACGACTTTTCTTAGCTCATCATATGCTGTGAACTGAATTGCCCAGTGGGAAACCTGCTGAAGCAACAGAAAAATCAGGTTGTGAAAATCTAGAACGGAAAAATCACTGTATTCACACATACATTGACTTGGATATCCGTCATTTAGCATTTGCATCTATAAATGAATTCAGAAACCCATAACTATGACACTGGATTTCCATGTAGCTAAGTTGAATATAAGAACTCTGGAATGGACTGATAATATCCTAGCTCTCAATTTAATCTAATTTATTCAATACATTACAAATGAAGGTACAAAAGATTTTGGACATATAAACGAGTGAAGTATTTAGAACGGCAATTTATTTGTGCATAAGATAACAACATGATGCTCATGAACCAAGATCATGATTTGACTATATTTGCTAATAAAAACACCACGTAAAGACCACAGAGAAAGGAAAAAATAAGCTGCCCCTCATGCTTGCATCATGCATACTACTGACAACATGCAAAAGTAAGCACCAGTAGCAAATTTGGTGAGATGTAATATCTCAGCCACTCATTTACCCACTGCAATTTCTTCCAGATCTCAACAGCATAAAAAAATTAAAAAAAATGGAAAAGCAAAAGGGTAGTGAAACAACAACATATAAAGACCATACAAGAGAGAGAAAAAAAAAACAAAAAACAAAAAACAAAAAACTGCACAGAAACTTGTGCATATAGTGGCAACATCATCTTCACACTTGCACAAGGGAAAGCATAAGAATAATAGAATAAAAGAAAAGGCAGTAACTTACCAGGAAAAGACCAGGGAGAATCCCTCTATAAAGGGCACTCCATCCTTCCTCTTTCATTATGGTTGTAAAGGCACCTGAATTTGATGACACATTAAAATTGGTATTAAGTTTCTGAGTCTACTCTTGTAAAGTCATCTGAAATTTGGCACTAGCTTCTGCTAAAATTTTTCATCAATCAGAAGGGAACTTAGTCCAGGAAATCCAGATAATCATCTAACTTGATTCCTAATATTTGGAGTTGAAGTACATATTATTCACTAAGAAAAAGGATATCTCAGAGAGCACATTGTTAGGATCTAGGATATCAGTATAAGATGCAGAGCAGACCATATAGCCCAGAATTTGTGCACAAACAAACCTGGCAATGCCACAAGGTCCCGTTTATCAGTAGATACAAGTTATACCACACTCAAGAATTATGGGGAAGAAAAAAAGAAAAAACAGCTGCCATTATCTTAGGTAAAAGCAAATTTGACACCAAAGAAGACAACCATTATACTAAGAACACAATTGTCACATGCCAACAAATTTCTGTATACACCTATTCTCAGAAATGAGTATACTTAAATCAGCAGAGTAGAAGAACTCCCCAAACATGCAACTTACACTCAGTTTGCACATTACTACTCATGTTGCACAGTGTAGCCAGATGTCTCTTCTCGTTTCTCAGTTTTGTATATTTTCTCTTTCTACACAGCCTTTAGACATTTAATCTATAAATTTTACCACAGTTTGACATTTATGAACCCTTCAATTCCCCTTCCAAGTGATTACAATGCAAGCTCAGTACTCACCAAAGCTCCAGCTTCAGCAGCAGAAGCTAGATGCTGATCAGGGTTAAGCTTCTACTCCACACTCTCAGAATACCTTTGTTTGGCCTTGCCGTAGCTACAAAATAGAAGAGAAAAGAATCTTTAATTCAATAAAATGAAAGGTAACATAATTGAAAATAAAAGCAACCAACTGAAAGCTGGTCAAGATGGTTGCACTTCGTTAGCACTTACAAGAAGAAATATAAACCCCAAGAAAGAGTTGACCCAAGAACTGCAGGAGAAAAGCCAGCATAAAGCCCTCTCAGACCCTGAAGCGCAAAGTATCATGGTTACTAACAACATTTTATCAGCAAGTGGAGCACAATGTTACACATCTGGTAAAAACATAAATAAGTAATATTAGCCAAGCCTTTGATGCATAGAACGATATGGAATATTGCTAGATCCAAATATAAATCACAAATAATGCCAAGTATTAAATATTACCACCAAATTTAAGATTTAGAATAAGCTCAACAAGGCCCATTGTATATACATTCCCATCGAATATACCAAAGCACTAGCATTTAAAATTGCTTATTTCTAATCACAAAATATCTACATTAACACAATTAAAAATATTGCTGAAACAAATTGAGTCTATTGTTTTAGGATTAAATTTGACCCTTAATAAGCATGATTTTAACTGATAGCATGTGAACAAATCAAAACAGTTTCCTCATAAATTAGCTGTACTAAAAAATGGGACCTCAAGCATTAAAATGGGTCACAAATTATTTAATGGACAACATTTAAAAAAAAAAATGCCTACAGCTGAATCCATATATTATAATGTGTTTGAAATACATGCATTTTTATCTAATATACTGTTTGAAGTTGTAAAACTCCATGCTGCCAATACCTTATTCTTTTAGCTAACATATATTATTTATCCCGAAAATACAATTGTCTTTTAAACAAATTAAAATCTGACACATTTCACATATATCTTGGCAGGCTACAGAATGCCCTGTTACATCATGCTTCCATTGCCCTTAAAGAAATAGCATTCTCTCGACAATAACTTAAGTTTGTATTCAACTATCTACCAACTACATATAAAAGAGATGGCATTCTATTAGGCAAACATAAAGTTCAAGGCACAAAGCAATTTCCAGAAAAATTATAGTATTCATAACTTCGATGTCCCAAATTTTGTACGTTAACTATAACCTTGAGCGGAGTCTTTTAAAGAACTTACATGTTATCAAATAGAGACATCTCTTAAATTTTAATTATGGCACTACAACCAAAATACATATGTGACAAGTATTTTACAAACTTTCAGTTATAACCACGGTAAATACGACAACCATTTTCTAAACTTTTCACAAAACAACGTAGATGCAATATACTAAGATACCTGAGAATAAATCATCTCACAAAATCAAGCTACATCAATTGAGCTGCTTCAGAACATATATTCAGTTTGTATTACAACAATTATGTTGCATAAGTGTGCCATGTGCCACCTGATAATTCTCATGCACATGTTTACCAATATTAAAAGAAATTTAACAATAATATATTTACTAAATAACTTTGCATCAGTTGTCATGAACCATGCATATTACTCACAAGAAGAATGATATTACATGAATTAAACAATACAGATCCCATATATAGTAACATCCAGTTTCTGTGCTCATTAATTTTAAGCACAAAGTTTAAAGAAACAATATGTGCCAACATTCATCCGCATAATCACCTTTCAATGTAACTCAAGCAACTATAAGAAATATTATTAGCATGCCACTTAAGAAAAAATCAGAAAGAGCACAACTTTTTCATATTTCCAAGCATTATCCATCATTGAATTATCTATACTTAAAATTGTCGAAAATTTTAAGTTTATGGACACAAAGACACTTGTATCAATTAGTTAATGCAAGTTACACGGCATATCCTTAAGGATAAATTTGCACCTCTAGGACAATCTCTTGGTGCAAATTGGACTTATTGCAGTCTAACTTCTACAATTCAATGGCTTGGTTCTATAAGGATACACTTTCAAATATAAAACTCTACAAAAACTACACAATGTTTCGATATCTGGAGACAAAATAGAGTAACAACTAAATGTCATCTATCATCTACCAAAAAGTGCCAGTGGCTTCCATTTTTATAAGATTAAATATTAATCCACTATTAATCATAAAATTGACCAATACAATATAGTTTGTAACCCAATGCAACATACTTTGTAACCCACAAAAAACAGTCAAATGAACAGTGAAATAATTGGCTAAGATATTTAATATCTATTGGAATGGTCAATTAACTATATGATATAGTGTAAGTGCAAAAAAAATATTTTGAAATGAAAGGATACAAAATATCCAAAGCGAACCACATTGGTATGCCTCATAACAAAAGCTGTCCCTTAAATAGATTATTTAACTTTTAAAACTATCCTGCCTAACAAAGAGAATGTACTAAGTTTGAAAGGTTGTTCATAGTCAAGTTGCATCTGTCATGCTCCGACTTCCAGCACATGAGAAATTGAATCCAAATATCAGGCTTCAATAAAACAAATAAAAAAAAATTCAGTATTGGACTTTAGGATAATAATGTAAAAATTATGGACCTGACCTAGGGTCATTATAGCATCCAACCTTAACATGCATTAGCCTTAAAAGCCCTCTTTGAAAAACTCAGTGAACCACCAGAAGTGAAGCTATAGACGTTGTTGTACACACTATACAGAACTTTGGCAATACTACAACAGTTTTGTCCATAGCATCAACTCTAAATTCATGCTTTGTTGGGCAGTATGGAATTCAAGGTTTGAGAGTAGAATCACAACAAATAAAGGAGTAGAAGAAATAGAAAGAACAAACCTCCAAGCGAGCAATGGATAAAATAGCATGAGCTGTGTTCTTGTAAGTTGGGAGATTGGAAACTCGACCGTCGTTAACTAGCAGTAGTTTAACCACAAGCAATCAAAATCCATAATCAATCAAAACCCAACGTTTGCTTAATGAACAAATAAATGAAAAAAGATTACCTTGAAACCTGGTACGGACAACGTCCAGGGGGTGCATCGCAGTCACAGTGGCGAAGCCTGCAATTGCGCCGGCCATGGCGTTTTCCCACTGCCACGGCCCTGATTGAGACTTTGACTCTGACATTTCTAGTGGCAGAAAAAATCCGAAAAAATTGAAGCAGGGAGAGTGCAATCCTCATAGGACCAACTTCAGCCGAAACGCAGGCCGTTTCCATCGGTCTTTCATCATGATTCCTTGTTTATAGTTGCGAGTCTAGATGCCGCCTTTAGTTCATAAAACGCCGTTGCCAAACTGTAGTGTTAGATGCTGAAACGCTGTCGTTGATAGGACAAAGGAGTGTAAGTCATTGGTTGCTTCTGCTTAGAAATAAAACGGATCTCACGTGCCTCCCGGTTTCTTTTTTAAATAAATAATAATGGAGAAGATGGAGGTGGGAATGACTACTGCTGTCTGAAATTGGGATTGTTTGAATGGTTACGAACTAGCTAGAGTTCTCAGATAAGATTTTGCTTCTTTACCTTGTTTCGTAACGAAAATTAAAGGAAAAACAAAATCAACTTTTGCTAGAATAAAGCTTGGAATATGATGAGAAATGATTTTCTTATTTCTTTTGTGAGTATCTGTTATGCGAATGGTGGAGATCTAAAAGGAAATGGGGAAGAATTTGTCACAGTTGCGGATGGGCATTGTTTAATCGTGGAAGAATGTGAGCATTGAGGGGTTTGCGTTTGCCGCAGTGTAATTGAACTGTCTGGCCGAGTTAATTGTTTAGTCGGTAAGGCAGTCAAGCCTAACCTTTAGATTGTTGGTTGATGCATATCATTCAAGAGAGGCATAAACAAGTTTTTTTTTTTTAAATAAATTATAGTTATAGTGAAATTAACTCTCAATAATAAATGTTAATGTAAAAAAAATTTAGTATGTAACAATTTTCTTTTTTTTTTTAATAGCAAATTGGTGATAACAATTTTCCATTCTAAGTTTTCTTTTGTAAAAAATATGTTGTTAATGGTAATAATTTGAAATATTTTAGGAGGAAGATAGGATTAAATTGGATGGGATTAAATAAAATAAGATTATACTGAATTAATTATATTAAAACTTATTTATAAAAAATTAAATATTTGAATAAAATTAGACTAAACTAATAAAAATTAAATATTAAAGTATAATATATTAATTATTAAATAATATAAAAAATCTAAAAATTGTAATATATACCCTCAAAGTAATTTTCATATTATTATTAATTAATTAAATTATTAAAATAAAATTCAATTTAATATTAATTTAAATTTAAATATTATTCATTGAAAAATATTAAGAAACTAATAAATTTATATTATTTTTATTATAGAAACATTTTAGTTAGTGTTATTATCTAAACATTAATTTTAATAATTAATAAAATAATATTAATAAATATATATATTTAAAATTATTAATAAAATATTTATAAATATTAAAATAAAATAACTTTATATGTACAATATTTATTCTTGGTATAATAATAAATTTATATTATTTTTATTATTGAAATATTTTAATTAGTATTATTATCTAAACATTTTTGATAATTAATAAAATAATAAAATAATATTAATAAATAAAGATTCAAAATTATTAACACAATATTTATAAATGCTAAAATAAAATTATTTTATATCTAAAATATTTATTCTAAGTTATCCCAAAAATTTCATGGAATTAAAAACTCTTATCTCTTCTTAAAAGCGTGGAGTGAAAAGTACATGGGACCCAATATCGTTATCCAGGCCTAATTTTAACACCAATAAATAATCCTAATGTCCTATCCTATTAAGCAAACAAGCCTGACTATATTGAAATTTTCGCTTCGCAAAAATACGAACTTCAGAGACACCATGACTGCAAACACTAACCGGGTTAATCCAATGTCGATTTGATTCGGAGATGAGGATGCAAAGTAGTAAGTAGCCACGAGCATTCAAAAGCTGCAAGGCAATTCATTGGATTCTTTATAAAATGAATCCGTAATCAGAATTCAATTCTACAGTTGTTTGTAAGAAGCATCAAAAATTTTTAGTAAGCCCAGTCTTGAGGAAAATGAAAGCACAGCTTGAGCTCAAATATGCTGCTTCTAACTCAAGAGAAAACACTAATCGGTTTTATCAAAGAATGTTCTGCATTATGAAGAAACGTACATTCATCTACTCCCAGAATGATACACCAATATCATGTACTCTTGATCTTGACAAGCCGTAGCTCCAAAGCCTCAACTTCAAGTTCTTCCTTATTCTCTCCGCGGTTGAAGTGAGGCTGAAGAAAAGACCAACTTTTATAAGGTAATAACATTGCATAATGCTTTTTCACATGTATAATTCCATAATAAAACTAAAGAGATACATGTGTTGCAAATAATTATTGCCTTCATATATTAGTGAATTCAATAACAGAGTTACATATTGTCTTGTAAGATTTCACTCCCTTCAAAGACATAAGTAAAACTACAGAACCCAAAGAGAACATTGGCCTATAGTACTGTCATAAATATAGTACCACCAGTTTTCTAATTTCCAATACTTCTTGCACACTACATTTCTAGCAGGCCATAGCTTGTAACGAGCATAACTGATCAAAACTTCAATTTTCCATGTACCATTAACCTCTTTCCTCTTCTACTTTTTCCGATCATTTCAATAAGAATGGGACCACAACAGTATTCACCATTGACTCCGTGGTTTTTATTTCTATTACTTAAGTTATTGACCATAAAACAACACTATACATTACAATTATTAGGTTTTGAAAGGTATATACCATCATAAAAACACCAACCAATGGGATCCATATAGCTTCTTATCTTTCAATGAAATTGACTATTGCTAATCATCATCAAAAGCGGTATTTATTGATTTTATAACAGAAGTTTGCTTCTTTGCCACCATTATCATAGAAAACCAGCCAACTTGTAATCATACTAATTAACTTCAATGGCCACCGTCCAAGGAACAATGAAATTGGAACTTCAAGTACTTGCCTTAGATTTAGATTCAATCATTTGGAATAATTAGGGGTGCGCATTTTCAAATCGATCCAATTCAAACCGATCCAAACTGCCAATTTGAAAAACTTTTGGATTAATATATGGATTGATAGTTTTCAAACCATTGTTCACGGTTTATATTCTAGATCATATCAATTGCAAATCGTAAAACTACAAATCAAACCGCTTAATATTATCTTATGAAAATTTTATTATTATTTATATGTCATCCAAGTTATACATGGCTACCTCTGTCTCTTATATGTGGTAATAACTGAAAAAGAAAAATTATTCATGGATAGACTAAAAAGAAAAATTGTTAACGGAAATCTTTCTTAACTGTAGATGATAAATTATAAAATTGATAACAACCAATTATTATATTATTAATTTAAAATATAATCCAAATTGCTTCAAACTGCAATTTGCAGTTTGAATTGTATTGATTTAGTTTTAAGCTGCAATATTAAGACCGATTTGAAATTTTATTTTAAATCGATCCAAATCGCATGTACCCACACTAGGAATAATGAAATCAATCCAAAAATCAAAGTCCACTTACAGGAGCAACAGAGAGGTACTTGATGAAGTATTCCTTTTTGTTATCTCCTCGTTTCTCCACCTACAAAATTATAATTTTATTAATAATTTCTTAACAGAACTAAAATAAAGAAAACTTTTAAATAAGATTTTTGAACCCTCACTACAAGAATCACCCCCTTCCCTGCACAAAAGAGTTGCATTCATTCTTTAATATCAGGCTCCCTTTGATATGTTATTTGAAACGCTACCACCTAAATTCTCACAGAAATAATAGAGTTCTTAAAATTGGATTCCATAGGTTACCAAATTGAGGTCCAAATTTATGTTCATACTTAAGGTTTAAAAAAAAATAAAAATAAGCAAGCATCATTTTGAAATTGTCATCGATAGCACATAGGATAGATTGACTCATCAAGTCAATAAAACTTTAAAAAGAACCTAATCATCCTTAAATCTTAAAACCTCTGAAAGATTGTATCGTACTCCAAAAAAGCAATAAATAAAATAAATAAATAAAATCAGTAAGCAGCTTCAAATAAATAATTTCATGAAATTTTCAACCACCGAACCAAATTAATTCATTTGCAGAGATACAACCACGATAAATTACATAGCATTACCTCATTCCGTTGATACTTTAGCGCCAGCGTCAGCTTCCTTCATTTTAGCAATAATCTTCTCAGCCTCCTCTTTCGTTACCTTCTTTAACAAGGTGGGAGCTTTCTCGACCAAATCCTTAAGCCTCTTTCAGCCCCAAATCCGTACACGCTCTCAATTCCTTAATGACCTTTACCCTTGACCCAGTATCGTACTCATAAAGCTTCAAGTCGAACATCGTCTTCTCCGCCTTCTCTTCGGCCTTCCCGAGCCCACCTCCGCCTTTGACGGCGCCCTTCGTTGAGAAACCCATCCCCGGCATAATGACGAACATGGCCGGCATCTCTCACTCCCAGTTTTTTACAAAGGACTTCTGTCAGGTCCGACAATACAAGCAGCGTGAGTCCTGAGATGTCATCGACGATTGCGGCGACCTTTTCAGACGGTTGTTGTGAGGGAGTGCAGTAGTCAGGCGATAAAACCCGCGTGAGGTGGACATTCTCCATGTTAGTGGTGGTACTTCTAGAATTTTGAGAAATGGTTATTACATTTTGTAACGCATGGGGGGAAATGAAGCGTAAGTACCTCATTTTTCCAGGGATTTGGTCAGAAAAGGGGATCGTTTTTATCAAATGAATGCATTCATCTGGCATTAGACGGTGTGATTTGGGAAACTGGAATCTGCATTAACCCTACGAGGGAAGAGATTTAGTTGGCCTTTTACTTTTTTGACCCTAAGGCCTTGGGCCTGTATATTTTCTCGACGTTAGTTTATCCGAGAATTTTAGGTTCGTTAATTTTATGGGGTTGGGCTATTATTCTTTGCTGTATTTAAGTTTGTCACCCTGTTGCCTTGGATTTGAGAATTCAGGAGCCGGGCCAAGACAAATATATACTTTTTCGACACTGCAGTTTTGGGTTTATGGATATTTGAGCCTAGGCTGTTCGTCCTTACATTTCTCACCCTGTAGCTTGGATTTGTAAATTTATTATTTATGAGCCGGACAAAAAATATATACTTTTTCGACCCTGAAGTTTTGGGTTTGTGTATTTCATGGGCCTGGTCTTATATCGTAGTTGAGTTGTGATAGTAACAAAAACGACCCTATCATAAATGAACGCAATTTTATATATATATATATTCATATTTTTTAAATAAAATTAAATTGTTGATAATTGTTTAGACTTAATATTTATTTTTAAAGTCCATCACATTTAAATAATATCAATAAATAATATAAAAAATTTATCAAATATATTATAGTGATATTCTTTCTTTATTTTTTATAATTATATAATAGCTATAAAATATTTTGATAATTAAAATTTTATCCTTAACAAATTAACTAAAAGTAAATGAATATTAAATTATTATTTATATTAATTTAAGAAATGATTACCATATATTTTATGCATCTTAAATACTTTTCAACATCAAAATATATTATAAAATTTTAATTGAATTTAAAATATCGATTGCTATTTTAACTCCATATTTCTTAAATATGTCATCCATTCAAATATCTATCAATAAATTTTTTATAAAATAATTTAAATTATTTTACTTATCAAATATTTATAATTTATCTGTCAATTTTATGATAAATTATAAAACATAACGATTATGTTTTCTTCTAAAATATATATTTTCTCTTTATTTTTTAATTCCATCCACCTATTAAATTTTTTAATAATTAAAATTGTATTCTTTTATGAAATAATTAAAAATAATAAATATAATTAAATTTTTTGTCTATATTAATTTGAAAGATCTATTCCACATAAATTTTTTTTACTCAACTTAATATTATTTAAATAAAATATACTTTTTAGTGCATATAATATATTGAAGATATTGATAAAATATATATGCATAAAAAACACATAAATATTTTTTAAAATTAAAATATTTTTAATCTACATATATATAATATCTTAAAGCAACTGATAAAATATTTATGCAATAAAAAATATTTGAGACATAAAATAATTTCGTATTAGTTTATTAATTATTGTATAAAAAGGTTCATTGATATTTATTTACATGTGGTAAAATATTTAAGAAATATTAATAATTTAATTTTGTTTAAAATTTGAATAATAAATAAACATGAAAAAAATTGAAAAAATTATTTTAATATTTTATAATTAGTTTATAGGAGAATGACAAATATCTCCTATAATTTTCTTAAATAATAAAATATTTCATATTTTATGTTTTGTGACAAAAATTTTTGCTGAAGTTTTGAAGTTATAACAAACACTCTCTATTAAATTAATTCTCTTAATCTTTTATCTTTTTCTATAGTATAATAACTATTATAACTTTAACTTTTATAGAAGTATAAAAATTAAAAATTGTATAAAATATATAAAATTATTATTAAATATTATATAAAGTACATAAAATTTAATAAATAAAATTTGTATTTTAAAGAAGATAAAAAATTTATAAATTATATTTTAAATAACAAATATCTTGTATGATTTTCTTAAATAATAAATACTCCTTATTTTATATTTCTTGATAAAATTTTCTTAAAGATTTAAAAGTTATATCGAATACTCTTATCAAATTAATTCTCTTAATTTTTTATTTTTTTATAGTATAATAACTATTATACTCTTAATATTTATAAAAGTATAAAATAAAAAATTATATAAAATGCATAAAATTTAATTAATAAAATTTATATTTAAAAACAATTATAAATAATATTTTAAATTTTCATATTTTTATTACTATTTGTTGGTGTATTTACCTTCTTGACCCTCTCATCTCGGGAGTAAAAAATTTATTATGATATTTGTCTCATATTTTATTACACCTGTGGCTAAACACTGTTTTTGATCTATTAATATTTCCAGTTTTGATCCATTTATATTTCCAAAATCAATTTCATAGCTACAAGATTTAATTAATTACATTGGTTAAGTCGGGAAAAATCTGTGAAATTAATTTTACGCGAATCACCATAAAAAAATAATCTTATAAAAAACATGCCGAATTTTAAATATATCGGTTTATACATCCACAAACTTATAACTTTAAGGCCTATAAGGTTAAAATAATGTTGGATATATTTGTGCAATAAAAAAATTACATTTCAAGCAATTACATGAAGATTCCTGGCAGGAACAAAGGATTTTGGTATCTGCAACCTTCCATCACTCTCTTGTAATTTGTGTCTTTTATATTATATTAATCTTTATTACCAAGGGAAATTAGGGATGTTTCTCCTCCAAATCACTTTGACAAAATTATGTTACAACCGTAGGGAATAAGCAACTAAGCAGGGCTTGAGGCTTCATGGAGACGTTTCCATTTTTTTCACCAAGCCCACTAAGGATTATGGATAGAATAGCAGGAATTAATTATAGAAGTGAAACTGGGTTCATCAGTGCGTGAATGCATTTTAAAACTGTCAAATCAGTTAGGGACAGAATTTTTAGAATTTATATGAGTTTTTGTAAATTTATTTTTTTATTGTTTTTTATGTAAGTCATAAAAACGTTTTTTTTTTTATGCCCTAATGTTTGAGATGGAATCTCATTTTAATTCATTTAATTAGTGGACCCATAAAAATATTATTTTAAAAAACTCTTTTAATTAGCAGAACCATAAAAATATCATTTAAAAAATTTCTTTTGAGTTAAAATTAAACCCAATATCATCAAATGAATAAAATTGTTATTTAAAAAAATTCTTTTAAAGTGGATGTCATTTAAAAAAATTATAGATATACCATAAAATTATTATTTAAGAAAACTTTTTTTTGAGTGATATTAGGTTTAATATCAAATGCTTTTAAAGCCTCGGCTCGTTGATCAGTAGCCCATGAAGACGTCTCAGGCTCATCTCCATAGAAATGTCCCTGATTTTCTACTAAAATGGCAAATATAGAAAGTCTGAATCAGCAAAGCATTCAAAATGCTATCCCGAAACAGTTAAAAATGATAGAAATATTCACATTTTTCCATGATCTTCGTTTTCCCACTTGAAACAACGACTTCTGGATCGTCAATTTACTTATACAACACTGTTCTTCGTTTCAACGCTTATCGTCGTCCAATTGGGCATTGATTATCATTTATGGCGTATTCAAAACGCTATTCAGAAACAGTCAGAAATGATGGAAATATTCACATCTTTCCATGATCTTCGTTTCGTTTTCCCACTCGAAGCAACAACTTCTTGATCATCAATTTGCCTGTACAGCACACTGTTCTTTGTTTCTACCTTATCGTCATCCAATTAAGCATAAGTTATTATTTATGGTGTGTGCCCTTTGGATTTCATAATCGATCCTTTTGAGCTTTGTTTATTTTATAATATGAACGTATAAGGAATCTGATCAAAAGTATGATACGAGAATATTAGGTTAATGTGATTCAACCAATTAAATGATAAAGGATTGAAGGTGTGGTATAGCTAGGGTTGGACATCTACACCCCAAAGCTTCCAAATTTTATTAATCCTGCACAACCAGTAGCTTCAACTTCTAGTGAAGAAAGAAGTGGGGATGTTTATGTGAAATGTTCTTTCATTAGAACAACCTTGTTTCTGTAGAACAGGAGGTAAGCTAACCGTCCACGCTGATAATCAAGGAAATTGAGAAAGACGGGGAATCTGATTTCTCGTGTCAGATCCATGCAACGTAACTTACCATTAATTTAAACGAGCTTCTCTCAATGAAATAATTGTTAGCCTGGCCAAAGGCTGAAAGTTAATCAGTTTGAATTTACTAAAATACTATTGCATTGAAGCAATAAATTTACCTTCCTATTAATTTGGAAGGGAACGAAAGATCAAAAGACATGGCACACTGGTATACGTCACCAGGTTGAAAGAATATTCCAAATGCTACATAGTCAGATTAAAAAAAAAAATAAAAGTTTGCAAGGCTTTGTTGTCTACAATAATCCTTCGATGTTCCAACATGTAGATTTACATTTACTATCGGAAAGGTCAGTGAAAAGTATTTCCCCTCTTTTTTGGCGTTATAGCAATATGCTGAAACTGAAATGTTGAAAATCAAAGGTACAACCATCTCAAATTGACCCATATTTTCTTTCAATCGGCCTCCACGTTCTTTGATCAGAAGCACGCGGTCGCTCCCAAGAAGCTTCATTGGTAAAGGTGCCAGTAAGATCTTCTGGGCGGGAGTAGGTTTGCCCTGCTCCGCTAACCTGTTATATGTCCCAAAGTTCAGTGTTAGACTCAAATTGGCAAGTCGGAATCCGAAGATGGGAAAGGAAATGATTGAGCCAATTTGCCTCGCTTGGAGAGCTTCACTTATTCATAAGAATTTGAGCTTTAAAATATGTCCATACACACATATTTATGCATCTTAGTTATTAGCTGTGAGAAAAAAAAAAAAAAAAAATTCTAGGCATGCAACACCACATCATCATATATCAGAGAGTTCTTCCAAAGAATAGAACATATATTGCCTGTAAGGCTATGGCAGAGCTTTCCTCAGTGCAGCAATCAGACTTGCATATAAACTGTTTAAACCCCGATACTATTATCCTTAGGCCAACTTGGACAGTTCAAAACAGTTCCATGGGTCTCATATTTAAGTAATATCAACTTGCCCAAGATTTGACCATCAACCATGAGGTACAATATTAAAGTTACTTACAGTTTCTAAACATGCACAAAGAATTGTCATGCCTGGCAATGCATCAATCCCATGCTGCATTCAACAAAAATTTGAGTGGATATATATGTTTATAAAGTTACGGAAAAAAATAAAATACACGTTTAGAATTATAACAAAAAACTGAAAAATGAAAGACTATCAAGATGTCTACCAGTCGTTCCACTCGTGTCTTGTAAATGAAACCTCCACAACAAAATAGTGTTGATGAGACAATGAATCTGTTCCACGCCAATTCATTCAGTATCAAAAATAAGAACAAATAAAGTAGCGTCTATGGATTTTAACTCAAGTGGAAAGGGATTATTATTTAAAAAAATGCAGTAGAGGGATGAAGTGGACTTTAATTTGGTCTATGATTCCAATCTTATCAATCAAAGAAATTCAGAAGAAATGGATAAAAATTTATTTTCAAAGTGTAAGGGATAGCATCCAGTGATAATGTTATTCAAAAGAAAAAAAACATGGTGAAAAGTTTCCCATAAACTAGTTCATCCATTAAGGTATAGTTTTTCTTTGCAACTAATAACGGGGATACCGCAGACATTTTGAACCAGAAACAAATTTTTTATTCCCCAAAGTCCTTTACACATAAAATTCACAAACATAAATCATATGATAATTGAAAGAGTCAACCAAGTCAAATTGAAGGACATTTACCATTTCCTACTCAATTTCCTATTAACAAACTGCATGATTATCACTCTCCCCCCTTATTTCATGTTTCTCTCGCAAACTCTCCCCTCTCTTCTTCACTCTTTTTCTCTCTTAGAGGATTTATTTGCTTCTTTATACGTAAATATTCAGAAATTCTCAGGTTTGGCCATACGCACTTCATAAAATGAAAAGTCAGTGCAAATCAGTGTGGTTTCATGCCAAATTAGTGTTGTTTAGGTATGCAACAGAACTAATTTGCAGACGTATAACAATCTATTATTCAGCAAACATATATCAAATACAAGGTAGATCAAAATTCATATCTTGTAGATATTAGCATCCCAAGATAATTATTTCAATTTGAACAATCTAACAAATGATCTAAAAACTGTGATGACAGAAGTTTAACAGGAATTTCCATACATGCAAGATATCACCCCGAATGTAGCCCATCCTCTTGCAGAGTCTCCTCCTTGATCCTGCCTATATTCTGCAAATTTAAACAAAATTGAGATAGAGATGAGTACAATATTAAAATTGAACTCAAACATCAACCAGAAGTTATTACCTCAAATTGAAGGCAAAACAAAGCTCTAGTTGATGTTTCACACTACAATTATTAGCACTTCCAGAACAAATTTTCTCGCTTGAATTGCCTTTTCTTATTGCCCAATTATAGAAAAATTCAGGAAAACATATGGTATTATCTTGCAACCTATTCATATTTGATGAATTTTAAGGATATATTGCAATTAGATATCAGTGGATGAGTTGAACAGCAAAATCAACGTAGCCACGGGCCTGCGGGGCAACATTCTCATCTAGGCACGGAGGCCACAATTGTTGATAAAGCCCAAGACTAGGAGAGAGAGCTATGTAGTTTGGTAAAAGGAATACAAGCATACCACACATCTTTGTAAGAAAAAACTGAATAGGTTCAAAACCATCTACTGGTATAGTGATATTAACCGCATATGGAGTATCACTGGCCATCTCACCTGAAAAAGTAAAAATTGAAAATTCAGAGGACAATATATAGAAATATCATTGTTGCTGTAAAAAATTGATACTCATACATCTCCAGTCTACAATCAACAATGTGGGTGACAAAGTCGTAGGAGGGCTCCCAGTTGCCCCAGACCCTGATAACCTAACCTTGAGCCCTTTTGCTGGAGAAACCTGAGAAGGAACTCAAGTAGGCAAAGATCATACATGAAGTAAAATTATTTGACAATGGATGATTTTCTATCCATAAACAAAAGGAAGACTTACTTCGAAACTAGGTTTTCGCACCAAAGTGGAAGCAGAAGCAATTGCAGTCATATAAAGGGCCACATGAGTCTGTTCAGTCATGAAGCTGCATGGTAAAACAATAATAGAATACAAATTTATTTGACGAATCAAATTATGAATAATCACTAACCACAAAAAAAAAAAAAAAGAAAAAGAAAAAAAAGATAATTCAAAACAAGTCATACTGCATACCTAAAATCAGGGTAGGACTTTTCAAAACCTTGCTGAGTCATGCCATTGGAAACCTTCAAATTAGCAAGTAATTCTTTTCATTAAACTCTTTCCTGTTATCTTCTCTATACAAATTAACATATGTCAACAAAGACTACACAGTTTCTTACAATTTCCCAGGATCGCGGATGAAAACCAACAGTGAAGCCCTTAAAAACACGAGGACCTGGTTTCTCACATGGAACAGCAAGTTCTACAAAAACTCTGCAAGAATTGACATAACCAAGATTTCGAAAGGTGCAATCAAATTGTTTCAAAAATTAGATGATATATAATCACTCCTGAAAAAGAATCAAATAATCTATACAAAAGCAATTGCAGCTCTGAGCTATTACCTTTTTCTTAATTTTCTTTATTTCGACATTTTCTTTCCAACTAACAGTCAGCATGCAACCAGTATCAAGTAAGTAGGTTAAGTAACCTACTCCCATATTCATACTAGCATTTGGAAATTTAAACTATTCACAGTCCACCATTTTTCTATTTAAGTGACCACAATTTAAGAGCATAATCCATATTCTCAAACCAATGCCATACCTTGATAGCATTAAACTTTCTACCACATTAAAGATCTTGAATTGAAACCTATGACTGGGTTAGCCTGATACGCAAGTCCCTTGTCAAACTAGAAGATTTTCCAGCATGCAGATGAAATATTATTAGATGAGAATTCTCCCTAACAAGCTCTTGATTACCAATCATTGATACTGTTCAATTTTCCTGACATAGCTTACAAAACTTGAGAATTTGTTCCTATAGTTTGCAAATAACAATTGTCAAGGAATGGACAGCTTCATATCTTTGCTTAGTTATATACATTACTTTATCTATTCATCACCTCATTTATTAATTTTTACACGGTTGCATATTAACTCCATCATCCAGTTAAAAAGACCCCTTCACACAACTATGCTTAAAAAAATGAATTACACAGTTGCATATTAACTTTATCCATCATGTAGTTAAAAAGACCCCTTTACACAACTATGCTTAAAAAAATGAATTACACGGTTTCAGACTTTGTGGAATAATAATCAAAACTTTCAATATTAACAGGCCCTCCATTTTCTTAAATAATCCATCTTTAGCACATTAAGTTCAAATTTCTAGTATTGACATAACAGAAGAAGCATCCTTGAATTTTATAGCATGAGAAGAATTCTATTTGTAGCATGAGAAGAATTCTAAATTACAGTTAAAGAAAATATAAATGCGATATAACATGCAACTCAAGGAAATGCAAAGAAGACCTGCAACTTGACTCAAAAGTAACATTGCAAATGCATCCAAGTCCACCTGCAATAAGACGAGATAAGGACATAGGTTTTTAAATTATTTTGAGCTAGAGAGTGCATTTAATACTGGAAAATGTAGAGAAACAATTTACCGCTTGGAAGCAATTTAAGAGAGTTTGTATATTTCTATTTATAAATCTGTTTTCGAATAAGGATGTCCTTATTTTTTTAAAATGAGGATGATCCAGGTTTTAATTCATTGTCTGTAGTATAATTATTTTGATGATGTCAGCTGACAAGACAATTCCTACACAAAAATAATAAATTAAGAGCCATTGGATCAATTCAATTGTTCCCATTAAGCCATCTTCATTTTATTAAAATAAGGACATCCTTATTAAAAAAGAAGAGTGGTTGTCATTTAAAAAAATAAAATAAAAAAAAGGCACCCAAAAATATAAGCCAACAATCACCAGTGCCTGTATCAAACAAAAGACAAGCTTGCACTCTATCTGAACAGTGACATATTTAGGGGGAAGGTTGGCAAAAAAGATGACATATTAACAGTTGGTTAATTTAAAATAAAAAAAGCATATTTGTAATTTTTTTCTTGTTACTATTATAAAATTCAACTATATATATCAATGCATATATGTAAATTTTTCTGGTTACTGTCATAAAATTCAAGTATATACACATATGAACAAGATTTCCAATTTTTCTAATGGTTTTAAAAGGAGACTCATATGTCATACTGTAAGAAGTTAATATATTTTTTATGGTTGGTGCAATTTAATTATTTTATTTCTAACTTTTAGAATTTAAGGTTGAATTCAGCTTGAGTTGTGTAATCTAATTATGCTTTAATATTTTTTTTAATTTAGTTTATTATAGAATCAAAAAAATTTAGCTCATTCCAAACTAAATTTCTAATTATGTCCTTGTATCTTAACAATGCATGGCATGCAAAAGATTAGTAAGGAAATCAAAGGAACTCAAATTACATAGTAGATTTAATATCCTAGTCTCATAAAATTGGATTCCAGGTTAGAGGCATTCGCAGACTGGTCCCAATCGAGGTGGCAGGATGGTAGCATCACGTTTGCATTGAACTAGTGACAAAGACATAAAATTACATGTTATCAACGTCAATGCTTTAAGCCAATTACCTTCCAGTTTAAACGTGTAGAAATCTATCACAGAATTTCTTTAATTTCTAAATTACAGACATGAACATCCTAATTCCACTTATTAATTAGACTGCCAAATATGGAAACAGAGGACTCACTGACATTGAAGATATTCAAAAAAATTCATTCAAAAGAGGGGTCAAACACGAAGAGTTTACAATTACTAGCACATGAAGCAACAATATGTTGGGCTCAAACATGAAGAGTCTACATACCTTTGCATTGTCCATTTGAACAGCTTCCGCAAATAACA